>SJYT01065260.1:415534-472033 GCA_006410635.1 Cephalophus harveyi | reverse complement strand
TCTGTTGTTCCATGTCCAGTTCTAACTGTTGCTTCCTGACTTGAATACAGATTTCTCAAGAGGCAGGTCAGGTGGTCTGGTATGCCCATCTCTTGAAGAATTTTCCACAGTTTATTGTGATCCACACAGTCAAAGGTTTTGGCTTAGTCAATAAAGCAGAAGTAGATGTTTTCTGGAACTCTCTTGCTTTTTCGATGATCCAGCAGATGTTGGTAATTTGATCTCTGGTTCCTCTGCCTTTTCTAGATACAGCTTGAACATGTGGAAGTTCATGGTTCACATATTGTTGAAGCCTGGCTTAGAGAATTTTGAGCATTACTTGACTTGCATGTGAGATGAGTGCAATTGTGTGGTAGTTTGAGCATTCTTTGGTATTGCCTTTCTTTGGGATTGGAATGAAAACTGACCTTTTCCGGTCCTGTGGCCACTGCTAAGTTTTCCAAATTTGCTGGCATACTAAGTGCAACACTTTCACAGCATCATTTTTTAGGATTTGAGATAGCTCAACTGGAATTCCATCACCTCCACTAGCTTTGTTCATAGTGATGGTTCCTAAGGCCCACTCAACTTCACATTCCAGGATATCTGGGTCTAGGTGAATGATCACACCATCGTGATTATCTGGGGGTCATGAAGATGTTTTTTGTACAGTTCTTCTGTGTATTCTTGCCACCTCTTCTTAGTATTTTCTACTTCTGTTAGGTCCATACCGTTTCTGTCCTTTATTATGCCCTTCTTTGCATGAAAAGTTTCTTGGTATCCCTAATTTTCTTGAAGAGATCTTTCCCACTCTATTGTTTTCCTCTATTTCTTTGCACTAATCACTAAGGAAGGCTTTCTTATCTCTCCTTGCTATTCTTTGGAACTCTGCATTCAAACGGGTATATCTTTCCTTTTTTCCTTTACTTTTCACTTTTCTTCTTTTCACAGGTATTTATAAGATGGGTGGCTAGCTTTCTAAAAATTATCTAGGGTTTCGTTAGGGGCTTCACACTTACCACCGAGAATTATCAGACTCCAGGGCCTATCGGGCCAGTTCCCAAACCTAGATTCAGCCTACAATAACTCAGAGCAAGCTGAAAGCAGAGCCAAGAGGGCCACGATGGAATGGGAAGTGCTGCTGTTGGGGGCCTGGTGTTTCCCATTCCATCCACAGCACCCGTGCCAACATCCACCAGGAGGCGGAAAGGGTCAGAGGAGGAGCCAAGTGAGTTCCACCTGGAAAAGCGATTCAGAGGATTCTTACGAATAAGCCATCCCATAAGAGAGGGAAAAGTCATCCCATAAGAGAGGTCTGGGGCTCTCTGGTGGTTCAGATGGTAAAGACTCTGCCTGCAGTATGGGAGACCTGGCTTCCATCCCTGAGTTGGGAGGATGCCCTGGAGAGGGAAATGGCAACCCACTCAGTAGTCTTGCCTGGGAAATCCCATGGTCAGGAGCCTGGCGGGCTATGGTCCATGGTGTCGCAAACAGTGGAACATGACTGAACGACTAACACACACACACACACACACACTCACTCACACACACGAGAGGAGTGAGCAGCACTAAAGGCACTGGGTCTGAGGAAGCCCCCGAAGCTCAGGAACAGCGAGATGTTCTCCATGGCTGGAGTGTACGGTGANCTAACACACACACACACACACACACTCACTCACACACACGAGAGGAGTGAGCAGCACTAAAGGCACTGGGTCTGAGGAAGCCCCCGAAGCTCAGGAACAGCGAGATGTTCTCCATGGCTGGAGTGTACGGTGAAAGGGAAAGTGCAGTGTGATGTCACCTTCCCCCGGGGAAGCCGGTGATTCTCGATAAGCATCCTCCGGGACTGGCTTAGCGACACCAGCCACGGCATGTGACCGTTTAGGGTCCAGAAGGATGGCCTTGGAGGACCAGAATGGTGTCAGGTCAGCAGAGAGTGTGGTCCAGTTTCCAGAGCAGATTGCCTGACTCTGCCCCTTTCCAGCTTTGTGACTATAGGCATATTACTTACTCATCTGTAAAATGGAAACAGTCAAGTTATTTATCTCTATATCTTAGCATCATTATGGGGGATTATGAGTTCATTATTTGTAAGGCATCTTGCAGGCATCAGGCAAAGAGTAAGCGTTACTTAAGTGCTTGGTAAATCAAATAGTGCTTGCAGCAATTAAAACATCAGGGGTTTTGTTGTTGTTGTTGTTCTTTGTTTTTAACTAAGAGCACTTGCTCTGGATTTCAGGCTTGAATAGAGCCATTTTTTTATTGATACAAAAGGATACTTAAACCATCACAGAGGTCTCTTGAGTCTAGAACCTTAACGCAATAACTTGCTCAAGGCAGAATTCCAGCCTTGCCCAATGTATTAGTTGAACTGCTGTTGTTCTGTCATGAAGTCATATCAGACTCTTTGTGACCCCATGAACTGCCACACCCCAGGTTTCCCTGCCCTTCACTATCTCCCTGAGTTTGCTCAAATTCATGTCCATTGATTCAGTGATGCCATACAACAGTTGAACTGAACCTTATGAAAGAAATTATGTAGTCTATCTTAAAGGTGGCAAGTACTAAATTCCCCAACAGAAATTGAATGTGAGTCTCTTGTTTTGTGTTAGGAGACAGGTGAGAAAAAGCGCAGCAGATGAAGAGTCCCAAGCAGAGCCAAGAGACAAGCTTTTTCCCTCGGGGCTTTCTGATTATTCTTTTCTTCTCTGAAAAGCAATCATTCCTTTTTATATGTTCTTCAGGAAGAAATACAAGGTTATTAAGAACATTTTTTAATTCACATAGCCCAGATATTTGAGGGTAGCTGTGTCACGTTACTGAGTTATGTGGTCAGATTATACATAAAATGAATTGCTGTGTATATATACAAGCAAATGAAAAATGAACCACAATGTTCCTTGTAATTGCAGCTACGATCTCCTAAATGGAGCATTAAAACTTTTTGCAGAAACCTCTGGGTGGCACTTTGTCTTCCACTTACTTCCCTGGCGGCTCAGACGGTAAAGAACCCGCCTGCAGTGCCGGAGGCCTGGGTCGATCCCTGGGTTGGGAAGAGGCCCTGGAGGGGGGCATGGCAGCCCACTCCAGCGTTCTCGCCGGGAGAATCCCATGGACGGAGGAGCCTGGTGGGCTACAGTCCATGGGGTCACAAAGGGTCGGGCACGGCTGAGCGGCTAAGCATAGCACAGCACACACCTGTGTGGCATGAGAGTCAGCAAGCCTCATCCAGACAAACAGAAATGGGGGGCAGTTAGTTCACTAAATTCTTATAGATTGATATTGCAAACTACTGTCCTCCCCTCAAACAGTGAAAAAGACAATAAGCTAATTTCATCATAATAAAAGGAAGGCATATATACACGTATGTGACCAAAAAAAAATGCCGACTTTGAAATTCAGTCATCCTCATGAACAGTGTGTCAGGACCAGCATCTATTAAAGATTAATTATCGCAGTTCACCATTTTAGAATAAAAATCTCTTTCCAATGTTTACAACTTAGAGATTTAAAACATTTCTTTAAAATGCAAATTAATTTGAATGTCTCAGCCAAAGTGTCACCTACCATACGATCATGCTCAGTCTGATTGTGACTCCATGGACTGTAGCCCGCCAGGCTCCTCTGTCCACGGGATTCCCCAGGAAAGAATATTGGAGTCAGTTGGATCCCTCTTCCAGGGATCTACCAGACGCTGGGATCGAACTCACATCTCCTGTGTCTCCTGCATTGGCAGGTGGATTCTTTACCACTGAGCCATCTGGGAAGCCCCACGACACCGTCATCCGTCCCTAAATAAAACTACCTGTAAAAATAATGAGTGAGAAACTCTGGAAAAAAGATCATTTATATGTAACGGCCTGGATGGAAACCATGACAGAGCTTTTTATGTGATTTCTGGAAAAAAAAAAACAAATGCATCCAAAGACGCTCCATTTAATAAAATAATAAAGTGTCTNAAAAATAATGAGTGAGAAACTCTGGAAAAAAGATCATTTATATGTAACGGCCTGGATGGAAACCATGACAGAGCTTTTTATGTGATTTCTGGAAAAAAAAAAACAAATGCATCCAAAGACGCTCCATTTAATAAAATAATAAAGTGTCTTTTGAAAAAAAAAAAAGGAAGAAAGTGAAGCCAGGAAAATAAAAAGAAGAATGCCTTCTAAAAGAGACTAATAAAAGACTTCTGATGTCACAAATTATATTACCTTTCAATATAACTGTGCTCCCTAGTGGGGATTTCTAAAAGGTTTCGTTTAAATTTTTTAGAAGTTTGTTTCATGTAAGCATCCACCACATATGCCAAATGATCCATTAAGGACACTGCTATAGCTTAAAGAGTTTTGAGTTAAGCACACAGGGTATCGTGGCCTAAGATGCGAAGAAAATACACAGCTCTATTTCCATTTGATGTAGCTCTGTGGGAAGATATTAGCCACAGAACATTGGCTGCATTTAGGCAAGCATTTAGACAAGGCCCTGGGACCGATTTTGAAGCTCTGACCTCACTAGACCAAAGTCTGTCTGTCTTAAGATTTTGGAAAGTTAGTTGAGTCTCATTATTTACACATGAGATGTGCATATACAGAGGGTGTATTACAAACAGGCCTGGAGATCTAAATTATATCCTGTGTTTTCTCGAGGACTTTCTGCCACCAAGCCAACGCACTCTCCTGGCCCACACCTCCCAAGACCCTCTGTTTTCTCGGGCCTTCCTCAAGCTGGCAATGTCAGAGGTTAGAGCATGGACTGTTTGGACTTCTCTCTGAGTTATCCTGTGCTCATATGCACCATCTCACTGACAGTTAAGTGTCCTGAAAACACCTTTTGAGCCCGGATTACATAAGGAGTGAATGCGTGTTTAGAGTGAAAACTGATATCTGTAAATCACTGAGAACGTCCTAGACTCTGGACACCGAGCCTGTCCTGAGAATGTTCCACCACATGAGCCCCTGGAGTCTGTTCAGAGTCAGTGATGCAAAAATATCCCCACTGGGTCTTCAACAAGCTCCACGTTGAGATCCAAGAGGGCAAAGCGAAAGGTGCAAAGGGAAGTCAGCTTATTTCCAGAGGGTACAGTGCTCACCATTTCATCCTTGCTGTTTTGCTTTCTTTCTGCTCATTCTCTCTTGCCATAAATCACCAAACTCAGTTAGGCAGGGTGGAAAGAAAGCCAAGAGCCCACCTGATCTGAGAGAGCTCAGGAGTGCGGTGTGACGGCTGAAAGGAACAGGTAGGACGTGAAGCCTTGTCTTTAGGATTTTGTGCAGAAGTAGGGGGAGGGTTAGGGCTAGTGGGAAGTTGCTGAAGAACACAGGGAGCTTAGCCTGGTGATCTGTGACAACCTGTGGGATTGGGGTTGGGGGGGTATGTATTCTAGAGGAAGAGGATTTATGTACACTTATGAGTTTGGGTGAACTCCAGGAGTTGGCGATGGACAGGGAGGCCTGGCGTGCTGCGATTCATGGGGTCGCAAAGAATCGGGCCTGACTGAGCGACTGAACTGAACTGAACTGAACTGATTCATGTTGGTGTATGGCAGAAACCAACGCAACTCTGTAAAGCAATGACCCTCCAATGAAAAGTAAATTTAAAAAGTCATGATGAGAATAAAAACGCTTGTCATATAACAACATGAGACTTACTTGTAGAATGAGATAAGCTGTAAGATGTAATAATCTTATTCTCCATCCTTAGGGTATTCTGCAAAGCTGAGAGATGCGTATAATGACAAATTAAAAATCTATTTATAAATTTTAAAAAGGAAGAATGGAAGCGAGAAAAAGAAGTGGAAGGAGGGAAGGAAGGTGTTCTAAGTGGATGACAGCAGAATAAACAAAGCCCAAAGACAGGACTCGCCACAGAGAGCTGCAGGGGCTGAGCACCCCCGCTCCCCCAGTGCAAGGTCCGTGCTGAGGATCATTAGGGCAGTGGGGGCCCAGGCAGCAAAGGCTCTTGAATGTCAGCCTGGGGGAGGAGAAATTTAACACAAAGAAAAGAGAAGTCGTTAGCAGCTTTTGAGATCATGAAACCGCCTTCCCGGAAGGCTTATCTCACAAGTGCAGAAGAGATTTGGAGGGACACGGTGGGTTGAGGAAAACTGGAAAATATGAATTACTCACATGCCCTCAGCCAAACCTCTGCCTTTAGCTCCACGTGGTGACTCAGTCTCAGAGGGAGAAAGCCAAGCAGAGGAGACATAAAGAACTTTCCTCCTCCATCTCCCCTTCTCTCCATTCCCCAGGGGCTAATCCCACCCCATCCCCTAGAACAAGCACCCCTGGGAGCCTCCCACATCCAGCTCTGAGTTCCTCCTCTCATATTCACTCGCTCAACAGCTTCCCAGGTGGCACCAGTGGTAAAAAGAACCCACCTACCAATGCTGGAGACTAAAGAGATGCAAGTCCAATCCCTGGGTTGGGCAGAGCCCCTGCAGGAGGCCATGGCAACCCACTCCAGTATCCTTGCCTGGAGAATCCCTGTGGTCAGAGCTTGGTGGGCTACAGTCCACGTGGTCACAAAGAGTCAGACATGACTGAGCGACTTAGCACACAGCACTCACAGAGACAAGCCTCTCCTTTTAAGGGAACTGGATTCTGCTTAGCTGGTAAGGACCCTTTAAGACTAGTAAGACTCCACCTGGGTTGAAAGTGAAAGTGAAGTTGCTCAGTCGTGTCTGACTCTTTGCAACGCCATGGACGGTAGTCTACCAGGCTCCTCCGTCCATGGGATTTTCTAGGCAAGAGTACAGGAGTGGGTTGCTATTTCCTTCCCCAGGGGATCTTCCTGACCCAGGGATCAAACCCCGGTCTCCTGCATTGCAGGCAGATGCTTTACCATCTGAGCCAAATAGATCTGAATTGCCCCGGATAAAAGGCCTCAGTCTACAGAGGCTCCTTATCAAAGCCACTCATCTTTCTGAGTATCCTTCAGGCTGTACTCAGTCCTACTGAGGTTTCCTCCCACCTGCTTGTCAAGTCTTCGGTACAGAATGTTGCCTAATGCCAGGTCAGATTGCCAGTCTCATTCCAAGGAGAGCTCACTTAACTCTCTTCCCAGCAAGACCTGTTGTGACCTCAGTTTGCTTGACCTTAACTAATCTCTCTGCGGGTGTCCAGTGACCATGACCTGACCCCATTTCCCATAGGGACGCAGTCACCTAAGGAAGCTGCAGCCGTCCAGTTACAGGTGGGACGATCTGACACACATTGAGAGCGGTGGAAGGGGAAAGGAAGCGTCAGTCACAGCATCTCAGATTCCTCCTGTGACATCACAGCGAAAGGGCTACAGTCAAATCATTCAAGAAGGTATCGGGTGGGCCAAAGTTCACTTAGGCTTGCTGTACGATGCTACAAAAAATCCAAATGACCTTTTTGGCCACCCCAATACAATGTACAGATCATTTCCAGGGGGACTTGTGAAAGTCAGAATCATGTCAATGGAATTCAACAGGAAACTGCCTTTGTGGCGCTGGTATTATGTCTAAGGCCTAGAAATGCATAGTGATTACGTACACATGCAAACAAAGAGACTTTTTGTCTTCCTTCTTTCAAAGAGATATAAATGGCATCACTGTAGAAAAACTCAGAATGCTGGCCCTCAGGAATCCTTCATCATTAAATTCAGGTTAACCTAGCCTGATGTTCTATGACAACCTGGAGGGTTGGGATAGGGTGGGAGGTGGGAGGGAGGTTCAAGAGGGAGGGGACATATGTATACCTGTGGCTGACCCATGCTGGTGTATGGCAGAAAGCAACACAAAATTGTAAAGCAAAATTATCCTTCAATTAACAATAAATAATTTTTTTTTTAATTCAGGTTGACTCAACTTTTCTCACAATACAAATTTGGGATTCTTTTATAAACTATTTACATCCTTAATGAAGATGAGAGAAGGCAAAGAACAGAAAAAATGGAATTGTTCATGGAAGGTAAAGAAAGATAACACAGGTTCTGAGCCACTTACATAAAATACTACAACATAAAAATAAGATTTCTGTAAGTAAACGCGACCCAAAGTCCTAAAAATGAAGATGGGTCTGACAACGATACCCAGGATGTATGACTGAAGGTCTGAATTTGTTCTTTCAGTTAAGTTATACTTTTAATAACAGGAACTTATTAAAGTTTAAGGAGAGATCACTGAGATGAGTCCTGAGGATGAGAGAGCATTTGGCAAGTGGAGTAAGAGAAGAGAACGTTTCAAATAGAGAGAAGAGAAAAAATTAAGGCCGAGAAGCAGAAAGGGGCAGGAAGCCACCTGCAAGTCCTCTTAGCCTCCTGCCTCTGTTCATTCCAATGGAGGCAAATGACTTTTTTGTTTGTTTTTAACGGTGGTAAAAGTCATGTAATGTAAAACATGCTATTTTAACCATATTTAACTGTGCGGTTTAGTGGCACTAAGGACATTCACACTGATGTGCAGTTCTCACCGTTGTCCATCTCCCAGTTTTCACCTTTCTAAACTGAAACTCTGCTCCCAATAAACACTGAATCCCCGTTCTCCCTCCCCACCCCCGCCCCCCGCCTCTGGCATCTACCACTGTACTTTCTGACTCTCTGAATTTGACTATTCTAGGGAACTCATGGCACCCCACTCCAGTACTCTTGCCTGGAAAATCCCATGGATGGAGGAGTCTGGTGGGCTGCAGTCCATGGGTCGCTAAGAGTCGGACACGACTGAGCGACTTCTCTTTCACTTTTCACTTTCATGCACTGGAGAAGGAAATGGCAACCCACTCCAGTGTTCTTGCCTGGAGAATCCCAGGGACGGGGGAGTCTGGTGGGCTGCCGTCTATGGGGTGGCACAGAGTCGGACACGACTGAAGCGACTTAGCAGCAGTAGCAGCAGGGAACTCATATAAGTCGAATCAAACAGTATTTGTCTGCACCTAACGTATACTGGACTTAGCAGCAGCAGCAGCAGCAACATATCCTGAAATGCATTTTTTAAGGTTAACTTAATATGTGACCTGGGCTTCCCAGGTGGCGCTAGTGGTAAAGAACCCACTTTTGAATGTAGGAGACATAAGAGATGCGGGTTCAATCCCTGAGTCAGGAAGATCCCTGGAGAAGGAAATGGCACCCACTCCAGTATCCTTGCCTGGAGAATCCCATAGACAGAGGAGCCTGGCGAGCTACAATCCATAGGGTGGCCCAGGGTCAGACGTGACTGGAGCCACTCAGCACACAATATATGTCCTACAGTTTCACCGGTGCTATACAGCAGATGCTCATTAGTTATCTGCTGAGGTAGATGCCTCTTGAAAATATAAAGAAATGAAGAGATGTAAGGAATGTTATCATTGCTTTTATCCTTTGGAGAGCTGAATTTGTACAATCTGTATTTCATGCTAGAGGTTTCAAAAACAGTATAGGATATATGTGAAATAAGCCAAACACAGAAAGACAAATACTGTATGATATCATTTATATGTGAAATCTAAAAAGGTAATGCAAATGATCCTACATGCAAATCAGAAACAAACTCACAGACACAGAAAACAAACCAGTGGTTACGAGAAGGGAGGGGGAGAGGAGAGGGGCTAACTGGGGTATGAGACTAATAGATACAAGCTGTTATGGATAAAATAGATCATCAACAAGGATACGTTGCACAGCACAGGGAACTATAGCCATTACGTTGTAATGCCTGTTAATGGAGTATAATCTGTAAAATACCAACTCACTATGCTGTACACCTGAAACTAACATAATATCAGAAGTCAGTTATACTTTAATAAAAAAACATTAGGCATATTGAAGGCATTTTCCCTTTGGTAGACCATAGAAAAACTTAGTAGCAATGTATTTGCTCCTGAATGAGAAGAAAAAAAAAAACATTGAAAAATGTTCCCTTCTTCTGCGATTTCATCAAGTCATAAATTACTTCTTAACTGACCTCACGGTCTCTACAGAGAAAAATGGATAAGTACAGAGGAGTGGAAATGTGAAAGAGAAATCTAGTAATTTCTTGGAACATTTTTTCATTACTATCCTCTTCCCTTGAACAGTGGTTCTTAATATTGCTAGGTTCTGGACCCTGAATTGTAAAACCAACAGGAGGATATGATCATGTTACTTGATTTTCAGTTTCTGCATCTGCAACATGGGTACAGTAATAAATCCTACCCCATTTACTTGCTGGTGTGGCTGTGAAAGTCAACATAGAGAACATATGTGGAAGAATTTATAAGCCCTCCAGCGGCTATTATTATTATGTCTGATCCAAGATATAGATCACCTTTAAGGAAGCGATAGGAATTTCTATAGCCTGCTTGAAAGGAAAGGCTATTATCTACTGAAGTGCTCTAACGAATTGATAGTAAATAGTGCATACTAAAATTAGCTGCTTCAACATCAGTCCCCTAAATATTACCTGATTGATCAAGTAGCATTTCCACTAACAAATGTTTATGAAACACTGGATCAATAGCAATGTTATTATTGAAGCTGTATATATGGGGAAGAAGATGCTCCAGAATATTTACTCAAAGGAAATACAAACAGAAAGCGGAAGGTCACTTTCCTACTGGAGATGCACTTTAAACTCAGGAGACCCCATGGAACTCACCACCCTCCCCTCTGCTCGGCTGCCTCCTCTCTCCTTCTCATCTCACCATTCATAGCATCACTTCCCACCCTAGCTTTCATCACTTCCCTCCCCCTTTCCTCCTTTTCCAACCCCTATCTTCAGTTAAGTAGCAAATCCTAGCACTTCAACCACCAGTTCAGCCCTTTTCAATCCATCAAAACTGTTTTTGTCTAGACTGACTTCGTCTCTTAAAGAAATGACAGCCAAGATCTTTCTAAACGTGAGCTCTTTATGTTGGGAGAAGGTAAATTTGATCAAGCGTTTTAGCTGTAGTGCTCAAATCCACTCTAACCTTACTGGTTTTCATTTTAAACAATCTGACAGGAGTGTGTTACAAACTTCCCACAATGCTGGTGGATGTGTCCATTTTGCCTTGTAATTTTGTTAGTTTTTGCTTCTTAAATACCAAATGCATTATGGGGTGACTTGCAACCTTAGAGCAGTTATATTCTTATATTTCCTCCTGAATTTTTCCTTTAATCAACCTTAATGTAGCCATTATGACTATACAGTGGAAGTGAGAAACAGATTTAAGGGACTAGATCCGATAAACAGAGTGCCTGATGAACTATGGAATGAGGTTCGTGACATTGTACAGGAGACAGGAATCAAGACCATCCCCAAGAAAAAGAAATGAAAAAAAGCAAAATGGCTGTCTGAGGAGGCCTTACAAGTAGCTGTGAAAAGAAGGGAAGTGAAAAGCAAAGGAGAAAAGGAAAGATATAAGCATCTGAATGCAGAGTTCCAAAGAATAGCAAGGGGAGATAAGAAAGCGTTCCTCAGCAATCAATGCAAAGAAGTAGACAAAAACAATAGAATGGGAAAGACTAGAGATCTCTTCAAGAAAATTAGAGATACCAAGGGAACATTTCATGCAAAGATGGGCTCGATAAAGGACAGAAATGGTAGGGACCTAACAGAAGCAGAAGATATTAAGAAGAGGTGGCAAGAATACACAGAAGAACTGTACAAAAAAACATCTTCACGACCCAGATAATCACAATGGTGTGATCACTCACCTAGACCCAGACATCCTGGAATGTGAAGTCAAGTGGGCCTTAGAAAGCATCACTATGAACAAAGCTAGTGGAGGTGATGGAATTCCAGTTAAGCTATTTCAAATCCTGAAAGATGATGCTGTGAAAGTGCTGCACTCAATATGCCAGCAAATTTGGGAAGCTCAGCAGTGGCCACAGGACTGGAAAAGGTCAGTTTTCATTCCAGTCCCAAAGAAAGGCAATGCCAAAGAATGCTCCAACTGTCGCACAATTGCACTCTTCTCACATGCTAGTAATGTAATGCTTAAAATTCTCCAAGCCAGGCTTCAACAATATGTGAACCGTGAACTTCCAGATGTTCAAGCTGGTATTAGAAAAGGCAGAGAAACCAGAGATCAAATTGCCAACATCCACTGGATCATTGAAAAAGCAAGAGAGTTCCAGAAAAAAAACATCTATCTCTGCTTTATTGACTATGCCAAAGCCTTGACTGTGTGGATCACAGTAAACTGTGGAAAAATCTTCAAGAGATGGGCATACTGGACCACCTGACCGGCCTCTTGAGAAACCTGTATGCAGGTCAGGAAGCAACAGTTAGAACTAGACATGGAACAACAGACTGGTTTCAAATAGGAAAAGGAGTATGTCAAGGCTGTATATTGTCACCCTGCTTATTTAACTTCTATGCAGAGTACATCATGAGAAACGCTTGGGTGGATGAAGCACAAGCTGGAATCAAGCCATCCATCCCTCAGTATCCAGGATCCTCAGGGAATTTGTGCATAGGCCCCCTGGTGGATACCAAAACCTATGGATGCACAAGTCTCATATAAAATAGCATTATATTTGCATATAACCTATGCACCTACTGCTGAGCGCTGAAGAATTGATGCTTTTGAACTGTGGTGTGGGAGAAGACTCTTGAGAGTCACTTGGACTGCAGGGAGATCCAACCAGTCCATTCTGAAGGAGATCAGCCCTGGGATTTCTTTGGAAGGAATGATGCTACAGCTGAAACTCCAGTACTTTGGCCACCTCATACGAAGAGTTGACTCATTGGAAAAGACACTGATGCTGGGAGGGATTGGGGGCAGGAGAAGAAGGGGACGACAGAGGATGAGATGGCTGGATGGCATCACCGCTTGATGGACATGAGTCTGAGTGAACTCCGGGAGTTGGTGATGAACAAGGAGGCCTGGCGTGCTGCGATTCATGGGGTCACAAAGAGTCAGACACGACTGAGCAACTGAACCGAAGTGAACCGATGCACCTACTCCTATATACTTTAAATCATCTCTAGATTACTTACGATACCTCATACAAGACAAATGTTATGTAAATGGTTGTCAGCATGCAGCAAATTCAAGTTTTACTTTTTGAAATTTTTTGCAATTTTTTTCTGGATATTTTCAACCAGAGGTTGGTTGAACCTGCAGATGAAGAACCCACATATACATCTGCAATCTTCTTTAGCCTTCACAGTGTTTTTTGACTGAAGGCCCCTGTTGCTGGTGATTAATACAGTTAAACTAACTTTCTTTTGGTTAATATTTAGCTGGTACATCTCTACCATTTAATCTCCAACCGTTATATCCTTATATTTTAGATAGGTCCCTGGCAAATACCGGGACATACATATTTCTGGCTTGGTGTTTTTATAACTGCCTCTTGGTTGTAAAGAATTTTTAATCTATTTGAATAATCTCTGCATAACAAATGAGAAGTGTAATGTAACTACATTTATTGTGCTTATTTCTGCCATCTTACTGTAGGCCTTCATCTTTTTTCTACAGTTTTTCCTCCTTGCCTGCTTTCTATTGTTTTCATCAAGTTTTATTTGTCCCTTTGCTCTCCTCTGTTCATTTGGGAGTTACAAGTTCTATTTCTATTCTCTTAGTGTTTAGTGTTTTGGTATTTTGAAAAGATTGTCCCCATTTCTAAGTACACAAAAAGTAGGGCAGCTCAGTTGGGATGACGGGGATGGTACCCAGACAAAGTATGAGGGCAGAAGTGAGGTCTTCCCCATCCAAGCCTGGCCATACTTGTCTTGTCTGATGCTCCATTGTCCTCCCCTCTGTGTGTTCAGAAGCCACATGCTAAAGACAGGGTGTCCTCAAATAAAAGAGATATGGATTGCTGAGAAATCACTTCAAAGACAGTCACCCTGAAATTTCAGGGTTTATTCATCATCTTAGCATAGTCAAAAGCATAATTAAGGTTCAAAGATAATCAGTGCATCTAACCTGAGACCTTCTTAGATACCCCTTTCCCATCTTATACGATGGTGCAGCAATTGTGCTCATCCTGTTTTTACCACCCTTCAAAGTCATCGCCATCACTGTTACTTTATTTAGGTCATGCTTACTTGTATTTACCCACATGCTGGTCATTCTTTCTTACATCTCATTCCTTTCTTCTGGGTTCAATTTTCTTTTGCTAGAAGTAAATCCTATCCAGTTCAGTTCAGTTCAGTCGCTCAGTCATGTCTGACTCTTTGCGACCCCATGAACCGCAGCACGCCAGGCCTCCCTGTCCATCACCAACTCCCGGAGTCTACCCAAACTCACATCCATTGAGTTGGTGATGCCATCCAACCATCTCAGCCTCTGTTGTACCCTTCTCCTCTGCCCTCAATCTTTCCCAGCATCAGGGTCTTTTCAAATGAGTCAGCTGTTTGCATCAGGTGGCCAAAGAAATCTATATCAATGTTTTTAATCAGTTTTGTTGGTAATCAGTCTTTCTTTATGTCTAACTGTCTTGATTTTGCCCTGCCTCTTGACATATAGTTTTTAACTGAATATAGAATTTTACTAACTATTGCTGTGTTTTGGCACTTTGAAAATATCATGCCATTACATTCTCACATCTATTCTTGCCAATGACAAGTCTTCTGGCAGTTTAGCAGTTATTCTTTTGTAGGTGAGCTATATCTTTTTCTCTGGTTGCTTTTAAGATCTGCTTGCCTTTGGTGTTTTGAAATTTAATCAGGATATGTCTAGGTGTGGATTTATTCAGATCAGGATACATTGAATTTCCTAATGTGAAGACGTATGTCTTTAATCAATTTTTTCAAAGTTTCAGTCACTAACTCTTCTAATATTTCTCCTTCCATTCTTTCTTTTCTCTCACTCTGGAATTTCTACTAGAAATATGTTGGGCCTTTGAAATCTGTTTTCCATTTCTCTAAATTTCTCCTACTATATTTCTATTTCCTAATCTTTCTGTGCTACATTCTTGATCACTTTCTTAGATTGATCTTCTAGTTCATTAATTCTCTCTTCATCTGGTCACTAACTCTCTTTAGCTCAATTTGGACCTTATTTGCCTAACCCACTGGGATTTTTATTTCAATGAGCATGCTTTTTTATTTTTAGAAATTGCATTTGGTTCTTTGTCAAATGCATCTGGATCATTTCGGTAGTCTTGTTCTCATTTTAATAACTTATTTTGTGCGTTCACTCATGTTGTAGTCACTGACGGATACCTCTATCACCTGACTTGCTTGGAACGTAGGCCCATTGCTTGTCTTCTCTGCTGATTCCTTCAGGAGGAACTATTTTCTTCTAGGCTTGCTTCCCAGTTCCATAGATGAATAAGCATATTATCTTGGATAAACTACCCAACTAAATTCAGCTTCTTAGCCTATAAAATGGAGTTAGGGATTAAAGCATCTAATTGTATTGCTGCAAGTGTTAAACGAGATTATATGTACACAGCCCTTAGCATAGAGACTCAGCTCCAAACACACAGCTTCTGTTACTAGTGACTGGCTATTGATTGTCTCTAATACCACAGCACCTGCACTTTTTGTTACTCAGTGAATATTTGATGAAAAAACAAAAGTGTATATTAAAACACTGAAAGTTAAATCAGTTATGTAAATATAGTAAATTTTACTCTAAGGAATTATCCAAATACTTGTATTCCTTGGGCTATAAATGCCTAACTTATAAATACCTCAAGCATTCATTCATTCATTCTCTATAAAAGAACAGCCCCTGTTCTAGTTATGTCGTAAATGACAATGAATGATACAAAGTAACTGTTTTAATGGGGGCTGCACTCCAGCGGGGAGGATCTGACTATAGATAGAGCATTTATTAGATATATGACAGATAGACAGACTAATGACATTTAGGAAGGACGAGAGGTAGGGAGAAGGGGAAGGAGAAAGGAAATAGATCCTGATTAAGGCTTATTCAGAGAATTAAACTAAAGTAATGCATGGGGAAGGGGTCGGGTGAACACTTCGATTTGAATGGACTTACTCTATAATGACACTGAGCTGAAATCTGAAGGACAAAAGAGAACCAGTCATTTGAAGCCATGAATAAAAGCACCCAGCAAACGGGCCAGTGAATGCAATGGCTCCCAGGGAGCAGGCTGTGCTCTTTCCAAAATCGCAGAGGCCCGTGTGTCGAGAAAGCAGCCTCATAAGAGGACGATGGTCTGAGACAAGGTCAGAGAAGTAGTTGCTGGGTTATTCTTCAATTGCTACGTCGTGTCCCCACCAGGCTCCTCTGTCCATGGGATTTCCCAGGCAAGAATACTGGAATGGGTAGCCATTTCCATCTCCAAGGGATCTTCCTGGACCAGGGGTCAAACCTGCATCTCCTGCATTGGCAGGCGGGTTCTTTACCATGAGTCACCTGGGAAGCCCCAGGGGGGTAGACATGGGCCATATTGTGCAGGGCCTTGTAAACCAGGGCAAAGAGTCTTGAGCTTATTCCACCAGTGGTGGGAAGCCACTGGAGAGTTTTGAGCATGAGCAACAAAATGTCATCATTGGAGTTCCATTTCCAAAATACCACCCTGACTGATCAGTGTTTGTGATGGAGAACTGTTTGAGGAGATGCAGTCGAAAAGAGAGCCAGGCTTCTGGCATTCTTCCTGCCTGATCCCCAGTCCATCCTGAAACTGCTGTTGCCGCCACCACCAGGGTCCACGCACAAAGCTCTGGTCTCAGACAGCCATCTGGCGGCCAGCGTGGGAACTGCTTGATTCTGGAGCCTCTGCAAAGACCCACCTCTTCCCAGAAAATCCCCCAAGATCTTCTAAATTCTCCAATCAAACTCTTTCCAGTCTTACACTGAAAGGCATCTGTTATTCAATTTAGCTATTTTCTTTCTCTTTCCTAACAAATATAAGAGCAATAAGATCTTTTATTATTTTTCACTGTAAGTAAAACAAAGTCTGGACTAGACTCTAATGTTATAATCTTATGAGGCTATAATTTTATTAGTGAAATTTAGTGTTAATCACAATAGGTTTCATGGGGGGAAATGAGCATGAAGTTATTCATCTCCTTACACATCATTTACAAACACTTTTGGAACATAACTAAGGAGTAAATAATATAATTTATGATGTTGCTTTACTGAAAAGGTTGGCAGTCAATCTCCTGTAGGTATTTTTAGTTCAGAATTGTGATCCTAAATGTGTAATCATAACATCTGGAACAGCTGGTGAGCCCTGAAAGAAGCTCATGATTTTTTTTTCTTTGCTTAAGATAGTAGCAATTTGAAAGATGAAGCTTTGTTTCAAAGAGGAAAGCTATTTATAACTGGCAGTTGGCAATTGTTAGAGCTAGTTTGGGCTGGAATATACATATATGAAACGAACTGCCCTTTTCAGTGGTGTAATGGTCAAATCAGAAAACTCTCAACTTTCTCTTGGCTAATACAAAGCAGCTCTACACTAATTTACACTAATTTTTACACTAATTTAAAAACATGACAGTGGGCCACCAATCTCCTACGAGGGGACTTTTTCACTTGCAATAATGTGACTAATTGCGATGATGTAAGGAGACCTGCTTCTTCGCTACACTGATCTTTTCTTGTCCATCAAATGGGAAGATCTCAAAAGCGATGCTTAGTCACTCAACTTCATGCAGGAAACTCACACGTTAGAGCTGCTGCTGCTGCTAAGTCGCTTCAGTCGTGTCCGACTCTATGCGATCCCATAGATGGCAGCTCACCAGGCTCCCCAGTCCGTGGGATTCTCCAGGCAAGAACACTGGAGTGGGTTGCCATTTCCTTCTCCAATGCATGAAAGTGAAAAGTGAAAGTGGAGTCGCTCAGTCGTGTCCGACCCTCAGCGACCCCATGGACTGCAGCCTTCCAGGCTCCTCCATCCATGGGATTTTCCAGGCAAGAGTACTGGAGTGGGGTGCCATTGCCTTCTCAGACCTGTTAGAGCAAGTCTGTTAAAAATGTATTTCCCTGGACATAAAGACCTCCTGCTGTTTTGGGAGGCGGAGCTGAAGCAGTGAATTTCTCAGCCCAGACATTATTAGATTGACTCTTACTTTGGGGATTCTTTTAGGTCCTCTCACATCAAAGCGAGATCTGGAAAAGAAGTAGTAAAATTCCTCTTTCTGGGAAAATTAATTAAAAGTGTGATTTTCAGTATCAGTTAGCGGAGGATAATGAGACAGGCCTGTTGAAAAGCACGGGGCTCTTGGTAATGATCTTCCTTTGCACGGCCCAGCCTTCCTGCTATCTTATCCCAAAGCACCTCCTCTCGTGGGCATCCTCTCCATGAAATGAGTTAGGGGTCTCAGCCCCTTTCTGAGCCGAGACTTGTCACAGAATCTTTCGCCAGTATCGGCAGCAATTAGCACTAATTGGTACCCTGGGCAGCACTGGAACCGAAAGGTCAGTGATGGAGTGAGGAGGCAGGACGAATTCGCCTCTCACCTCTGGAAGTGAACTTATCGGATCTGCAGCGCAGCTGCTCTGTTCCAGCTGCCGCTGTGGGGCCTGCGAGGTGGATGAAGGAGGAATTTATTCTCTGGGGCTGTCAAACAAGAGTATTGGGGAAGGTCAGGTCACGGAGCAGGCCAAACAGAGCTGCTGAGTTATGACCACTGAAGAGCCGTCAATAGGTCTCCCCGCCTTCACCCCAAATTGCCTCAGCCCTTCCCCTCTCTCTCCCCTCCCTGAAGTTTCCTCCTATTCTATTATAAATCCAGCCACAGCGAGCGCCCGTCAGCAGCTTTCTCCCCTCGGCCCAGAGCCCTCCCTGTTTATCCCCGCTGCCCTCAACCAGATCGCTCGGCGGCTGTGGAGGGGCTCGTCTGTCTTAGCTTTGCTGCCCTATATATTCATCCTCCTGCTTCAGCAGCCGTGATGGGGGGGATGGTGTAAAAGTCAGGCCAAGAAGACCTGTGCAATATGCACTAAGGCATGTAAATGGATAGCCAGCGGAAATTTGCTTCATGTCTCAGGGAACTCAGACTGGGGCTCTGTAATAACCTAGAGGGGCAGGCAAGGGTGGGAGGGAGACTCAAGAGGGAGGGGACGTATGTACCCCTACGGTTAATTCATGTTGTCTTATGACAAATCAAACCAATATTACAAAGCAATCATCAGTCAATTAAAAATAAATAAGTGTAATAATTTTTTTTAAAGGCCTGTGCAAAACTTTCTCTTCGTGTAAGGCTTGCTCTACTAAGTGCCCTTGTGCTTAATCATCGTGATATCTCCTCCATAGCTACTTGAAGTCAGCGGTTTGAGAAATCCTTGAGAGAATTGTCAGGGAATAATTAATAACGCTTTGCTCGGCTACAAGTAGCCACCAGATGACTTGGCATCACTCACGAGACAACAGAAGGCGAAGGAATGTTGGCATCCTGCCACCTCACAAAACTCGCCCCTCCCTCTCACTTAACTCAGATGCCAGTGCTTTGCTGAAGGCTGGGCAGACAGGAAGAGAAAAGGGAGCGGGCACTTGATTAGCAAATCACAACAAATAAACCAGAGGACCAGTGTGTAAGTCAGTGCCCTTCCATCTTCCCAAAAAGAACCATACGACTGCAACTCAGCCACAACAATTCACTTTCCACCTTTGGGAACATAGAAAGTACTTCTCATCTGAGGCTTTAAGCATTTGCTTGGAGAGAAGAGCCAAGAAGCAATGGTTGACCTAGAAATAATTCAGCCTTGCAGGGACTGGCTGAGCCCAGACGTCAGCCAAAGCCAAGAGGGACCTTTCAGGACCATTTATAACTGGATCAATACGTCAACTGGCCCTGCCCTCAACTCGCTCCAGCTTTTGTTGGAATTGAAAGATTAGCCCAGAAAAGAAACTGCCAGAAGAAACACGCAGGAGACAAATTTGTTCTGCTTGGTCTTCATTTGCCTTCCTCGAAGGAATCCAAAATGAAGTTAATGATATATCTGGCCTAGACAACTTTTGTTCTCATTGACTGACGATAGAAAATATTCCACTGTATTTGTGATATGAAAGAATGGGTAAATATCAGGATGGTCATTTTAAAGGCTAGTAAAGGAACACAGTTTATAACAACAACAAAAAAAATGAGCTCGTTCCGTTCAGCCAAACTGATGTTCTTGGCCAAAGTCCAGAATTAAAGTGCCTGGAGCAAAATGAAAAATCAGCAACACGAGCTAGAGGGTGACATTATTTCATTTATTCAATCAACAAACACTTATCAACACTTAGGGTGTGTCAGCCCCTCCACTAGGCACTTGGGCACAAAGATATAAAAAGCATAGACTCGGCCTCGGTCAGAGTTCAGTTTAGTTGAGAGGGTACAAAGAAAATGAAAGTGAAAGTCGCTCAGTTGTGTCCAACTCTTTGCGACCTCATGGACTATACAGTCCATGGAATTCTCCAGGTCAGAATACTGAAGTGGGTAGCCTTTCCCTTCTCCAGGGGGTCTTCCCAACCCAGGGATAGAACCCAGGTTTCCCGCATTGCAGGTGGATTCTATACGACCTGAGCCACAAGGGAAGCCCAAGAATACTGGAGTGGGTAGCCTACCCCTTCTGCAGGGGATCTTCCCAACCCAGAAATCGAACCAGGGTCTCCTGCATTGCAGGCGGATTCTTTACCAGCTGAGACACAAGGGAAGCCCAAGAATACTGGAGTGGGTAGCCTACCCCTTCTGCAGGGGATCTTCCCAACCCAGAAATCAAACCAGGGTCTCCTGCATTGCAGACGGATTCTTTAACAACTGAGCTATCAGGGCAGCCCTGAGAGGATATAACCAATAATGAAAAACCGATGAGGCAAGGGTGGGACAAACTGGGAGAGTAGGGCCGACATATGTACACTACCGTGTGCAAAACAGCTAGCCAGAGGGAAGCTGCTGTCTAACGGGGGGAGCACGGCCCGGTGCTCTGCGGCGACCTAGAGGGCTGGGATGGCGGGCTGGGGTGGGAGGGAGGCTCGAGAGGAAGCAGGCATGCATGTTTATGGCTGACCCACATTTGCGTACCGCAGAAACCAACACAACAGTGTAAAGAAACCAGTCTGCAATTACAAATAAATTTTTTAAAACAGCAGTGTGGAATCCTCTCCGAGGCTACATCATCGGGAGGGTCCCGGGGAAGGCGGCTACCAGCCCTGGGGAGGTGACAGAGGAAGGACACTGAAGCTGAGCGTTTGGAGAGTGAGCAGGAAAAGAGATGGGAAAAGGATGTTTTCCAGGCTGAGGGGCCAGGCCGAAGGGAAGGAAGGGGCCCCTGGGGAAGAGGACGCAGTTGTGTCAGATTCATAAGGAAATGAACAGACTAGAGAAGAGGCAGAAAATGTGGAAAGAGAGACAGAAAAGTGACAGAGACTAAGAGCGTGTGGAGTAGGGTCTGGGGTAACCGGGCCTGCGTGCTACCGAGTAACAAGCTTGGATTTCAGTCTGCGGGCCACAAGGTACCAGGAAAGGGCGAAGCAGGGGAGTTTCCCGCTCAGCGGGGCTGGAGGACAGTTCCCCTAATTCCATCAGCTGAGGCAGTGTTCCCTGGTTCTCGTTCACTTCCTGGGTGTCCTAAAGCTTTGAAGAGTCAGTGTTTGCAGAGAGATTCTGTTTTTTAAAAACAACACGGTATGGGAAATAGATCGGAGTAGAAGAAAAAGTCAGAAAGACTGTTTATGGCTGTTTTAAGGGCAATATTGAGGAGGTAAAATTGACAAGGGCTTCCCAGGTGGCCCAGCGGTAAAGAACATGCCTGCCAGTGCAGGAGACACGGGTTCCGTCCCCAGGTCGGGAAGATCCCCTGGAGGAGGGAATGGCAAATTATTCCCTTCAATCTTGCATCCTTGCCTGGAGAATTCCACGGACAGAGGAGCCTGAGGGGGCTACAGTGCGTGGGTCGCAAAAGAGTCAGACACGACTGAGCGACAACCAGAAAATCGATAGGCCTTAATGACTAAATGATCCAAGGATTCAGAGAGAAAATGGACTTGAAGATGACTCTGAGGCTTCTTGCGTGGCACCGGAGTGGTTCAAGAAATGCTTATCCAAAGAAAACCAGAACCTCTGTTTTTCACTTCAAAAAAGAGGCACTGCACTCTCAACACAGACTCGGCATTTTCATCGCCGTGTTGAACTATGACATGCTTAAAGGCATGGCCAATGGCAGGTGTCTTACCTCTGCCAGAAAATAGCAAGAAATACTTTAATCCTGACAAGCCTTCCAGAGATCAAGGAAAGTATTATCTTAAACTATTGCAGTTCAGCAAAGGTAGAGCTTTTGTTTTCTGTTGCCTACGGTGCGTGAGAAAGCAAAGGCGACGTTTGGAATTAAGGATGAAAATGCATTTCAATGATAAAGCAGCACGTTCACTCATTCCTAACTTCCGGATTTTAAATGCAATCTTAATTTTACCTCCCCTGAGAAGAGCCCCTGCGTTCGTTTTCCTTATTAACACTGGAGTTCAAAAACCTGCTCGAGGTTCAGAAACAAGAACAGTACTAGGAAAGTGAGCCACATTTAGTATGAATATGAGACAGACAGAGGCGGTGGCTTGTCTAGGCCGGGGTGGCCCCTCCAGCAGCCTCACAGACCTTTGTCTCCCCCCCGCCCAGGTCTTCAGGGACCCAGATCTGTGCATTACTCATTCTGCCTTTGGCGCCCAGAGCACACGCTCCCAAATATGTGGACAGATGGATGGACCCCGCTATGCAAATAGTCGCGTCCTGGGTTGCAAAATATACGTGGAAATCACATTTTCCCCAGCTTCCCCTCAGGCATTTTAAATACTCAAAACCAGGTAAATTTTTCCATTTCCACTGAAGTTAGCAACCACTTCACTCTGCAAGTTTCACTCAACTCCAAAAGGAGAAGGTATTAGCACTTGTTTTTAAGCTAGAAGCCACTTAATAGAGTTGTGCACAATAAGTTATTCCATTGTTTTTAATCTGTATCAAAACAACACCATAAAATTATTACTACTTCCTAGATGGCTCCAGCCAAGGTTTTTTCTTCTTACTCTTTCCTTTCTCCTACAAACCCAGGAAATCAAGGCTGAAATGTGTATTAACAATGTTTATGTTACAAATGTAAACACAGGGAGGTCAGAAAATAGTTTAATAGGGGTCTCAAAGTCCTTATAATTCATTCAAGCTATTCTAGAGTGAGTAGTCATTCCCTTCTCCAAGGGATCTTTCCAACCCAGGGATCCAACCCAGATCTCCTGCGTTGCAGGCAGATTCTTTACTGTCTCAGCCACCAGGGAAGCCCTTTTAACAATGTTTGTGTTACAGATGTAAACATAAGGAGATCTGATATAGTTTAATAAGGGTCTCAAAGTCATTATAATTCATTCAAGCTATTCTCATGCAAAATTGTATATTCTTGTCCTGTTTTCTGTGTAGTTTACTGAGGAATGGATAAGTATGGGTAAACCTTCATTTTTACTTTTGTTGATTCACATGAACTGAACCACTGAATTGTTTTCCTCATGCTCACAGGGATGTCTTCATTTTTCTTACTGTATTTTTTGGCAACACCTATCTAGACAGCTAACCCAACTGACTTTTCATAATCTACTCTGACTCCTCAAAGCCATGTTCTTTCTCCTCTTTGATTTACTATTTGAAATATACCAAAGATGACCTGAAGCATGAATGAGTTTAAATCCCATACGAACTGTGCCAGCGTCTGTATCTCACCTCTACCTTCAAGAAGAGCTTTTCCTGACAACTTCTCTTTTTTTAAATTTTTCCTGGAGCAGAGCTGCTTCACAATGCTAAGTTTCTACAGAGCCGCAAAGTGAATCAGCTGTACGTATATACGCGGACCCCCTTGTTTTTGGATTTCCCTCTCCTTTAGGTCACCACGGAGCAGTGAGCAGAGTTCCCTGCGCTCTACCGCGGGTTCTCATTAGTTATACCATTTTACACGTGGTATCAATAGTGCGCTGCACTTAGCTCCTCGGTCCTGTCCAACTCTTCGTGACCCCATGGACTGTAGCCCAGCAGGCTCCTCTGTCCATGGGATTTTTCAGGCAAAAATACTGGCGTGGGTTGCCATTTCTTCCCCGAGGGATCTTCCCCACCCAGAGACTGAACCCGAGCCTCCGGTTTCTCCTGCGTTGGTAGGTGAACTCTTTACCTGCTGAGCCGTTGGGGAAGCCCGATCAATAGTGTACACATGTCAGTCCCAATACTGTCTGAAGAAAACAGAAAGATGTGCCAAACCCAGCCTCCGGAAGAGCGCCCTCTAGCGAAAGACTGTGGATGCTACCTTTCGACTTGGTTCTGCCCAGACAGGATCTGTGGCAAACCATCCTCTCTTCCTGGAGAAGGAAATGGCAACTCCAGTATTCTTGTCTGGAAAATCCCATGGACAGAGGAACCTGGCGGGCTACAGTCCATGGCGTCACAAAGAGTTGGACACAACTGAGCGCACACACATCTCCTTTTCCTGCACAAAACCTTTCAAGGATCTGACATCCAGTGCAACAGATTTCTTGACATCTAATCACAGCTGCCTGGTTGTATTGCTGGTACTCTATTAAAATTCCAAATCAGCTTATTAATGTATGCATTTATTCAGTGAATAAAAACAAGAATTCTAACCGAACTCACTTTAAGTCCGTAACAAAGCTGTAAATCATCAAAAATGATAAGACACTAAAACTTGGAGAATTCATCTTTAAATTGATATCAAAGGAAAGAGAACCCAAAAAATGTGGCGGTCATTCACAGTAGCAACAGCCTGCCCTAATAAAAACCAAAATGCCACGGGTGCAGGTATTGACCAAGACAAAGGACTAAAGTTATGTCTAGCAAAGGTTTTTCATCTAAGTGGCCATGTCCATTTGACAACAGTGAGAACTGTGAGAAAGTTAGGTAAATTGAAGGTTTCACTCTGTATGTGCCTGTTGCCAAAAAGACTTGAAGGTGTGAAGTCATTTACTTGTTTCTTTGTTTGTTTTACTACTCAGCACAGCATGCAGGATGTTAGTTTCCCAGCCAGGGATCGAACCCATACCCCCTGTATTGGAAGGCAGAGCCTTAACCACTGAATTGCCAAGGAATTCCCTTGAAATAGTTTAAAACAAGATAGTATGGTAAGGTGATCTATCAATAGAAGTCATTTCTTTAGAAGAAATTAAATTTAGAAAATAAAAGATTTTCCCCAGTGACACTGGAAGGGCCTATGTGCTGCATGAAAGCTACGCTGTCGATGGAAATACAGCCATGAGAGAAGTCTGCAAAGCACTCCACACAGAGCACAGACCTCCCCAGGCGAGGCTTCCCTGACTCCCTGGGAGACGTGGGCACTTCTGAAATCCATCAGGAGGAGCAGAGCCCCGTGGATTTCCAGGAGTCACGTACGGATGTAAGAGTTGGACCATAAAGGAGGCTGAGCACCGAAGAATTGATGCTTTTGAACTGTGGTGTTGGAGAAGACTTGAGAGTTCCTTGGACTGCAAGGAGATCAAACCAGTCCATCATAAAGGCAATCAATCCTGAGTATTCATTGGAAGGACTGATTCTGAAGCTGAAGCTCCAATACTTTGGCCACCTCATGCGAAGAGCCAACTCATTGGAAAAGAGCCTGATGCTGGGAAAGGTTGAGGGCAGGAGGAGAAGGGGGTGACAGAGGATGAGATGGTTGGATGGCATCACCGACTCGATGCACATGAGTTTGAGCAAACTCCAGGAGAGAGTGAAGGACAGGGAAGCCTGGCGTACTGCAATCCTTGGGATCACAAAGAGTCGAACATGACTTAGCAACTGAACAACAACAGATGATGGAAAAGCACCAAATGCTTCATTATAACAGTATCAGCTGCCCTGGACCAAAAACCCTTCCACTTTTTCAAGACCAAGCAAACCTCTGGAGTTCTTGAACGATCCAAAGAGCAGAACAATCCTGAGACTAATACAATATTCTTCTGCTAACCCTAAAGACTGGAGAATGCCAACGTGTTCTTAATCTTTATTAAACTGAGAAGTATAATTGTGACACCAATATTGTGGTTCATGTCAGTTTCAATAGTAAAATATAAACAGACCTAGGAAATTCAACTCCATTTAAAAGTGGGCTAAACAGGCCAACTCTAGTGGTCAACAGAGCTGTCTTTGGCTCAATGCTATTTTGAAATGATCAGGCTGCATTGAATGGTAAGTAGGAATTCTTTTAACGGGGAACATTTCAAAGCAGGTTTATTGTTATGACTTAACTTGAGCTTTCTGAAGAAAACATTAGTGGTTTTAAGACAATATTGAATGTGGCTTTCAAACTCCCTAAATGAGTCCACATACATACGGAAAATGTTTAATGTCAAATACAAAAATTATATTCCTTCTTGACGCTTCAGCTAGGAGCCAAGTTCAGGTAGGTGCTTACAATTTCCCAGCTCCTTCAAGTGGATGACTGCTCCCTCTCACCTATTACCCCACCCCAGCATGCATTTGAGTAATTTCATCAGTTAGCAAAAGGGAAGCCCTGGACTCTGATCTTGCAAAGCAAATAATTCTGAGTTTATAGAGGGTAGGAATTTCCACAGGAAATCCCTCGCTCTCCCTGGGTGGACCCGGATATGCACAGCAGTGTATTTAACTAGTACATTTCTGCAGGCCTGAAGTCTAAAGTCGGATTCCTAGAAGCATAACATCTTGATTCCTTCTGTATCTATGAAGTACAGCCACTGCCTTCATCCCACTGTCAAAGTACCACGTTCAGAAAAAGCGTTCTCCATCTAGGTCAGACCACCTCTGCAGCATGGCCTCATTTTGAAGACCACAGTTTAAGAGGAGACACTGAGTAACTGGAGTATCTCCAAGGAATGCAATCAAGATTCCCAAAGTAATGTCAAATGACATACCATTGAAAAAGAACTGGAGATGTCTGGCTTGAAAAGGACAGGCTGTTTTATACTTCTCTCATTGCAATGTTAGATGAGGAAAGGCTTGTTTTGTGTAGACAAGGTTTATTTTCTGTTGGATCTAAGAGGCAAGCAGATTTCAGTTCCATATAAGAAAGTACTTTTTCAAAATTAGAATATACTGCATTCTCAGAAGATAACTTCATACTAAACAAGAGGTCAGACTCCTAATCTCAAAGGTAGCTTGAAATTCCAGGTTCCTGAGAGTCTATATGGTGGCTTAGTTCTTTAAAAAACCATTTTTTTGCCCAAGAATTCTGAATCATTTCTGCAGTCAATAGTTTCTTCTAAAGCAGCTGAATCAGACAAAAATACCAGCGGGTACGATTCCCATTACCTTACAGATGGGGTAGTAGGTAAAACCAAGAAAGCGTGGACTTTTATGTTTGACTTAAGTTCAAATTGTACTCCACTATTTATAGACTTCTGTAACCCTAGGCAAATCTCTTAACCTCACTAAGCTTTAATTTCCTCATCTGCAAAATGGGATAATACTATTTAGCTGTGAGACTATTATAAAGAAATTAAATGAGATAATGAACATAGCATGCATGCTCAGTTGCTAGGTCGTGTCTAACTCTTTGTGACCCCGTGGACTGTAGCCCACCAGGCTCCTCCGTCCATGGGATTTCCCAGGCAAGAATACTGGAGTGGGTTGCCATTTCCTTCTCCAGGGGATCTTCCTGACTCAGGGATCCAACCTGCATCTCCTGCTTTAGCAGCTGGATGCTTTACCACTGGAGCCACGTGGGCTTCCCAGTGAATACAGGAAGCTTAGCAAAGTCCCTGACTCAAAGAAACCCTTTGGTGGGGGCGGGGGAGGGGGGGGACACTGTGATTATTAGACAGCTCAGAGTCCTTCAATTGCCCCTGCACCCCAGGCTCTGCTCTGTTTGAAGATTTTCTGTTGCATCCAAGACATCCACAAACACAGGAAGGTGGGTGGAGAAAGGGAAGGGCAAAAAGTTTTGTGTGCATCATCTATACACAAATAAATACACCTGAACACACATATCTCATGTTTAACATCTGTGGGTTCACATGCAGTCGTAAGAAAGAACACAGAGACATCTGATGAAATCTTTACACGTTACATATCTTTTGTGTCACGTTATTTTCTTATGATGTTAGGCATTGTTGTCAGCTATTTTTCCCCCATCCCACGTATTGAAACGAAACATGGAAATAATAAATGCTGCTGAAAGCACTGACAGCCTGAGTGAGTGCCCGCGCTTGGAGCCCGGGAGTCATTCTCTGTTTCCCTTTTCTCAGCACATCTTGCCCCTGGCTGAGTCTTCTTTTTCACTGCTTTGGGAAAAGCAGAAACCCACTCCAGTATTCTTGCCTGGAGAACCCCATGGACAGAGGAGCCTGGTGGGCTACAGTCCATGGAGTTGCAAAGAGTCGGACACTACTGAAGCAACTTAGCACACATGCACGCTGTTCTAGGAGGCAGAGCTTCTTGGGCTCTTGGAAAATGGTGATTTTGTGGCTCATTGAGCAAAGTACTTGGTAGGTGTTGAACATGGTAATATTCCAATTTCTATTGATTAATCAATTAATACTCCGGTGCCGAGGTGAGCAAGTATGTTTTCGTTCCTCCCAAAACAATTAATTAATGTGAACTGACTGGGCTCTGGGGAAAATGTATATTCTAGGACATATCTGAAGCTGGTTTCAATATAGTTGGAGGCTTTCAAGTGGAAAATTCTCTATTTAGCAATTACATGCAATGAGAAAACTCAGAATTCATCAGTGATTCAGTCACCGGTAAGTCACGAGAGTGCAAGAGAAGGCGCGAAAGGATGACTCGTCACATGCACCAAGCCAGCGGCGGCGGTTCAGTCACCAAGTCGTGTCTGAGTCTTGCGACCCCCTGGACTGTAGCCCACCAGGCTCTTCTGTCCATGGGATTTTCCCCCAAATGACTAATTAACAGGATCTTGTGGAGAGATTTATAAAAATATATATTCCTACACCAAAATGCACCCCACCAGCCCCTGAGTGCTCTAATTCACGGGTAAAGGAAGGACCAGGGAAACCCCATTTTCTCTAAAGGTTCTGCTCGTCAGCCGGGCTTGAGAAGCACCACTCTGAGTCACTGGATTCCACTATGATGTTTGTGCATTCATACAAGAAACAGCAAACAAACACGTGCCTCCAACCCCACCTTCAGAATATTCCGATTACTTCTATTTTTTCATTATTTTTTACGACAAGGCTGAGGAATTCCAGTTTTCAAATTAATTCATAGATATCATCCAGTTAAAAGTATGACTATGCCAGTTTCCTGGGAGAATGTGGCTCTGATTCATCACATGTGTGAAAAGAGAAAAAAATGCTACACCCCAATGCCAGAAAAATTCACTTGTGGCTAAAAAAAATGTCACCAATGCCAACATCTTCAAGCTCGGGAGTCCCCAACCTCTGGGATCAGAGGTGGAGTTGGTGTCATAGTAATAAAATAAAGTGCACAATAAATGCAATGTGCTCGAATCATCTGCAGACCATTCCTCCACACCTGCCCCCTACCGCAGAAAAACTTCTCTCCCACAAAACTGGTCTTTGGGACCACAAGGGTTGGGCAATACAGTCTAATTATTGGGCAGGTGATGAAGGTAGGTGACAAATGGGGTGCTTGCCCACTGACGGGATGCTTCTACAGTGATGAAACCAAGGACTTCCCCACTCCAAGCCTGACAAAGTCCTGTGCACCACCACAGGCCCCGCCCCCAAGGCCGTCACTCGTGTGTGTGTCGGAACTTCCCCTCTAAAGATGGGACAAGCCTTGGGAGTTAAACCTCTAGTACTAGGAGCATCCACACATATTTTAATTAAAAGCCCATTTGAATGTGGAGCAGTAAAATTAAACCGTGTCACTGTCTGTTCTTCAATAGCTTACAAGCATTTTGTATTCACAGTCCCCAAGCTAAGGTTTCAAGAAATATCCCTTTAGATTTGATTGTGAAATAATCTCAGGACAGTTTTTCTTCCCCTCTCTTCACTTCATAGGCTATTTATAATTTGGCTTAACAAGGCAGACTCAAGATGAACATAAGTGGACCCCATGGACTGCAGTACACCAGGCTTCTCTGTCCTCCACCATCCTCGAGCTTGCTCAAATTCATGTCCGTGGAGCCAGTGATGCCATCCAGCCATCTCCTCCTCTGCCATCCCCTTCTCCTCCTGCCTTCAGTCTTTCCCAGCATCAGGGTCTTTTCCAGTGAGTTGGCTCTTCACATCAGGTAACCAAAGTATTGGAGTTTCAGCTTCAACATCAGTCCTTCCAGTGAACACCCAGGACTGATCTCCTTTAGGATGGACTGGTTAGATCTCCTTGAAGTCCAAGAGACTTTCAAGAGTCTTCTCCAACACCACAGTTCCAAAGCATCAGTTCTTCAGTGCTCAGCCTTCTTCATGTTCCAGCTCTCACATCCGTACATGACTACTGGAAGAACCATAGCTTTGGCTATACGGACCTTTGTTGGCAAAGTGATGTCTCTGTTTTGCTAATGAAGTTGCCTTCCCAACCACTTAGAAAGGATGGAGCCTACGGGAATGTAGGTAGGGGTTTCAGGGATGGTCACACAGAGGAGGTGTGTTCATTGGAGGAAGACGGTGCCCTTTAAGATGTGGATATCAGACACAGAATAGGGACACGGTGGAACAGTTAGAAGGCGGCATCTCCTTCATTTGCCCAAATGCCCTAGTTTCGAGTGATTAACTCCCGAGGTTGAAGCGTCATGTATGACAGCAGCGGTTCTCGAAGTGTGATCCCCAGGCCAAGGAACCTGTTAGAGATGCAAATTCTCAGCCACCCAGATCTGCTGAATGAGATCTGCTGAGTGGGCTGGGGACTCAGCTAGTTGCATTTAACAAGCTCTGCAGGTGGCTCTGAGCCAGGCTCCGGTTGGAGAACCACTGTGTCACGAGAGTGGCTTCCCAGGTGGCACTGCTGGTAAAGAACCCGCCTGCCAGTGCAGGAGACGTAAGAGACCTGGGTTCAATCTCTGGGTCTGGAAGATCCCCTGGAGGAGGGCATGGCAACCCACTCCAGTATTCTTGCTTGGAGAATCCCATGGACAGAGGAGCCTGGCAGGCTACAGTCCATGGGGTCAACGAGAGTCAGACACAGCTGAAGCCACTTAGCAGAGCACGGTGTTACAAGAAAGTATGATCAATATTTACACACTTTTCCCTCCCCTCCTCTCCCCACTCACACACGTACACAAACACACACGCAGCCGTGGACGCGTGTATAGTGTTCAAAGAACTGGAAAACAGCCCTTGTTTTCCCTTTTCCTGGAGAGTTTCTTTCTCTTCGTGTGCAGGGTGCTGAGGCAGGGGTGGAATTTAAACAATCCCTAATAAAGGCAGCCGGCTCCACATATTTATCACATTACACTGTGCTGTATTTACCCCTTACCGCTTTGGGTGCATTTGCATATAATCTTTCATAATTCAATTCACTCGTTTAAATCATTTCTTTTATTTTCACTTATTTATTCAGATGGGAAAAGTTCATTGTACAGATCACTGGGGCCCCCCAGTGGCAGCCTTTGGTACTGCCAGCCTCGGATTTAATACCTGGAGTTTTGTGGGAATGGCACCCACTCAAATCATTAGTTTTTCACCTGGTTGGTAGAAGCAAAAGGTAGCATCAATTCACGCTTTGTATCTGAGGTGGATTTTATCCGCATTCAAGCTGAAATGTCCCCAGATGCTCTGGCTTCCCCTTCTTGCATCTGTGAGACTCCACACTCGGGCACGTGCTGAGTAGGTCAGCGGTCTTCAGCACCTGCCGGTCAGTGCACACACCAGCCAGGAATGGACGCAATAAACAGCAGAAGAGAGAAACTTGTCCTGAGATTCCTCTTCCTCTATAACCCTAGAGTTTCCGCTCCTACCATCCCTCCTTTGAAGTTGTCACTGCCCAGAGAAGCTAAATCCTGCTGGGAGTTTAGATACAGCCTTCTCCTTCCTCTGTTTTCTGGAACATTCTGTGCTCAGCAGCGACGGGCAGGGTCCTCAGGGCAGCGCTCTCAGGGACAGCCGCCGACAGCTGCCCTCCGCGGGCGTCACAGAAGCAGCGCCCCCACCCCCGCCCCGTCCGCATCTCTTAACGTCCCATCACCGGTCCAGGCCTCCAGCCAGATGTGGGGCTTGCTTCCTCGGCAGGGTCGCCCTCCCGGAAACCGCAGGGGCTGGTATCGGGTGAACTGCAGGCCAGTGGACACCGGAGGCCGTTTCCACTTAGCCAGGCACTTTGATATCCGTCCTGTCTCCCCGGCACGGCCCCTGTGCGCTCTGCTCGGGCTGCAGAAGCCACGCTGCCTGGAAAGACTGCGGGAAGGTGCTTTCCGGGACCCTGTGTGCGCGCCTCACCCCGGGCTCCGACGGTGCTGATGCAGTGAGGCTGGATCAGCGGTGACCCCCGCCCCCAGTGACAGCCGTAAACACTGGTGTCACTGAGAGATCGGGTGATGCTCTAAAGTTCAGCCCCGCCCTTTTGGCCTTTCCTCGCCGGAGGAGTCATCCGAGGGCACCCACTGCCTTCCCTTCAGTCCTCCTGAGCTGTTTTTGTCAGAAAGAAAAACACCAATACAGTATATTAACGCATATATATATGCAATCTAGGAGAAGGCAATGGCACCCCACTCCAGTACTCTTGCCTGGAAAATCCCATGGATGGAGCCTGGAAGGCTGCAGTCCATGGGGTCGCTGAGGGTCAGACACGACTGAGCGACTTCACTTTCACTTTTCACTTTCTTGCATTGGAGAAGAAAATGGCAACCCACTCCAGTGTTCTTGCCTGGAGAATCCCAGGGACGGGGGAGTCTGGTGGGCTGCCGTCTATGGGGTCACACAGAGTCGGACACGACTGAAGTGACTTAGCAGTAGCAGTAGCATATGCAATCTAGAAAGATGGTAACGATGACCCTATATGCAAGATAGCAAAAGGGACGCAGATATAAAGAACAGACTTTTGGACGCTGTGGGAGAAGGCGAGGGTGGGATGATTTGAGAGAATAGCATTGAAACATGTATATTGAAACATGTATATGTGAAACAGATCACCAGTCCAAGTTCGATGCGTGAAACAGGGCACTCAAAGCTGGTGCACTTGGACGACCCCGAGGGATGGGATGGGGAAGAAGGTGGGAGGCGGGTTCAGGATGGGGGGACACATGTACACTCGTGGCGGATTCATGTCACTGTTTGGCAAAAACCACCACAATGTTGTAAAGTAATTAGCCTCCAAGTAAAATAAATAATTTTTAAACAATTTAAAAAAATCACTACCCATGTTTAAATTAATTGATGTAACATTTGTATGATATTTCTTGCAAAGAAAAATTTAAGCCTTTACTGGGTATATACACATACATTTGTAAAAGCATTCTTTGTGAGGTACTGTGAAAAGGAGTTCACAATGCAGATACATCTCAACAGTACCCCACTTACACTAATTCGCTCAGGAGGCAAATAAGGACTGCTAAGTCACTTCAGTCGTGTCCGACTCTGTGCAACCCCATAGACGGCAGCCCACCAGGCTCCACTGTCCCTGGGATTCTCCAGGCAAGAACACTGGAGTGGGTTGCCATTTCCTTCTCCAATGCATGAAAGTGGAAAGTGAAAGTGAAGTCGCTCAGTTGTGTCTGACTCTTCAAGACCCCATGGACTGCAGCCTACCAGGCTCCTCTGTCCATGGGATTTTCCAGGTAAGAGTACTGGAGTGGGTTGCCATTGCCTTAGATTGCTCCGAACTAGCTAGATTAAAATTCAAATACAGGATTTCTGTGCCCATCTCAGAATGGAACATGAACACAGGGCAGTGCCCAAAAAGAGCACAAACTTCTGTGCCTTAGAGACCGAGGTCCCCATCCCAACCAGACACAGGTGAGTACCCTCGGAGGGATGGCTCACCCTCAGCGAGCCTCAGTTTCCTCCTGTGTAAAATGGGCTAATGCCAGCAGGGTATTTATTAGAGGTGATCAATGAGAGGCTCCACCTAAAACATCTAAAACGGAGCCCAAAGCATGAGGGCGCCATAAACGGAGTTGTTTCAACACGGGTTACTCGAAGCCACAATTTTTCCAGCAAGTAGTTCAAAGGGGTCATTCTTAGCTGCCCAGAAAGCCCCCCTGCCTTCAACTCCTTTCCCAGCTTCAAGTTATTCCTCCCGGAAGCCCTCCCTGATGCCCCAGTGGTCGACTGGCTCTCCTATCAGTACGCCTGACACTGCTCTGAAAGCACGTGTTTCCCGCCACGCGTGGACTTCGTGGCATCCGGCCGTCTGCACTGAACTTGACGCTTCCAGGAGGGCTGGGCGTCTACCTTGCTCACTATGCGTCTCCAGCCCCTGCGCAGCATATTATGAGATTTCCGTAAATACTGAATAAATGAGTGAATGAATGACAGCCATTATTAGATGACTACCTAGAGAAGAAAAAAATATCAGGAAAGTAAAAGTTTTGCATTCTTATAATTGCCTTTAAGCCTCTTTGAATTACTTTCAAAATATATGAAATCTGAGTTTCCAAAAGCTCTAGCATTTTCCTCTCCTCACTATAAGAATGTGCTGCTGCTGCTGCTAAGTCGCTTCAGTCGTGTCCGACTCTGTGCGACCCCATAGACGGCAGCCCACTAGGCTCCTCTGTCCCTGGGATTCTCCAGGCAAGAACACTGGAGCGGGTTGCCATTTCCTTCTCCAATGCATGAAAGTGAAAACTGAAGTCGCTCAGTCATGTAAGTCATGCCCGACTCTTAGCGACCCCATGGACTGCAGCCTACCAGGCTCCTCCGTCCATGGGATTTTCCAGGCAGGAGTACTGGAGTGGGGCGCCACTGCCTTCTCCAATAAGAATGTGCACATTTTTATTATTAATATATATTTATTAGAATAATTGTATAATTATTCCAACTAATTATAATCATATTCATTATTCCCAATTCCTCTTTTGAATACATGACTATAAAATGTGTTTATCATGTTTGACACCTTTCTAATTCTTAAATTGACTATGTATTAGTCACACAGACCCTAAGGAAGAAGGAAATCCTTGGTAGAAAAGTGTTAATAATTTACTAGTTGCAAACTGTACTTTTACCTCCGAACACCAGGTGGGTACAAAAAATATTGCTCATGTTTTTTAATCTACGAATTTCTTACATTTTTATGGCCTGTTCTTTGGGCTTATTTATGATGGTTTGGGACAAAGAGACAACCTTTGCCATTATGATTTATACTCTTCCAACAAAGGAAACACAGAAAGAGATAAGACATCCAAATTAAATCACAGCACTAGATAAGAAAATCCAAATTAAATTATGACACTAAAGAAAAAAAAACATGAAGGTAAGGGGCTGAAAATTTAAAATCAAAACAAAGAGGAGTACAGACAGACTGTAGACAAAGAAAACAGGAAAATTTCAAAAACCTAAGCTACAAAATCTAGCACTTACCAAAGAAAAGTTTTCAGATGCCTTGTGTTCTGCATTTGTGACATTATGAACTAATGCCTACCCAATAAAATATTTTTATATGCCTTATTTTAATCTTAGCTTGTGTTGTTGTTTAGAAAGCCTAACAAAATATTTTGTTATGGTAAAATGTTAGCAATTAGCAGCAGATAGCCAATATTTTCCTTTTTTTCCCCCCATTAATGCCATTTATTAAAAAAAAATGACCTGGACATCTGTTTTCATTTTTAGGGATGCTTTTAAGCTCCTTGATGGTTGAGCACCAATTCTAAAACTTGATTGGATTTCAAGGAAAGACAACTGCCTTAGAAACAAAGAAATTGAGAGAATTGAGAAGAAAAATTCCTGCCTTCGCGCCTTCTCGGTATAAGCACTGTTGATGATAGAGGCCAAAGTTTAGCTCAAGAGCACAGGCGGTCAGTGGGGTGAGCACAGCAATCCAGCCATAACACAGCTATACAAGGCCGAGGAAACACTCCTGCCCAGCCCAGGAACTCTCAGTCAGAGGAGTTAATATGACACAGAACTAACTGATGCTAACTAAGACCCCCAAGACACACTGTCCCATTCACATGACCACAAAATCATACAGAACACTGACGGATTATGTATGAAACTTGGAAGCAGAGCACATACTGACATTGGACTTGTAGGTAAGTATTCTAGACTTAATTTCACATCACAAACTCAAAAAAGCCAAAACCAAGATGAGGAAATCATTTGTGAACTATTTCTGGCCTCCATAAAGAAGGCTGAGTACTCTCACAAACACACTCGTAAATATTTATGACACTTTTCCGCTTTGCCCATATCCCCTACATTTTGTGAAAGCATTTACCTGCCACACTCCCAGTTTTGTTTAGTATTGCCTTATAATTTGCTGGGAAAAATGCACATATTTGACAATTTTTTATTTCTTCCACATGAACTAAGTTAAAATGGAGTTAAGAGGCACAGTATGATTAATTTTCTTCCGAATGTTTCATTAAGCTTACTTATCTGATCTACTTCAATTTGACGTTAATTCTTTTATATCTAGAACCCAAGGTCCCCAGATTGTTTTCAAAATTACTGCATGTAAATCTTTTCTTGTATCAAAATCTTACCCAGTGGACATACTTTACTACCAAAGGCTATTCAGAAATTACTTATCTGCGTTGCTTAAAGCAAGTTGGACATGGTCTCTGTAGAGGCCAGACATTCACAGAGAACACCAAGCTCCTGAAATCAGAGGATTTAAAGAGGGGTAAAAAAAGGAACATTCCATTCAGTTGTGTTTCCTCATCTTTTTTCTTTCTGCTGTGGCTCCAGCTCTCTTAGGAAGTTACCCAATGCCACAATTCTTTATCCGCAAAAGAGAACAAAATATTAATACAAAATGGACAATGTTTTAAAAATCCTGGTGGACAAAAATTAGTACAAATGAAATAAGGTGGATCAGTAAATTCTAAGACAGAGATTTGAGTACAGTATTTAGTTTCCTAAAGTCAGCGGGTACAGTCTGGGGACAAGAACTTCTCTGGTTACATGCATATAACAGAAATTTTAAGCGGCAGAGTACTACCAGCAAGTTAGTATGTGGTGAAGCAATAATGACTCTCTGATAACCTCTATTAAAATCTTGACAGCATTTCCCTCCTATTAGAAACCCAGAAAGTTACTGCAAGCATTAATAAAGGTTTTAAATAACGTAGTTTAACATGTCAAAAAGGAGAGAGAGAGAAAGAAAAACAGAACAAAGGGAAGTAAAGGCAAAATTCACAGTAAACTCCCTTGGATTAAAATTAACAAATCAATTCCTAGACAGAAAAAAAAAAAAAAAAAAGAGTAAGATAGAAAAAAAACCCACTCAAATTACATCTTTTTGAATTCAATTATTATAAAATTGAATCTAGAAAAGTGTGGAGAAACAACAACAAAGAGATAAAAGTAGACAAACATGCAGAACGGAGTGAAGCAAGAGCGACAGGGTATGTGGGTGGGTGTTAAAATTTGCAAGTGAGTGCCATAAACAGAATAAAACAATGGATATTGAGCATTGTGTTTGACAGATTGACACTAAAAGAAAAAAGAACTGTTAGGAGCCATATGGTAGGTTGGGTTCTAACAGTCTTTGAAAGGACACTTAATCTATTCTATAAAAATAGCTTAGCAGTGATATACAAACATTTTTTTTAGCAGAAGAACCATTTTTTTCACCTGCTACCCCAAGATTCATGCTGTGGCACCTAAAACCTTCCTCGAAGCCTCTGAGACAGCTTTTAGGAACCTTGGGACTCTGCTGACCGGTGCAAAGGCCACAGTGGCAGCAAATTCTTTTGGAGTCAACAGATCCTAATACAATCGGGAGGAAGGAGGACAGAACCGAAAACCACCTATCCCAGATGCAGCTGTGCCTGATTTCTGCCCGGCCGCCTTGGGGCCGGGTCCTTATTTCACCCTGGGTTCACTGTCATTCCCTGCGAGAGCATCACAAGCCACCTCCCAGCCCACAGCTCGGCATTCTGTCCACCAGCCCGGACCAAAAACGCCAGAGTCAGCATCGCATCCTACCCAGCGTGGGGAGAAGGCAGGCTGGCCCCAGGCTCCAGCATGAGCTCTAACACTGTCGTCCGACTCTCTGGATCCCCATGGACTGTACCCACCAGGCTGCTCTGTGCATGGGATTCTCCAGGCAAGAATACTGGAGTGGGGGGCCACATCCTCCTCCAGGGGATCTTCCCATCCCAGGGATCGAACCTGTGTCTCCCGCATTGCAGGCGGATTCTCTCCAGACTCCTGCAGAAATGACCCCCCTCGCCACCTCCGGGCACAGTCCCCGCTGAGCAGGCGGCCACCCTCTCACCCTGGGACCTCTCACGCTGGCCCCTGTGTCCTACTCAGTGATCTAGAAAGTCTAGTTTCCAGTGAGCACTCACACCAGTGATCAACCAGAGGGGTCCTTACACGGAGGGCTGACTGTTTCACTCTACTCCACACTATCCCCCGACCCTCCACCTGCCCGGAGGAGAAGCCCAGCTTCCACAGTGGCCCTGAGGTGGTGGCCACCCTGACGTGCTGCCCGACCTCTCATGGTGACTCATCACCTCGCAGCAGCACTGCTGGCAGAGGGCCTGGGCTGGCAATGCCCCGGGCCCTCCAGCACTGCCTAACCCCACTGTCACCTCCCCAAACCACACCCTTCCAGGGCCACCCACGTCCAGGGACAGTCACCAGGTCCAGAGGCCCCGGGGAGTGGGGGAAACGGCTGGGCCTGCACACCAGCTTGACCTCTGCCACTGCCCTGCTTCCTTCTGCTCCTTCCACACGTCTTCATCCCATCCCAAAAAATGACCTGCCCCCTCTACACCACCTCTGGGCCTGCCTCCCGAGACCCCAGCCTGCCACGAAGGTCCCACACGATCCAGCCCTGCCAGCCTCTCCAATCCCCGATCTTCCTGGTCTCCCCAGTTCACCCCACTCCAAGCTCACTGGCCTTGGTTTGGTGTTTCCTCCTGAGGACCGGTGAGCTCCTGCACGAAGGTCTTGGAGCAGCTGTTCCTTCACCTCCTTCCAGCTCGCTTAAGTATCACCTTAAACACGTGCATGCATTTGCTTACCTGTCTGGGTGTTGATTTCACTCAGGAGAAATTACTTCACATACAAAAGAGTGTGAAAATGACTTTTTTAAATACATGAAGGCCGAGTAATGGTAAACAAACAAAACAACAACAACAAAAAAAATCCAGGGGTTCTGGACTCAACCCGGAGCCCCAGTGCCCAGCACCGCCCCCCTGCAGCTGTGTGGCTTTGGGGCGGGGACCACACCCCTGGCACCCTAGGCGCCCTGATGGTGGGGACTGATTTCACAGAGACTCTTAGAATGGCCCCTGAGAATCAGCTGTGAAAACAACAAAGGGCATATAAATCCTGGTCATTCTGAAGAGATGACCCCGTGAACCTCGCATACCAAAAAAACCCACTGGGAGCACACTTGCATCTTGGCTTAAGGTCAGAGTCCTAGGAAGTGGGCTTTTTGGCTCTACTCAACCATGAACAGACTGAGAACTTCCAGTGAAGTAGAAAGGGCTGGACGAGAGCATTCCCAGGGCACAGAACGAGCCCAGCAAACATCACCGAGAACCCAGAAGGGTTACGACCGCTGGTCTTGTTATGTGGTACAAAATCCTAATATTTTCCTCTTCTTGCACTGACTTTAATTACTTCAGACTTTATTCTAATCTCTAAGGACCTGGCAGGGGGTGGGGGGTGGGAGGAGAGCACACAGGATTTCAAATATCTAGGTCTCTGTATGTTCATCAGAAAAGCTTTAAATGTTAAAAACAGCCATATGTCTGGTTATTTGAGATTAGAAACTGAAATCTTTTCATGTGTATCTTCAACTCAAACTTTTATATTTATTTCTGTTCTTGTGATACAGAGTATCTGTACTTGGCTTAAAAATAAAACAATAAAACACTCCCCCCCAAATCTCAGCTGGTTTTATGTGTTCTTCCATTCATTTTTCATTTACTGGAGTGAAATGTCCTTGCCCATTACCTCAAATCCACCAGCTTGATTGATTTCAGGGGTTGTGTTGGAGACCCACCCTGCCGAGCAGAGAAGACAGACCACCTGTAAGCTGGCACTAACGAAGCCACAGTAATTTCACACCGACCATCACATCCTGCGTTCACCTTTTCCGATTTATTTGTGAGCTCACTAGAGTCCATTTCTTTATTTCTAAAGAGAGAATCACGTAAGCTTATGTTAGAGACACCATTATTAAAAACCATTGTTCATTAAAAACCGTTGTTCAACAGTTATACCTTAACAATGACTGCACCATGTATTAAGATGATAATAATTAAAGATGGTGCTATAGAAAGATAAGAAAAGCAGGCCTTGTCCTAATCAATTAGCACACAATGGCTGTGCTGTTCTCTAGATCCACATGCTACATCTGGGAACATCCCTGCCTGGGGTGAGGCGCGGGCGTGTGTGTGTGTGTGTGTGTGTGTGTGTGTGTGTGTGTTTCCCCTTGGGAAAGTCAGTGCTACATCAGATTATCTAGGGTCTTTGTTAAAGCAATAATCTACCAGAAACTGCCTTCGCTTTCCACATCCTCCTTTGAGGATAACATGCATTCTTCTGATTTTTCTTCATCGCTTTATACAACTTAATATTCAGGCTAGGGAAACTAGAAATCTCCTCCAGGTCAAACAACTGCTCAAATCTATCCACAAATTTATTTTCCTTCTCCAGCCTGAATTTCATGACCCAGAGGATGACGGTGGTTTCTTTGCACAGATGGTCGAAGGTAATGAGGAGTTCTTCGAGAAATGGATGAGCATAGACGACGTCGGCCGCCAGGATGTAGTCAAAGTTGGTGGAAGCCCTGGGGAAGTTCTTGTCTAGAGCTACCCCCCAGGAGAGCTCTTTGACCTGAGGCAGGTGCTTAGCTTTCATTTTGGTGTTTCGGGAAATATTATACTGCAGGTTTCCAAGTAACTCGGGTAAATCTGTGGCAGTCACGTGTGCGCCTGGGAGACAAAGGACAGCAGGGAGAGAAACCTTCATGGGACGTGGTGAAGCCATCGGTTTGTGAGACGGTGCACTTTGCAGTTCGGCACGAAGGCTAGCCCCACGTCAAAGACACAGTACACACAGGAGGGAAATCCCTTCAGAGCGGATGCTAAGGTAGCCTTGCGCCTCCCCTTACTCACAATCAGGTTCTCCAGGTATTGAGGCTTTTACATCTGTTGCACTTTTCTGTTCTCCTGGGCTTTTATTTTTGGTCAGTTTTGTTTTGTTATTCTTGCTGTTATTTTCTATTTATCTACTTAAAACACCAAAAGGAAGGGAAATTCAAAGGATTTTGGTATCCTCATTGGATTGGAACAATCACATGTCACTTTTGAAAGGTGAACAGGATCTTCCCTAAAAGAAATCTGAGCTCCAGTCATGTAAGACCGAATGAGTGTACGTAACACTGAGCACCCCATCATTGACCAGGAAGTGCTTAAGTGTGAGAAGTGGAGGCAGGAGAGACGACTTCTCAGTGTCACTTCATTGAAAGTATCATGACACCCAGGTTCATGCCCATGGTTTCAGCTTGACCCCATGATAAGCCTGACTCTTACAACCTGCATTTGGGGCTTCCCAGGTGGTTCAGCAGATAAAGAATCCACCTGCCAATGTAGATCCGATTCCTGGGTCAGGAAGATCCCCTGGAGGAGGAAATGGCAGCCCACTCCAGTATTCTTGCCTGGGAAATCCCATGGACAGAGGGGCCTGGCAGGCGGCAGTCCATGGGATCGCAAAGACTGAGTGACTGAGCACGCGTGCACACACAGCCTGCATAGACAGCTCACACAGCCAAAGACCATACACACAGGACAGAATGCTCTGATGAAAAACACACAAAGAAACCCATAGTTAAAACTGAATGCTGGTGGTCATTTTCAGGAGAAAATTGTACACCAAAACTCAATAAAATTTGTCCCCTAACGTGAACTTTAGGCAGTAGGAGAACCTGAAAACAATGTGTAAATAAGTTTAGAATTGTCTGAAACCTACATCATCAGACAAGGACAGACTCAGGTAAGGGATGAGAGAACAGATCTGGAGGGGAATCCAGTTCACCCCAGACCAGTTTAGAACCCATTTCTCACCCATGATGGCAAATTTCTCTGGCTATTGACTCTATTTCTGGAAACTATTAAAACAGGAGGGAAATAAACATTTCATTGGTAGAATCACAGAGATAAAAATCTCTGCATTCTAGTGTGTGTGTATAGGGTGGGAGGTCTATCAAGTTCAACAAATCTTTTTAAGATCTCAAGATAAGGAATGACTCCTCCCTCCACTCCCCTTCACCCACAGGAATATAAACTATCTGAAGGGGTCGAAAGAGGATGAGATGGTTGGATGGCGTCACCAACTCAATGAACATGAGTCTGAGTAAACTCTGGGAGTTGGTAATGGACAGGGAGGCCTGGCACGCTGCAGTCCATGGCGTCGCAAAGAGTCGGACACAACTGAGTGACTGAACTAAGGCACTGGGGCTGACTATGAAGAGCTTCGTGTCTAGAGGCAGTCACCACCAATGACCAAACAAAGCTTCCATCTTTTGATGTCTGTGTCACATCATACAAGCAGACCAAAAGGACCGATTCTTTTTAATGAATGGACAACTTCCCAAAACACAAATTCCGCTCTTAGATGAGGAAGCTTTCAGAGTATAAATCCAACAGGACCTCTGACACTAGCCATACTAAGTGGGATGGTAACTTTCAAAGCAATGTCAAGACAGAGCGATTTAAAAAAATAAAATATTTGGGGAGGGTTTCAAGGGTCCTGTATTTCTCCAGTGTTTTAGAAAGTTGTAAATTGCTAAGTCTTGAACTCCTCTCAAGATTTTAGAGTGGCAGGTGTGCACTTTTGAAGATCAAGGAAATCAAGACGGATTTGGGCCACACACATCAGAGAAGGCAGATAAATTAAGGCTGTGAAATAGATAACAACAACAAAAAAGACTGAAGCAGGCTCAGACACATGTAGAGACCATCACACATTTAGTTGGAAAAGAAGATGCTGGTGAGAGAACAAGCGGTCGCAAAAGAAGAATGGAAATAACTGAGAAAATAAATTCAAGGACACGTGCCTAAACTTAGAAGCAGACGTGATTTCTAAACTCTTTCTCTATTCTAACAGGTGCTTTTTCATAAAAGAAAATGACTTCAAAATCCAAAAGGAATATACCGAGTACACGGGGATGTTGAAATGGGGCTGAAACTTAAATAAAGAAGAGAGAGTCTGCAGCAGTCAGCTCTGCCTATGCCTCATATTTCCCACGTCCTCCAGCAGCCAGAATGCCAGGATACACATGCCGGCTAGAATGCGCTTGTAACCTACACCCCAGGAGAAGAACTAATACAGCTTCCCAGAAAATTCAGAAAGAAACCAGTTAGGTGACTAATATCGTAAGAGTTTCTTAATGAAGCCCATTCAAAGCATGAAGGGGTTGAAAACAGGCCCTGATTTATGTTGATGAAGAGCAGAAACCAACACAGTATTGTAAAGCAATTATCCTTCAATTGGAAATACATAAAATTTTTCAAAATAAAACTAGAAATAAATAAATAAAAATACAAAAAAAGGAAAATATATTCCTTAATATCAGGAGTAAGAAGGCAAACAAGCCCAGGAAAAGAAAAGTGTGGGGGGGGTGGGGGCAGGGGGGGAAATATATGTACAAATATGTAAAAAGAATCAATTATGAGAAACTGGGACCAACTTTCTATCAGGAGGAGAATTTCAAAATAAACTATCATTTATATAAAAAAAATAGGCCCAGGTTAGAGCAAAATGAAAGTGAAAGTTGTGAAAGTTGCTCAGTCGTGTTGGACTCTTTGCAACCTCATGGACTATACAGTCCATGGAATTCTCTAGGCATAGTAAATGGATAGCAAAAGCAACTAATGATATCAGATCATTGGATTCTCTGATCTCACTTGATCTAAAGCAGCTACTTACCAAGTAAACTCGCCACAATGGAGACGAGCCCTGTTCCAGCTCCAATTTCAATCACATTTTTGTCAACCAGGTTATACTGCTTTACATTAGTTTCCAGAAAATAGCACAGAACAAGGGCCTATGAAAATGCAAAAAAAGAAAGAACAGTGCTTAGTAAGTAATCACAAAAAGCAGTATTAAACTCTATTAGACAAATACCCCACTAATGCTATAATACATATATGAGCACATGTGAGAGTGGGCTTCCCAGGTGGCACAGTGGGAAAGAATCTGCCTGCCAATGCAGGAGACACAGGAGATGTGGGTTCGATCCCTGGATTAGGAAGATCCCTTGGAGGAGGAAATGGCAACCCACTCCAGTATTCTTGCCTGGGAAATCCCATGGACAGAGGAGCCTGGCGGGCTACAGTCCACGGGGTTGCAAACAGTCAGACACAACTGAGCACGCATGCACATGTGAGTGTATGTGTGTATATATACACATCTCTCTACAGAAAATTATCCACAGAAGTACATTCTCCAATAGGTTCAACATTTAGGATAGAAAAAGTCTTCAGGGATTGTTGGGGAGAGACGAGAACTAAGAATATAGGAGTTCGGTTACTTAGGCTTGATTAGCTTTAAAGGAAGCAACTTCTAATAGGGCTTCCCTGGTGGCTCAGAGGGTAAAGCATCTGCCTGCAATTCAGGAGACTCAGGTTCGATCCCTGGTTCGGGAACATCCCCTGGAGAAGGAAATGGCAACCCACTCCAGTGTTCTTGCCTGGAGAATCCCATGGATGGAGGAGCCTGGTAGGCTACAATCCACAGTGTCACAAAGAGTCGGACACGACTGAGAGACTTCAGTTTCACTTTCTAATAATAAGAGTCATTTTAAAGAACTATATGTTCAAGATTGGAGCAGTCAATAGAGGGGGCTGCAGCCTTCGTAGGACAATTGATAAATGAGTGTGGCCTTTTAGAATATTCTGCATGTTGAGACTGATACAGATTTCATTTTAATTGTTTAACTCAAATAAAGCCCAGTTAAATGGGAAATAAAAATGTGTACAATTCTAAACTTTTCTGAACTATAGTAACCAAAAACTGAATGTGTAAACAACAGTCTTTATTAACCCTACAAGTCAGAAATAGAATTGATGGAAGCATTTTCCCAATTTCTTGATTTCTAAATTTTCCTGTTACTTGAGGTCACAAAATAGAACTATGAGAACCTCTGATAATAATAAACAAAATTTGATGAAAAAATAAATTATACCGATGGCCAAACAACAGCACCGTAACAATCCGTGGCTTCATTGATCCGGATCTCATGACCAGCAAAATGAAACCCTTCCCAGGGGATGGTGGTTACAAACGCTGGAACAAAACATCTCCGCATGATCTCTGCAACCACTGTCCTGTCATCGTTGTCTTCTCCGCTCTCTGAAAGGAAAAGAAAAAGATAGTGGTTGTGGTTGTAGCAGTAAAACCATGGCAAAGGAGAAGAATCTACTGGAAATGCAGCATTTCCACTTATTCTAAGTTGCTTCTGACCAGTCATTGACTTTAGCTGCAACATAATGATAGTAAGGTAAACTATTAGAAAACAGCTCTTAACAGAAGCTGACATTTCACACATTGGGACAACATCTTTCTGATTTTTACTGAGGTTGAAATCAACTGCTAGTCCTTTCTGCAATGCTATGTGCAATAAACAATTGATAGACTTTTTAAAAAAACAACATATTTTAAAGGCTAGCAACCAAAAAACTAACTAAATAAAGGCTACCAATCTATTCATCTAGAACAAAAGAAAGACTGACGATAGAATCTAAGACTTCTACTATTCATATTAGCTTCACGGTGCAATTCCAGTTATTTCAACGTAACAGATCCTTTGTGACCTGCCTTAATCCAAACAAAAAACATGTGATACCATCCATCAATTATACTTGTATTATATTATTATTACTTATTTTTTTATTATTGTTTGGGGGCAACTCATGACATTTTAACATTGACAATATCGGATAAGTTTCACTGGTAAGAATACTAAATGTTGCTTTCTGGAGAGCAATCTTACGGTATTTTGTTAATTTATATATAAATATCCTACAAGCCAGCAATTCTGCTCCCTCTTCTAAATTTTTACACAAGTCCTTAAGTGGATATGTGTGAAAATATTTGTCAAAGACCTACATCAAACACACTAGAAAGGTTGCCAGGAAGAAGCTGGAAAAGGAAAGGAAGTATGAAATGGGTAAAAAGGATGAATGAAACAAGATACAGACAGATACACATACAACAGGGGGGTCTTGCTGAGATGATGGCATGACATGAAGGGCATGACTCGCTCACACCTCTGCCCTGAGACCCAAAAACAAGTAAGTAAACAAACAGAAAACAAAAGCATTTCCTAGAAATTTGGAGGAAGTACAAAAACTTCTCATACTGGTCTTCACAGAAGAAGACAAGTTTCTCTTGGGAAATTTTTATTTCCCAAATCTCGAAAATTAAAACCTTCACACTTTCCAACCTTGACATCATTCATACTTAAACCGATATGACACTCCAAAGTCAAATGTCATCCGATCCTTGAACGTCAGATGGAAAACACCGCGGCCGCCTCCTGGTCTCAGCTTGCACCTCATCCAGGAAACTCGAGTTCCTCTGGGGATGAGCGACATGCCCAGCTTGCTCAGCCTCTGTGAATATTTCCATGGAGGGTGAAGTTGTTCCTTCACAAGCAGCCCATTCTGCAACTAGAAAATCTGATGATTCACAATTCTCCCTACCTCTAAACCAAAATCGGATACCAGCAATTTTAAAATCTATTCTTCCTAAAAGTAAGGAAGCAATTTTCCTCAAAAACGAGCAAACTTTTATCATTAAAACAAGTCCCAAAATTTTAGGAAAGGGGAAACATGCAAAGGTTTAAAAAAAAAAAAAATGAGGAGTTTGGCACCAGTCTTAAAAATTCTGGGCGCAAGGCCCCAGGAGATTTTGCAGTTTCTCCATGGCATTGAGGCAAAAACAGGGGTGAGAGGCTGTCTTGAGTCCTTGAGTCCTAAGAGAAGACATACTGAGTTGGCCAAAAGGTTTTTCCATAGCATCTTGTTGAAAAACTCGAACAAACTTTCTGAACCACCCAATAGCTGCCAAACTCTGTCCTGCGAGCTCCAGTAACATCATTCCGTAGCATTCTGGGAGCATGTGGCAAGAAGGAGATGAAGTCTGCCCTTGTTGGAAGATTCCCTCAGGGGCCACAATCCAGCAGGAACTTGAGCCAAGATGATTTCCTGTCCTAAATTCTGTGATCCCTGAACAGACCCAGACAGAACCAAGCTCTCTCCGAAGGACTCTAACCTCTCCGCGTTCCACGGCGGGGCCACAACCCCACCCCTCCACCAGTACTCACATTGAACATGGCATTGAGGCAAAAACAGGGGTGAGAGGCTGTCTTGAGTCCTTGAGTCCTAAGAGAAGACATACTGAGTTGGCCAAAAGGTTTTTCCATAGCATCTTGTTGAAAAACTCGAACAAACTTTCTGAACCACCCAATAGCTGCCAAACTCTGTCCTGCGAGCTCCAGTAACATCATTCCGTAGCATTCTGGGAGCATGTGGCAAGAAGGAGATGAAGTCTGCCCTTGTTGGAAGATTCCCTCAGGGGCCACAATCCAGCAGGAACTTAAGCCAAGATGATTTCCTGTCCTAAATTCTGTGATCCCTGAACAGACCCAGACAGAACCAAGCTCTCTCCGAAGGACTCTAACCTCTCCGCGTTCCACGGCGGGGCCACAACCCCACCCCTCCACCAGTACTCACATTGACCTTGGCAGAGATGCAGAGAAAACAAACCGGTAAAAAACGGAGAGTCCTAAGCAAGAGACAACTCTTCTAACATATTTCACTGTATTTCTTCTGAAACAACAGCATGCTCTCACATTCAGGAAGAGCTCCAGGAACCAAGTAATATTGGTAATAACGTTGCATTTGAACTTTAACTTTCATTTTGCTAGATTCACTTGCTTTGCTAAGATGGGAGGCTGGGGGGACAGCAGTGGGCCTTGGAAGTTCTTCAGGGGAAAGCTGGGAACTTTAATTGCTTCCTTGACCTTTAGTTGAATGTGCCCGCTTGGGCCTCCTTGCAAAGTCCTTATAAATGCAGCACTTCTTTGACAAGTCACCTAAGGTATCGGGGATTAACAGACCTTAGAGCACACGAAATCCCAGGAGCACCCCCGAAGATTCCAGTCTTTGATATAAAAACTTTGCCTGTGAGTATTTACCGCTACCACACGACATCTCTGACTTTGCGCTTTCCTAAAAGAAAGCTTAATTGACCAGATCAGTGCTGCTGTCCCAACAACTACAGTGCAAGAACAAAAGTAAATAAATAGAGCTAGTCTTTTTTTTTTCAAGAATGACCACATTTTTACTTCTATAAGGAAGTGAGATTTTAAATATATATGTAAATATATTATATAATTTTTAAAATGATTTACACCCCCTAAATTAAAGGATTGTCCAAGAGATTGGAATTTCATGAAATTTCCAAAAAATTTCATGAAACAACCACCACTATTAATTGCATGTTGTGGTGGTGGTGGCGGTTTAGTTGTTCAGTCGTGTCTGACCCTTCGTGACCCATGAACTATATGTAGCCTGCCAGGCTCCTCTGTCCATGGGATTTCCCAGGCAGAAATACTGGAGTGGGTTGCCATTTCCTCTCCAGGGGATCTTCCCAACCCAGGGATCGAACCCAAGACTCCTGGGTCTCCTGCATTGCAGGCAGATCTTTTGCCCAGGGATTAATTGCACATACACCCTAAAAGAACACAATTCTATCATTGTACATGGTCACTTGAAATTAGTTATGCACCTAGGATGATCACATATCCTACAGCAAACACTGTTAGGCTGAAGAAAATTTAACTGACAGTGTTTTATATTAGCACTCTTCTTTGAATTTAAAGACTATATGAATATCAATCATTCCATAGAAAGGGACACTCATAAAAGATATTCCATAATTGATAGCAGGAAATCAAAATATACTGAACTTGGGTACTTAAAATTATTTGTCCAGATGCAAGACATGGGATTGTAAGAGCAAATGCACACCACAACTGCATCCAGCTTAAAGCTTCAGGGCCTTCCCTCGTGGTCCAGTGGTTCAGAGTCTGGGCTCCTAGTGCAGGAGTTCGATCCCTAGCCTGGGGGTCTATCCCTGGTCAGGGAGCTAGATCCCACAAGCAGCAACTTGGACCTGGCCTAGCCAAATAAATTAAAAAAAAAAAAAAAAAACTTTACTGTTTTTTAGCATTAAAGATTTTGAGGTTAAAAAAAATTTTTTTTTGGCCTCAACTCGAGACTTGCAGAGTTTTAGTTTCCTGACCAGGGATTGAACCCAGCCCATGGCAGTGAAATCACCAAGCTTTAAACACTGGACCACCAGGGAACTCCCAAGGCTAGTAATTTATGAACAGTTATTTGTTTAAATTAAAAGACAGGAGCTTCCCAAGTGGCACTAGTGGTAAAGAGCCTACCTGCCAATGCAGGAGACATAAGAGACACAGGTTCTGTCTCTGGGTCAGGAAGATCCACTGGAGAAGGAAACGGCAACCCACTCCAGTGTTCTTGCCTGGAGAGGTCCATGGACAGAGGAGCCTGGCGGGCTAGTCCATAGGGTCGCAAAGAGTCGGATAAGACTGAATCAGTTTAGCATGGACTAGCACACACTCAGCATTTTAGCAATATCACCACCCATTTCAAGGTTGATGACGAGAGCCATTGGGCAGGAATCTAATGGAAAAGCTGCACTTTTACAGGGCACTAAAAGGGAGAAACCTATGCTCCAAATATAATATGCAAAGAACAGGTCCCCAAGGAGTATGTTTGGCTATTTGTTGATTATAGGACTGAATCTTGAGAAGGTCAGTGAATTAGTGGATATTCTTTGGTTTTTAGGAAAGATGTGAAGAGCACTTTTCCCCAAAAGTTAATAGCCTTATCATACAACGGAATTCTAATTTACACTTCCAAAGAACAATTTTCTACACATATTCCTTTGTAATCTAGCACTCAGCCTCAGAACAAATAACTAAAACGAGGAAATGTTATGCAATATGTGGAATTTTGGCTTCCCAACATGAAAAGCAGAAAACTTCTGATATCTATACTTGTGTGTGTTAGGAGCTCAGTCGTATCCAACTCTTTGCAACTCCACGGACTGTAGCCCAGCAGGCTACTCTGTCCATGGGATTCTCCAGGCAAGAATAGTGAAGTGGGTTGCCATTTCCTTCTCCAGGGGATCTTCCCAATCCAGGAATCGAACCCAGGTCTCCTGCATTGCAGGCGGATTCCTTACCATCTGAGCCCCCAGGGAAGTGCTATACCTGTAGATAAAGCTATCTACCCTAACCTTAGAGTATTATTATTAATGAATTTAATATTGAAACAAATATTAAAACAAATTGTAAATAAAACATAATCAAGAAACCATTACAATTATGTTGCAATTTTAGGCTTATCTGTCTTAATGCTTTTGATACAATAAAGGCTTAACACCATTTTCCTGCTATTAAATCTTTGCTGATGGTGAATAAAATCTACCAGGTGCTCTTGTCCTCTGGAGAACGAAAGTGGTTTCAATTACAAAGTAAAAATTAGCAAGACTCTGCCACGTTACAACGATGATTTTCTTAAGAGGAAAATTCAACAGTGAATTGACTTTCAAGGCTGGATTGCAACAAGCCTTCAAAAACACAGGTTCTGTCTGNCTACCAGGTGCTCTTGTCCTCTGGAGAACGAAAGTGGTTTCAATTACAAAGTAAAAATTAGCAAGACTCTGCCACGTTACAACGATGATTTTCTTAAGAGGAAAATTCAACAGTGAATTGACTTTCAAGGCTGGATTGCAACAAGCCTTCAAAAACGCAGGTTCTGTCTGCATTCTTCTCTTTTATACTTTTAAGGTCAATAACAGCAATAATAGATGGAAGGGTCAGATCATAGAAATACATGGGGAAAAAAATTCTTTAACAGCTATGACAAGTGAATTTAAGCTTCCATTTGAGGGCTGTCATGAAGACCTGTCAGCAAAATTTAAAGTAAAAACCCTTCAACTAAATGAAAGAGACTGTCATTCAATAGAATCTTCTGTTCAAAGATGAATGTCATGTGCTTCTTAGAAATACCTAGAGAGTTTTTTTTTAAGATGTTAAAGATATTTTCAGATTAGTGAATGGTCACAGGCAAACCTGAAAACTAGAATTCTGAAAGGCTCAGTAATGTCAAGTTCTCAGGCCCTTATGTTACAGCTGATAGCTGATTCCCTTATGCTGTTTTCACAAATGTTTTTTTTTTTTTTTGCCTCCCTCCCACCCTACCCCCATCCCACCCAGCTCCCTGTGTTATACAAGAGGCTGTAACTTTCATTAAGTGGCTCAAATGATAACTATTAATACATTTGCCAAAGAAAGAAAATTCACTTTTTACTGAGACTGCTCAGGTTGCAAGTCGGCGGGGGAAAAAATAAAAAAGAACCAAATTTAGTTGTACTCAGAGCGTGCTGCTGGAATAGTACCAACGTGGGATAAAAGAAATAACTTCAGACGAGCGATGGGAAGCGCCGGCTGCTTGGCCGGATCAGGAGAAGCATCCTCAGGAGGAGACATCTGAGCTGCAGCAGAGGGGAGACGAGGGCTGCCCGGCAGGGAAGGGCGGACGGGAGGTCAGGGGAGACAGACGCAGCCCCCGCCGGGGCGTGGAGGCAGGCTCGGCAAACCAGGAGGACCGCGAGCTGGTGTACAGGCTGATGCTGAAAACGAGCCGGAAGAGGCGGGCGGGATGACCCGAGAGCAGTGCTGACCTTTCCTCTACAGGGTGAGCAGGAGCCAGTGACTATCCTGAGGACGAGAACTGACCCCGAAGACTTTGATATTTGAGAATTTCCTTCTGGTGGCAGCAGCGGAGGCTACTACGTTAGAAGCGAACTGGAAGCCATAATCACCTAGACAAAAGACGCCCGAGTCTGCGGTGAGGCAGCAAGCCTTGGGTCTAGGAGCCAAGCGTGACTGTGTGGGCTCCAGAGGCAGTGGTCGACTCCTCCCTGGGGGGCAACAAGTGATGTTCAAACTTGACATTCAACTTGAGTTTTGAAGATATCCGAGGCAGATAACCGTGTTTAAGGGTTATTATTCAATATGTGGAACATTGATTAGTCTTATCTAGCAGATATTTATCCAGATTACTTTTTAAACACGTAAAATGTGTTGATAGATGATTCTCCCATTAGTAACTCTGTGTACTCTGGTACTCCAATGAGTATATTAATGTTAACTCAGACTACAGTTTGGTATGTTTCTTAAACAGCAATAGAATTACTCAAAATTTCTTCTTCCTATATTAACGCAGTATTGCTTATGATGGGAACTGCGCTCAGCCGTGTCCAACTCTTTGCCACCCCATGACTATAGCCGGCCAGGCTCCTCTGTCCATGGGGTTCTCGAAGCAAGAATACTGGCGTGGGTGGCCATTTCCTTCTCCAGGGGATCTTCCCATCCTGGGGACTGAACCCGCATCTCCTGTGTCTCCTGCTTTGGCAGGTGGGATTCTTTACCACCAGCGCCACCTGGGATGGGAAGGCTCTTCCCAAACATCTCCCCCTGTAAATCTCGGGCATGTTTAGTCCCATCCAGGCATCCGCCTCTTGAAGGGACCAAACCAACGCAAGGCAGAACAGAGGACATCAGGTAGGCAGCTGGACGGGCAGGTTTGGGAGTCGCTGTGCACAGGCATGACAGAGCCTCGGGTTAGGATGGACCTGATCCAAGGCTGCGCACCCTGAGAGCAGCCTTTATAGCACATGGCTACTTGTGCTAACAGCTGGAGAGCAGCTGTTGACAAGGGTAGGCAACCTGAGATGTGGCACAGTCAACGTGGATATGGTTTCAGACGGCCTAGATTATAACGCAGCGTTAGAAACCGTTTACTGCTGTTCAGTCACTAAGTCATGTCTGACTCTTGTAACCCCATGGACTGCAGTTCACAGGCTCCTCTGTCCGTGGGATTTCCCGGGCAAGGATACTGGAGTTGGTTACCATTTCTTTCTCCAGGGGATTTTCCTGACCCAGGGATCGAACGCACGTCTCCTTAGAAACCAAACACAGAGGAATTTTCAGCATTCACTATAGTCCTAACTAAGTGCTTCCTTGGATCTTCAGGCCTGTATTAAGTTAGAAGCACTGGGCTATGGGCTTGCTCCATCCTTTCCAAGCACAAGATAACCAAGTATAAAACAGCTAGATCAGGAAGAGCCAGTACCCTTCAGTACTTGAGAACTGAGTGTTCTACTGCTTACTGAAAGCCTTTCCAACAAAATGCCATGTGACTCTGCCCCATCGGCACACTCTTAATCCCCTCAGCACCATGCCTGTGAATGTATTTTGAAAGCTTCAGTCAGCTACGTGGATGATTATTATGGGCTGTGTTTGTTGTAAAATACTTTGTTGTAAAGAGTGGGACACGACTGAGTGACTGAACTGAACTGAAAATACATTGTAAAATACTTTCATACTAGTTCTGTCTACATCTTACCTTGAACTTCTTCCATATCTTTTGTAATTCGCCAAATTACCATACGCACAGTGGAAACCGGGCTTTGTTACTAATGGTAATGATAGTGATGAGATTTTATTCCTAAACTGCAGAGAAATTGCATCTTCATTCAAATCATCTAAATGGTTGGATTCTCTAAAGTGATTATGACTTTCAGTGTTTAGATTTGTGAAAATTACTACAGTTAAACCATTCACGTTTAAGCCATGTAGGCTGCCAACACTGGGCATACACCCAGCTCTCTTGGCCTAATGATGCTCACCCAGGCAGAGGCCACCTGGTACGCCTAAAAAAGGGAGGAAAAAAAACAGGACTATAGTCGTTAGAAAATATCCAAAGTGTGTAGATAAAACAGAGAGAGAAAAAAATCTATATAATTAAGTTTGTACAACTGTTCTACAGAAACATGGTAGTAATTCTTCTAGTCTATGTCAAGAGCGTATGTCTGCATGTTTTAATTTTTACTTATTTTTGACTGCACTGGGTCTTAGTTGCTGCATGCAGGATCTTCGATTTCCATTGCAGCATGCAGGGTCTTTAGTTGCAGTGGGCAGGAGCTTCTAGCTGTGGCATGAGGAATCTTTAGTGGCAGCACATGGGATCTACTTCCCTGACCAGGGATCGAACCTGGGGCCCTGCATTGAATGTGTAGAGTCTTAGCACTGGACCACCAGGGAAGTCCCTATCTGCACTTTTCATCCCAAGGCAATGGGAACAGCTATATTACATAGTCTATGAAAAGTCATTCTTGATAGTTAGGATGATATTAAAAAAAAAAAAAACAGTGGCTCAAATCCAAATAACTCCACTGGAGGTGGAATTTGACCTTAAATTCTCCTTACCATAAGAGGCCAAAAGAGGTCAAATTACACTATATTTGCCTCTAATTAATACATCAGAGGGACCATAAACATAAGCTAGACTTATTTTAGAGTCTAAAATCAACTTTCATGGAAGCAGTTGTAAAAGCCATAAGACTATTTTTATCTCTCTTCCTATCTGAAAAGAAATAATTAAGAAATCACAATCATGTACTTAGCATGTAAGCATCTGGGGAAATTTTTTATTCCACTTTTGCAGGTTAAAAAAAAAAAAAAGCTCTATTAATACCTAGCAAGTCTACATACTTGATGTATTACCTGTCAGAATTATCTCTAACGTATCATCAGGTATAGCAGGAGATAATAAACATTGTTAGAGATAGTTACAGGTGAGCAAACACAAGCACAGATATATATGCAATTTATAAAAAGTCCCAGCTCTCTTTATGACATCAGTGAACACTGTAAAGGTTAGCATTTATATTGTTAGTTGCTTTGTATTCTTAGAATTGGTCAAATTACATAAAGAAACATAAAATAGTTTACCTTTTTGAACTTCTGGATCCATTAAGTGATTAGCTAATGGATGGCAATATAGTGATGCTCTCTTGATCATTTCTTGAAAACTAGACAAATAATACATTAAGATATCAAATGGTAATAATTAATTCAAAATGTGCTTTAAGTGCTAACATAGTTAACTAATAAAATTTAACACCAAATACAGTAGAGAAAATTATATTAAAATATCTTATTAAGAAATAATGATTTTTAAAAAGAGCATTAAAACACAATTTATCTAGTACCAACTAAAATTCAGAGTCAGAAATTTTAGAAGTTCTTGGAAGAAGAAAACACATTCTTCACCGGATCCACCTCAGCTATCACAAAGAAAGCCATCATCTTCATACTAACTAGTCAGAGAGCAATCCTAAAACTTAAGAGGTGATTAAAACATTGGGAGAGAAACGGTTCCACTCAGTGAACACCATTAATCCGAAACAAACTTCCCTACATAGCAACAGATGCAAAGATCCTGTCACCCATGGTCATCAGCCTGTACCCAAGGTCAAATAGACCAACCACCAAACACTTTCTTTTTTGAGTAGCTGCTTCTTTAAAAAAAAAAAATTCATACCATCTCAGCAAAGATATTTAAAAGGAAAGGAATTCAAGTATTGTATGCCCCTCAAACAAAGCATATCTTGTGAATGAATGAGTTTAAGTAAGCTGTAGTTCCAACTTTGGAAAACGATTTGACGTTTTAAGCATCAGTTTTTGAATCCTTTAATAATCACTGTACTACCATGAATTAACATTCACTCCTTTCCTACCTGGCTCCTAAAACACATGTCACAGCCACCACATCTTTCTTTTTAAGTAAGCTGTAGTTCCAACTTTGGAAAACGATTTGACGTTTTAAGCATCAGTTTTTGAATCCTTTAATAATCACTGTACTACCATGAATTAACATTCACTCCTTTCCTACCTGGCTCCTAAAACACATGTCACAGCCACCACATCTTTCTTTAAAATAGGCCTCAGTAAATTAGGAGACAGATTGTTTTCCTTACAGTTTACAAAGGAGGAAAATCAAAGGTTATATTACTCCCCTGAGGTCACAGGGCTGAACAATAGCGAAAGTGGTCACCCGGTTTGTTCCCAATTTAGTTTCTCTTCCATTAAAGGGACGCGGTCTTTAAGACACCTGTCCACCGGCAGGTCAACATTTATTAAACGTGAAGTCTGGACATACCTATGTACACGAGTTAGCTGAGTTTCTAGAAGGTTGAAAAGGATCATCCACACTTTGTCTTTGCTGCTGAGACCCTCTGATGGGGCCCGAAAGGCGAGCACCCAAGCTCGGCAGTTGACTACTGTACGCGCTGGCAGCGGGTCTAAGCCTGACAGCTGCGTCTGCACAGCCTCTGAGATTCAGCAGCAAGGCTGCGATGCCCATAAATAAGGGGTCGGAGAAAGTAAGTAGGCACATTCCATGTGGGCGTCTCGTGCCCAGAGCGAGAGCCAGCAGGAAGGTTTCAACTCCTCCTGCAAATGAGTGAAGGTGATTCGGGCCAAGTGATAACTTTTCACTTGGATGCCAGGAGTTATTTAAGCGTCCCCAGCTCTGACGTCCTGTGAAACAGAGGCCGCATGCTTTCCATGTCACCTTGTCCGGATGCAAAGGCCATTTTTAGCCTCAGACAACTGCCCCAGAAGCTTTGGGAGAGCGTGTGCTGCCGCGCTCTGACCGCAGGGATCAGGTTACCGCAGTTCCTTCCTACTGGGAGTGAAGAGGCAGGCAGAGGGCATTTGTAGCCTGTACACCTGCTCACGTGCATGCAGGG
>SJYT01065260.1:391281-411454 GCA_006410635.1 Cephalophus harveyi | reverse complement strand
GGCCACCTAATACAAAGAGTTGACTCATTGGAAAAGACTCTGATGCTGGGAGGGATTGGGGGCAGGAGGAGAAGGGGACGACAGAGGATGAGATGGCTGGATGGCATCACTGACTCGATGGACGTTGAGTCTGGGTGAACTCCGGGAGTTGGTGATGGACAGGGAGGCCTGGTGTGCTGCGATTCATGGGGTCGCAAAGAGTCGGACACGACTGAGTGACTGAACCGAACTGAACTGAACTAATAGTTCTGAATATCCATTTTTCCTCCTTCTGGAGACACAGCCCAGGTAGAGATTACATTTCTGAGTATGTCGAGTATACACTGAAGAATGTGGTCAGTTCAGTTCAACAGGATGGGAACGGGAAGTGATTTTTCTAGTCACCTTTAACGTAAGACATCCTGCTCATCCAGGACTATGGTTCTTTCCTCTTTGAGGAAGTTCAACTGCATATACAGCCATGACTGGTACAGACAGCCAAAGCGGCACAGTACCCAGGGAATGGCTGAACCTGGACCCTGCATGACCTCAGGGTGCTCACCTGCCTCACCAGCCCAGGCTGGCCTGACTGCTGAGGAAGAGCTGGTGTCTCAGCTTACTTGAAAGTACAAGTGTTTGTCGCTCAGTCGTGTCCAACTCTTTGAGACCCCGTGGACTGTAGCCCAGCAGGCTCCTCAGTCCATGGGATTCTCTAGGCAAGAATACTGGAGTGCGTTGCCATTTCCTTCTCCAGGGAATCTTCCTGACCTAGGGATCAAACCGGGGTCTCCTGCATTGCAGGTGGGTTCTTTTACTATCTGAGCCACCAGGGAAACAGTGGTCCACAGGGTATAGGAACATGTCTTGGTTACAGCAGCTTAGGCTTCACTCCAGCTACTGCAGTGCAGGACAAATATAAGTTATCAAGGCAACAAAATTACATTTTAGCAAAACTACTGCTATTCTACCTACAAACACATATGCAGAAAACTCTCAATTTTAAGTAGCCTGGAGAAATTAGAGAATAATATGAAAAAGTTAATGTCTCTCGTCCCAACCCTTCCCCAAAACTGTTCTATTTTAAATATCTCCAGAGAAAAGAAGTATTAAGGAAAGATTTTATTTTGGAATCTAGAAATATGATACTGAAGAATTTACTTACAGGGCAGCAGTGGAGAAACAGACATAGAGAATAGACTTATGGCCATGGGGAGAGGGGAGGAGACGGTGAGATGTATGGAAAGAGTAACATGGAAATTTACATTACCATTTGTAAAATAGATAGGCAACGGGAATTTGCTGTGTGGCTCAGGAAACTCAAACAGGGGCTCTGTATCAACCTGGAGAGGTGGGATGGGGAGGGAGATGGGAGGGAGGTTCAAAAGGGAGAAGATATATGTATATGGCTCATTCATGTTGAGGTTTTACAGAAAACAACAAAATTCTGTAAAGCAATTATCCTTTAATAAAAAACAATAAATTTAAAGAAATCACACACAAAAGAAAAAAAGATTTTGTTTATGTGGAAGTCAGTGTTGATTTTAGAAGAAAGCTTTTAGAGAAGGCTGAAGCAGGCTTCCTATTTTAAATTAGGAAGAAAGAAATAATGAGCAAAGAAATGCAGCAACTATGGTCCAAGTATCTGAGAAGCTGCACTGGAATGTAGACATCGATGAACGCAAATATAAGCATAACAATACTTACATAAGGGGTTTCCCAGGTGGTGCGAGTGGTAAAGAACCCACCTCCCAATGCAAGAGACATAAGAGACGCAGGTTCCATCCCTGGGTCGGGAAGATCCTCTGGACGAGGGCATGGCAACACACTCCAGTATTCTTGCCTGGAGAACCCCATGCATGGGGGAGCCTGGGCTATGGTCCAGGGTCGCAGAGAGTCAGACACGACTGAGGCGACTTAGCATGCATGCACATACATAATGCTTACATAAATGAAATGGATATAAAGATAAATATATTTTATTCTCATCTAGGTTGGAAAGTCAGAGGGAACATACACTGAGAGTAAGTACTGATCAACAGAAACCCCTTTTCCCTTTCTAATGTTAGAAAGCATCAACATTGCATAATACTGGAACATGAACAGATGAGGCCTGCAGATACAAAGGAATATTCAATCAAGTGGAAAACACTAGAAAAAGGTAACATATTAAAGAAAATAAGTAACTGTCCAGCTTAACGTCCATATTTTAAAAAGCCACACAACAAAGACTGTGCAAATGCTGTGAATTTTATTATTTCCCCACAACAAATTCATCACAAAACATTAAGCTGCGCCCAATTACAGAGGCTGCATGGGTGTTCACGCTTTCCACTTCCTTCCTCGCGTGCCTCTCCGTCTCCCCTTTTTCTTCCCAAACACAGGCCTGGCAGTCACCAGGACGGGCTTTGCCCTCCCTCCATCATCATCGTCGCTGGAGCTGCTCGTGGTGGTCCCGCCGTCCCTCCGGGAAGCAGGCTGTGCTGCGCTCCGTGCACCTGACGAGCGGGCTCTGGACCCCCCAGGTGCTTTCGCCCTTTGCACGCCCATCGCAGGGAAGTACTCCGCATCCTCACTTGAGGAGGCCTCGGATGACTGCGAGAGGTAGGCCTCCCCCAAAAACCCACCACTTTCGTTCCCTTCTTGAGAATCCGAAAGCCTCTTTCTTTTCGGGCTGGATGGCTCTTTCCATCTATTTGCTGTGCCTCTCTTCTGGGTTTTTCCTTTTGCCTCATCAAGGAACTCAGACTCTTTGTCCATGGCAACAGAAGCTGCTTCTATTTCACTGGCGGCCGCTTCTCTTTCTTTTCTCAGCATACATGTCACAGCCCTGTTAAGTCTCTGGCTCTTAATACCCTTAGCCTCCTGCTTCTCCTGTTGGGCTAATCTAAAGAAAGAATCAATTCGGAGCTGTGTCTAAAAAAATGAAAGAATCATCGATCAGACAAGGAAGTAAACTTTACAAAGCAAATCAAAGAATTCCACCTTATATTTGTGGCATTGGACGACTCTTTCAGAAAATACTAATTCATTCTTTTTCAAAAGGGTAAGCCTATGGCTGATTCACGTTGATGTATGGCAAAAACCCAACATAACATTGTAAAGCAATTATCCTCCAATTAAAAATAAATAAAATTTTTTTAAAGGGAAGAGAATGCAAAAACAATAAGTCCATCTCTCCCAAATGAACGCTGGCAGTAAATTCCACTTTCAACATCATACTTGAAAGTGCCACCTCTGTCAACTAATCCTTCTGCCCACATATCAAGTAAGAAATCCCTTCGTCAGCATTCAAAGAGAGTTAAATATTTTTCAGGGACAAAATCATCTTCTTTTATAGCAACACGGTATCATGGAGTCCGTTTCTAAATTCTACTCTTTCCTTTAAAAACACTGTCATCGTGCGTCCTTTAGGAAGCAGCTTCACAGCATTATATATTAGGAGTCGCAAGAAATATTCTTGACTTTTGTTCCAAAACTCCACTTTCAGGAAGTTCAGTCCTTAAAAATAGTTGTTTGAGAAAAGTTATATGCCTGATGTCCATCATAGCATTACATACAAAAACCTGAAAATTCAAGGTCCACTATGGGAAGTGAACCTATTAAGTTAAATCTCTTTGATGAAATGATATAATCTGGTCATTTAAAATGAAAGCTATGCAAAACACACACACAAAAAAACTTACCCTAACCAGTGAATGGGGGGATTATTTATATCAAATTGCAATTATGTCTGATAACAAATATATGTGGAAAGGAGGGGAAAAATAAGAGAAAACAGACCTAAATGTTAACCTCCTCCAACCTAAATGTTGGAGGAAGCAAACAACGAGTAATTTTAATTCATTTTTTTCACTTTCTAATTTTGGAGAAATAAACTTATATTAACTTCTACAATGAAAAAGGAGAACAGTATTACAACAAAATTTATCTGAAATTAAGCAGTAATCAGTTACTAAGCCAACTAGCTTTCTTGTTGGTGGGCATACAAGGCGTCCAGCACAGAAAGTCGCCAAACAACACGGAACTTTCTGGAAAGGCGGTCTACTTCAGCTTTGCGTTTTCTTTTTTTCAAGGTTAACCCGACCTAACTGAAAAGAATTTAATCTGAACATGTATCTTGCAGGATTTGACCTGAATTCTGAAGAATGATTTACCTGTATGTACATTCTGTGGGCTGTCTCTGGGGTGAGAGGAGGTTCCTGTGTGGGCAGGAACACACTCGTGGATAAAACAAGATGCAGTCACCTACCCAAGGGAACTGAGGGCCACACAGAGGCCTCTTTCTACAGTCGCTTAGTCATGTCTGACTCTTTGCGACCCCGTGGACTGTAGCCTGCCAGGCTCCTCTCTCCATGGAATTCTCCAGGCAAGAACGCTGGAAAGGGTAGTCATTCTCCTCACCAGGGGGATCTTCCTGACCTAGGGATCGAACCCAGGTCTCCTGCACTGCAGGCAGATTCCTTACTGTCTGAGCCACCAGGGAAGCCCCACGAAGTAAAAGTAACAGGTCTTTAACAGCTGGCCATCACAGCCTTCCTAACTTTATTCTCTATCCTGAACTTAGGAAAAGAGCTGTCACAATTACCTGATGGACATTCAGTTGCTTTAATACAGGAAACAGAGATTCATCTGTCTTCGTCCTGTTCCAGCCAAAATACCGCTGACAAAATATGCAGGCAGTTAAGACTTATACTGTTTTTAAAGATATATGCAAGTGATAAATAAAAAGGTCCAAAAACCCATCCTTGACTCCACTTCCCATATCTCCAAAGATTTTTGTATTTATAAAGATTAAAATGGTAAAAGAAGATAACAAATTACTCCAACATAATGGCAGCATGTTCTTATAAATATCCTCTAAGATGAAAGATATTCAACTCTCATTTTAGGACACCCAAGATTAGTGACTGTGAAAAAAAAGCTAATCTAGGATAAAAACAAATTTCTGATATCATACATATTTCTTTGAGAAAAAAAGATATAGTTAGATTAATACTACTGCAAACTTTAAAATATCTATCCAAGTGATTATTTAAATATGCAGAAAAGAACAGTAATAAAAAGAACAAATCTAATCATCTTTTCTATTCTTTCAGAATAAACACTTAAATATGATTGCTTATCACTATTTATTTCAAATAAAGATCCTTCTTAAAACTAACGAGATGATTCACAATAACTAAAACATGGAAGGGACCCAAGTGTCCATTGACAGATGAATGGATAAACAGAATGTGATATTACATACAATGGAACAGTAGTCAGCCTTAAAAAGGAAGGAGAGTCTGCCACATGCTACAATCAGATGAACCTTGAGGATATTATGCTAAGTGAAATAAGCCAGTCACAAGGAGATCTGCACAGTATGGTGTAATGTACATGATGAACATACATGGAGTGGGCAAAGCCACAAAGACAGAAAGCAGATGGCGGTGGCCAGGGTCGGGAGGGTGACGGGGGGCTCGTGTTTAATAGGTACAGAGCTTTAGTTTCAAAGATGAGAAGAATATGGGGGTGAACGGTGATGACGGTTACACAATAACGGGAAAGTATGTCATAATCGCTGAACAGTACACTTAAGATGGTTAAAACGGTAACGTTTTATGTTATGTGTACTTAACCAAAAAAAAAAAAAAAAATGGAGAGAAAGGAATGGAAAGGAGCATCTTAGCTAAAGCAATATTAAGAAAAAAGTGATCCAAGTTCACGTTTCGTAGCTTTTAAACCAACACACACATTTGCCTTGATGTTCCCTGTGTCTGAGGAAGGGAAAGGATACTCTCTGATCTTGTCCAGGTCAGGTTTGCCCCACAGAAACGACCCCTTGGACTCGTCCACCACAGGCTTGAGGTAAGCGTCCGCCACAGCCGGGTTAGGGAAGCCAGGCGTGAGCTGCAACTTGCGCAACTTTTTTTTCACTTTGGTGTCATATGGATTTGGCCTTATCTTCTTATTCTCCTGGGCTTCGTGCCACCACTCTCTACAAGGCAAAGGAAACCAGTCTTCATGAAGCAGTGAGACCTTGTAGCTGATGCACCACAGACAAAGAGCGAAACTCAGTTTAGCCACAACTCCTCTGTGTCTTTCCCAGTGGTAACACGAAATAACGTATGCGCATGCATGCACTCGGTCGTGTCAGACTCTGCAGTCCCATGATCTGAGCCTGCCAGGCTCCTCTATCCATGGAATTTTCCAGGCAGGAATACTGGAGTGGGTCGCCATTTCCTTCTCCAGGGGATCTTCGCAACCCAGGGTTCGAACCTGCGTCTCTTGCATCTCCATCATTGGCAGGCGATTCTCTACCAGCTGAGCCACCAGGAAAGCCCAAGGTGAAGTAATGTATCTGTATTATTTACTTCAAGTCAACTACAATAAGGAACCCAAAAATATTTAATAAAATGTAAAAACACCATGAAGACTTTCAATTTAAAAATGCAGAATACAACTCTACATCAAATATGATCCCAATACTGGGGAAAATACATATATGCGGAGAAAGAGAGAATAAGTACTTAGGGGTATTTACAATAATAAAAAACACTAACAGCTATTCCTTTATCCTGTGCTAGGCAATGTCCGAGGTGAGGATACAGCTATTAATTTTCTTTATGTTTTATTCCTTATTCAATTTTTCCATTGTGAGTACAAATCACTATGGTGGCTTAGAGCCCATCTTGGCCCCTCCGCCCAACAAGAAGCAGGGTTCCATGCTCCTCCCCTTGAGCCGGGCGGGCTCTGTGGCCAAGGAAGTGACTCTGCCGGGCCTTCTGAGACTGCAGTCTCCACGTTCTGTCTCTTGGACTGTCTGCCTTGAAAGCTGCCGACGTGCTGTGAGGGGGTCCAATGGACAGGGTCCAGGCCCCCGGTCCACACTGCTGGCTGAGCTCTGCTGACAGCTCCACTCACCAGCTAGGAGCGGGCCATCTCGAGTGGTCCCCCAGCCCAGCTCAGGTGCCCCTGACACACCTGGAATCAGCCAAGACATCCCCATGCAGCCTGATCAAACTGCAGATTCATGAGCAAAATCTGTGACTATTGCTGCGTGAAGTCACTGAGACTTAAGGTAGCTTGTAATGCAGCCAACGGCCAGAAAATTTTATATAGTTAGGATAAATAAATAGCATGAAAATTCAAAAGCCTAAATATAACCCTTTCCGATATATTCATTCAATGGAACCTAAAAAACTCACAATCACTGCTTCAATGCTGAGTCCTAGGAACTGACAGACTTGGTCTCCATCAGGGCGGCCCCTCACCAAGGCAGCAGCGCCCTCTAGTGCTAAGAAAGACCACCTGCAGTCTTTGTACAGGATCAAAATGCGAAAAGGAAAAAAAAACAAAAAATCTATTTTCATCAGTTCTACAATACTGTCGAAGAGGGCAATGGGAGAATACTTCCATGTCTCCCTTACTGGCCGTGAATTTTCATCTTCGACACAGTAATCATGACTGCCACTAGGAAAAGCGGCACAGCAAACTCATCAAACCAAAAGGATCACCCCTCTTTAAAACAAGCGGCCCAGGCACTTAACACAAACGTGAAAGATGGCCATGATGACCTGCCCACCAGCTGAGCTCCAGGGGGACAACAGGGGGTGGCAGCGACTGAGATATAAAACTGAAGTACAAAAAATCTATTTTCATCAGTTCTACAATACTGTCGAAGAGGGCAACGGGAGAATACCTCCATGTCTCCCTTACTGGCCGTGAATTTTCATCTTCGACACAGTAATCATGACTGCCACTAGGAAAAGTGGCACAGCAAACTCATCAAACCAAAAGGATCACCCCTCCTTAAAACAAGCGGCCCAGGCACTTAACACAAACGTGAAAGATGGCCATGATGACCTGCCCACCAGCTGAGCTCCAGGGGGACAACAGGGGGTGGCAGCGACTGAGATATAAAACTGAAGGGTCCATGCCCTGACCACCCCAGTGGAGTGGAACTGCTCTTCTGTGCTTTGGGACTATTTGGGAATCTGGACTCAGCACTTTCAGGTCTCATTCCCCTTCCTCCAAAATTTTCTGTGAAATCTCCCCCAATTTCAGTGTTGATAGCCAACTACAAATGAAAGAAGAACATACTGTGTAGGTCAAACCAAACACAGCTGGGCTGAATTCAGCCCGTAGACTCGGAGCAGCTCAGCTTCAGTGGGGAGTGATCGAGCAGGATCTGGGTAGAAGGGAAAGCAGAAAAGAAAGCAAGGCGACACTCTGTCTTCCTGCTCTTCCCCCTTTCCATGCCCTTTTCTATTTGCCACTGACGAGCTAAGACATAGATTCCCACTGCCCGGTCGGGCCGATCTCCCTCGGCGTGCTCAGACACAAGCACCAGTACACGCACAGCGCGCGGCAGCTCCTAAGCGCGCCGCCTGTGGCTCGGCCATCTTTCCTGTTCCAGCCCAGCACGCTGTCTGGCACATAATGGCCACTCAAAAAATACGTGAAGGAATGAAATGGTAACTTCTACGCTCCCAGGAAATCCTACAGGACTGGCTACATATCCTTTAGCTCAGATAAAAATATAATCTAAACAGAATCTTCTCTGATTTCCTCAAACGCTAGAAAAGGGAAAACAAGCTTTAGAACCCCAACTGTTACCTCCTCCTCCATTCCCAATGAAGAATGATCTGTGACAGTTCATGATGTAAGTAATAGTCCTGTTTAATTTGGGTGTTTATATATAAACACCGGAACTAAAGAAATTAAGAAACGACTTACGAGAATTTTCGGAGTGGTTCCAGGCCATGTCCAGGGAATTCATTGAGAATTTCCATGGCAGTAACACAACCCACAGTTGGTATTCCTTCTGTATAATCACTTCCAAGCAAATAGGCCAAATTTATTAATTTGTTCCGGTCCAATCCTGTAAGAATAAAAATTATTACATATTTTACATCTTTTGTTTTATACACATTTATTACATAAGATTTATAACTATTTTCTTATAACGATAATATACGTGTGTGTATATCCTCATCCAATGTCCAAAGATATCTGTTTCATTATCTGAAACAGGATTCTTTTTTGTAAATGACATTGCGTTAGGATTTTTAAAGTTGCATCCATCCTCACAGTTTTCAATGTCCCATAACCTGTGACCCCCAAATGCAGCTCTCTCCCTGAGACCTCTTCTCTGAACCACAGCCACACATAATCAAGTGTCCATCAGGATGTCACATGGGTGTCTCAGAAACAACACAGTCAGGCCCAGATCTTCACAGTCCCCCAACCTGCTCCCTACCGTTCCGCATCCTCATTCAAGGCAAGTCCACTCTATATGCATGAATTCTGGGGAGACAAAATTCAGCCCGAAACCACCTCCATGCTTCTTTAGAACACGCCAAGCAGGCTTCTTTCTGCCTCAGGGCCTTTGCGCATGCCAGCCCCGCTGTCTGACATGCTCACCCAAGGTACCTGTAGCTCCTGCTTCCTCTCTCCTTTAGCTCCAGCCACAAAGGTACGATTAGTAAAGCCTTGTTTGACCACAAAGGACACACACTTCCTGTGACTGCAGGACACTCCTGCCTCTCTTTGGTGGCTTTATTCTTCTATTTGGCTCACACTGCTGTCAAATTATGATTTACGTGTTTTTTTATCATCTGTGTCTCCTGCTGGACTGTTTTATTCTCTGCTGTTTCCCCATTTCCCAATGCCAAGAACAACAACTGGCATATAGGCATCACTCAGTGTGTATTTGCTGAAGGAATGGGACGATGAGGGATCACTGCCAGAAATAATACCGGACCCTGAGGCTCATGGTCCCGGCGGGAGTGACTCGCACCTGCCTCCCCTCTCTGCCACCTCCGGTTTACTCTGGAGAGGGCGGGTAACTAATTGAGTGCAACCAGGTCTGATGACTGAAACTGCAGAAAACATCTGAACATGACAAGGGCTTTAATTTCTTCATTCTGAATTGACAATCCTATTCTGGACTTCCCTGGTAGCATGGTGGATAAGAACCTGTCTGCCAGTGCAGGGGACGCGGGTTTGATCCCTGGTCTGGGAAGATCTCACCTGCTGCACAGCACTAAGGCCAGGAGCCGCAACGGCTGAAGCCTGCGCACCTAGAGCCTGCGCCCTGCAGCGAGAGACACGACCGCAGCGAGAAGTCCAGGCCCCAGGGAACAGCAGCCCCCGCGCACCTTAACTAGAGAAAGCCTGCTCTTAGCTTTCCGCAAAGACCCCGTGCAGCTAAACTAAAGCAATAAAACCCTATTCTCCAGAAGCAAAAGACCATCATACGAAAGCACGTAAGTGAAAGGGTTAGCCACTCACTTGTGTCCAACCCTTTGCAACTCCATGGACTGTAGCCCTCCAGGTTCCTCTGTTCATGGCATACTCCAGGCAAGAACATGGAGTGGGTTGCCATTTCCCTCTCCAGGGGATCCTTCCGACCCAGGGATCGAATCTGGTCTCCCCCTACCATTTCTATCAATACACCAACTAGTCCCTTGGAAAGAAAGAATTCATAATATAAATTCCTAAGGTAAATTTCAAAAAGTAATTGTACTCTGAAGTCTTACCTAATTGGTTGTGAAAGTCCACATACTGGTAATATTCTACAAACTTGTTTTTATTGAAGAAGTTTTTGTAGACGTGCCGCGCCCCGAACAGCCAAATATCACTGTCGTCGGTGATGGTTCCGGAAGTCTGGTCGGTCAGATCCAGGATGGCGCACTGAGCCTCTGCTTCCATGGGAGCCTCGATGTAGGGGATGCCGAAGAGGCGGAGCAGTTCCTGAAGAGTGAGACACTCCATGAGCCCTGCTGAGGAGCGGGACCCGGGCTCCCCCCAGAAGTGGGGGCCGTGCCCCGAAAGTGGGGGCCGTGCCTAAACGTGTCATTCAGTGCACGTTCCCTCAGGGGGTCTTATTCAGTACAGACACGGCAGGTGTCGTTCAAGGAGGCCCCGGCTGCGCACCCACCTGGCTTTCCAAGAACATCTGCCCCGTCACAGTAGCGGCCACCCGCTCTTGCTGCTGTTTTTGAGCTTTCAGTGAATTCTGCTGGGTTAAGAGGTTGCTCTCCAGAGCTTCCAGCTCATCCTGTAAAATAATTTCATTTGTAGACAATTACAGTAATAACCCAGTTTAAGTTCACTGGTTCTAAAAAGTCTGCATTTAGTCCGACTACAGTTACCAATAAGCGTTTCTCCTTATGAAGCTTTCTACCTGGGTTTCTGAGCAAGTCTGTAAAACCTTTAGAGTTCCCTCACTACCTCACACAGGGAACGGACACTATCCCAGCCGGCAACCTAGCGAAAAAGGAGCTGTCAGGAGAAGCAAGAAGATGCGTATGAGCAGCTACTAAGGATTCAACCCGCAACTCCTGGGAAACCCGAACGCTACCTAACTTGGCTTCCTTAGCAATGAGTGAAAGCACGACGTCACGTTATTACCAGATCGATGTCTTGCCACTCGTGGAGCGAATCCTCTGCATCTTTCTCAGGCTCTTCGCGTCTCTCAATAGCCACGGCCTCACTCTCAGAAATCTCTCTTGGGAGGCCCTCGGGGCCACTGGTGGCTTCTTCCTTCTCAGTTCCTTTCGGTTCCTCCTCACTGTGTCCAGAGGGAGGTCTGGAAGCTTCCTGTAACTCGGCTTGAAGTTCATCACTGCTATTTATACTCTGCACTTCAATGAAACTTCCTGTATCAAAATAATGAGGTCATTTTGTCTACAAGTGAAATATTAAAATTATCCTGAAATCAAGAGCTTTCCAAAAGAAACCTGAAAAGTGTTTTACCCTAAAAAGGAAAGACCTAAAAGTAACAGAAAACACATAACCATAGTATATTATTATTAAATAGATTTAGTAATAAGTGTCTATAACTTCAAAATAAGCCTCTTCAGCTAGATATACTGGCACTGTCTTTGAACTTAGGAACTGAGCTTTCAATACTTACACATCTGCTTTATACAAAAATGTTCTCTTACATTGTTTTAAAATTAAAAAAGAACTATGAGGGTATGTACACAATTATGGAGGTTGTTGAAAATGTTTTTATGCTGTTTCACTATGAACACAGCAAAGAAAAAAGCTGTGACTTAGAAAAAGAGCCCTGGAGAAAGACGGGAGAAACAGCTCTTCGTCTTCCACGTCCCTTCCCTCCTCTCTCAATATTTCTTCTTCTCTTTAAAAAGCATCTATGGATTAATTCCCTTACCCCACTTTAGGTGGAGAAGGCTGGGTCTGAGGACATGCTCAAGACAGAGGGCCTGGGGCTCTCAGGGCTGGGGGCTGGGGCCAAGGAGACAGCCGTTCTCCAAGGAGGCGGCCAGGGAGACCAGGAGGTGGTTACAGAGAATGACTCAATACGTAAAAACACTGAAGACAGTGGAAGGTCCTTCACTGTCAGCCAGGGAAGTTACAAAGAGGTCAGAGCGTGGAGTGAGAGCTGCGATGCTGGAGAGGAAGTACAGACACGAGTGTGAGTTCAAAGGCGTTTGCACAGCCCCATGAACAGGTGCGGGGGTTGGTATATTCCAGCCCCGTCCGATGGCCCCAGAGCTGGACCTTCCTGGTCTACACTGCACCAGTCTCCACCCTCTGGTCACCTCTGCAGGGGAGCGGAACCAAGAAGGCGGAGTGTCTCCCACTCAACCTCAGCTGGGAACAGTGTGGTCACTCAAGTTTTCGGTCATTCTGCACGTCTGCAGATGACTACAAAGACACCGCTGTGAGGACAGATTCTGAGCTAAGAAAGAAATTTCAGTGAGTAGGCAATTTCACAAATATGAAATCTGTGAAAAATGAGGTTTGTACATAACTGTGTATAGATATATAATATACATGTGTACATATTAAAAAGCAGAGACATTACTTTGTCAACAAAGGTCTGTCTAGTCAAGGCTACGGTTTTTCCAGTAGTCATTATGGATGTGAGAGCTGAACTATAAAGAAAGCTGAGCGCCAAAGAATTGATGCTTTGGAACTGTAGTGTTGGAGAAGGTTCTTGAGAGTCCCTTGGACTGCAAGGAGATCCAACCAGTCCATCCTAAAGGAGACCAGTCCTGGGTATTCATTGGAAGGACTGATGTTGAAACTGAAACTCCAGTATTTTGGCCACCTCATGCGAAGAGCTGACTCATTTGAAAAGACCTTGATGCTGGGAAGGGGGTAGGAGGAGAAGGGGACAACAGAAGATGGGATGGTCGGATGGCAACACCGACTCAATGGACATGGGTTTGGGTGGACTCCGGGAGTTGGTGATGGACAGGGAGACCTGGTGAGCTGCGGTTCATGGGGTTGCCAAGAGTCAGACACAACTGAGCTACTGAACTGAAGTGAACCAACAGTTTGACAAAGAAAGGCAGAGTATATTGCTATTAAAAATCAGCAATTCACTGATTATGACCTTGATGCTGGGAAGGGGGTAGGAGGAGAAGGGGACAACAGAAGATGGGATGGTCGGATGGCAACACCGACTCAATGGACATGGGTTTGGGTGGACTCCGGGAGTTGGTGATGGACAGGGAGGCCTGGCGAGCTGCGGTTCATGAGGTCGCAAAGAGTCGGACACGACTGAGCAACTTAACTGAACTAAACATATATATATATATATATATATATATAGAGAGAGAGAGAGAGAGAGAGAGATAAGGAAAAACCAATGTGGTTAAATGCCAGTAATGAGGTTCTAGGTGAGGGAAATAGGTTTTGAAGTATTTTTTTCAATATTTTAAACTTTCTAATTATTTCAAAACAAAAAACTAAAAAATTAAAGGGAAACTCACCTTTACCTTCTCCAACTAGGGCACTTCCTCCCTAATTTAAATACAACAAAAAGAGGAGCCACCAGGAAAGGTCAAGATTGCATTATGGGCTACGAGTCCCTGGCAAAGCCACTTGACCTTTCTGGGTCTCTAGTTCATCAGCTGAACAATGTGGACCTGGACCATGCTCAGCTGTGAAAGCCTGCTTTTATCTCTTAGGAAAGCACAAGCACCTACCCTCGGATTCACTGTCTTCGGAGTCTACTTCTGTGGGCTCCGTGGACTCTGGCACCAAAATCAAACCCTGGCCTGCAGATTCAACGGACTCATGTTCTTGGATGGTTTTCAAGAAATTCTCATGCTCTGGGGCACTAAACGGTGCCTCATTTCCTAAGTCACTTACTGTGTCTATAGCGACACTCAGGGTGTTACTCGATTCTTGCAAACTGGAGGTGCCAGCGACGTCAGGGGCAGGATTTTTTTCAGATCCTGCTTCGTCATCACTTGAGAGAACAGAGGTGTCATGTCTACTCTCGGGCGGAAGAGCCTGCTGTGGCTCGGACACTCTGGTGTACGTCCCACTCCTTGACCCAGAACTTGGACTTGCCGGAGGTGTTGGTATCTGCTCTGGTGCCCCCAGAAGCCCAGGCACATCCCCGTGTGGCACCACGGTGCTTTCTAAAGGAACCAGATCTTTTGCATCCTGAGCTGTAGACTCAGCGCTGGTCTGAAAGGGTTCCTTCAACGCGTGCATAGATGGCGTCTGTTCTTTTGGAAAGCTAGACTCGCTGCCTTGACAGAAGACAGTCCGCAGTAGAGGAGCCGAGCCTGTCTGCTCTTTTTCATCACTGGCGCTGGTCACAGGCTCCTCTGTGAGGCTCACACTGGCGGCACGAGGCGCTGCCGTCAACAGCTCTCGGTCTCCATCTCTCACGTCAGGCTCTTCCACAGCTTCCTCATCAGAACTGCTCACCAGCGGTCTTGGTTTTCTCCTGCCCACCCGCTCTGTCTGCACACCGGCATGCACTTTCAGGTCTTCATCGTCGTCATCGAGAGCTCTCTGAATGGCCAAGAGGGTCAGCGGGGACACAGAACCTGCAGGGGCGGGGGCAGGTGGGCTCTTCCCACCGCACGGCCTGCGATGCTCGCCCTCCAGCTCGTCTTCTGAGCCACTGCCCAGCAGGGCAGCCTGCATGGCCAGCAAGGTTCTCGGGGAGGGAGGGGAGGCGTCGGGCTCTTTCTTTGGCTTCAGTTTTTCACACGGAGGTGACTTCGTGTCTAAAGCCCCACTATGCTTCTCGCTGCAAGAAGGAAGGGACTCTGAATCCGCTTCCGTGACCTTCTTAGCTTGAATACCTTGAGAAAAATCAAAACAGGGTCACTAGGTAGATCTACAGGGTGACAGCATGCTTCTAGGCAGATGAGTAAGGATATGCTTGTTCTCATGAAGATGTTACAAATTCTCATTTAACCAGCAACTAGGAATTAATTAATCTTAAAGTGAGTCGGTACAGTACTAGTTAATACATTAATGGTTGTATAAATCATCACATTAATAGTAATTACAGTTAATAAATTAAGTAGGGCTTCATTCATGTTATCTGCAGGTGGGAGTTTACAGAATTCAGAGACACGACATACTTTTGGGTTTTAACCATCAAGTAAGTGATGGTATGTGGTACCTTTTATCAAGATGTAGTGGGACGTGTCCTCGGAGACCACTCTCCTGGACTCCACCTCCTTCAGAAAGCCTCCTTCATCTTCATACTGCCTTTGGATTTGCCCTGAATGTTGTTGATTCATTTCCTTCTCGACATTTTCTATGTGTTGGTTTAGATAGTTTTTTTTAAGCAATCCTTTTAGCTGGTACTGTGAAAAGTCATTGGACTCCTAAAACAAAATAAATAAACAGAATGATTTCATATATTAAATACAGATAGCATTTAATATTTCCATATTTCTACCCTTTTCCCCAAAGGAGATAGCTGATTTTTTTCCATTGGTGGTATTTTTACACTAGAAAAGTAAAATGTGAATAGCAGGGGAAAGCCATAATTGCCTTGTTAAAAAGTAATCTTTCAAACAAAAAGACTTGGGCAAAAGAAAAGAAATCATGAATCCTGTTTATGATTCAATTATTTACTCAAAAAACATTTATAGAGCATGGGATGCACACCAGGGAGTCTGAAATGCTGACTGTGGCTTAACAGACAGTTTTTAGAATGCAAGTGAAGTGCTGGTCCCTGGTCCATAAAAGAACACGATAAATCATTATAGTCAGTTATTAATAACACTTAACATTTACAGCACATCTCCGGAGTAAGGCATTCTTCTAAGTGTTTTTACATACACTATCCCATTTTATACTCAACCACCAAGGAGACAGAAGTCATTACCTCCATTCTACAAATGAAGAACCTGAGACTTAAACAGTTTAAGCAACCTCTCTAGAACCGTGTGGTTAGTTACATGGTAGATCTGGGTCAAAACCAGGTTGCTAAGCCTTATACTAAATTATTACCAAATTATTATGATTACTCATATTTTCACCAACATTACTATTATCAATATTGCATTTGCCTAATGTACAGACAATGCAAAAGTCCAACCTGTATGACTCAGAACTTCCCTCAGCTACCAGGATGATAGATCCAATGGGCTGTGCACCATTCTACCCTGGCCGACCCAGCCCAGAGGCTTTGCGTTGGCAGAAAGAGAAGAAGTGGAGCAAGGCATTGGGACTGTCTCTTTTTCTCCCATCTGTTCCACTGTTGTTTACATAATCCAAATTCTGTTTCCTCAAAGACAAGCCAGAGGTCCTTTCACACTCAAGAAACAGAACGCTGGACTGAGGGCTTCAGAAGGCTTCTCTGGTGGCTCAGGAGTCAAGAATCCACCTGCCAATGCAGGAGAGACTGGTTCAATCCCTGGTCCAGGAAGATCCCACGGCCTGTGGAACAACTAAGCCGGTGTGCCACAGCTACTGAGCCTGTGCTCTAGCGCCCAAGAGCCGCAACTACCGAGCCTGCTCGCCCTAGAGCCCATGATCCCAACAAGAGAAGCAACAGCATTGAGAAGCCCATACACCACAACAAAGAGTAGTTCTCCATGCCCCACAGCTAGAGAAACACCCGTGCAAAGCAACAAGACACAGTGCAGCCAAAAATAAATAAATACAAATTATTTTTTTAAATGCTTGGTTGATAAACTGAGCACGGACTCGCCCCTCCCCAGAGGTGAAAATAAATTTACTTCTGTCCTTTGTACATCATTTCTGTACTCCTTGGCATTTTCCTACATTCATGTGCTTCATGGAAAAGCAGAAAGGAATGATGGGAAAAGAAACAGCTCCTGCCTTTTTCGTATTTTTCTTATCAATCTAAGAAACATTCAAAAGTCTATAAAAAAAAAAAAGCCCCGTATCCATTCATTAGCAATATTACAAAATTTATAGGTAAAGTTAACGGAGAACGACGTTAGAAAGAACAGGTTGTAGCAGTAGGAAGGAAAACAAGACTCATTCACCAGCTAAACACAGTAATGATGGTACAGTGAGACCAGAGAACACGCTCAACAGAACCCGATTCGACGCACTGCCCCACCTCCCATTTCTGCAGCTGCGAAGCCACCATCAGAGGCTCCAAGCTGAGGAATTTACCACTGAATTCCCTGTTACCACCATCTAGAAAGAGGAAGAGGAAAGATGGGAGATCCGACTACATTTCTAGCCTTCAGGGGAACAGATATCTGGAATTTCAAGTTAGAACAAACTTCTCCACTGTGATTAGGTTCTCTATTACTGCGAATATTCTACAATGTATATGATGGGTTAAAATAACTTTTATGAACTAACTTAAGGACTGAACTACTGAGCACCTACTATGTGAAAAATACTGAGCTAAGCACTGAAAATACAGAAGTGCACAAGGTAGGCACAGCTGGGTGCTAAGAATCTAAAGAAACACCACAGGGAGCTGTGAGAACACAGAGCAGGAGATAAGGCTTGGTCTTGGTGGAAAGTCAAGAGGTCTTCTGTGAGTAAGTGTCTGTAAGCTCCAACTTATACAAAATGATGTTGCAAAGGATTTCAGAGATATGCAAAGGCTGTTTACTGAAAACAACAGATCGTGTAAGTAATGTTTATCAAGATTCTCTTATTTTAACAAAAAATTTTGCTGACACTCTTAACTTTACACATTAACATGCTATTGTATATTTCACCTCTGGCATCGCTTCAAACAATGTTCTTCTCCGCTTAGTAAATTCCTTCATATCAGTCAAAATTTCATGCTTTACTTCAAGGGGCAGGCTGTTGAAATCTTCAGACTCAATGTCAACTGCATGAGGATTGTGAAAGAACTCTTCCTGTAAAGAGTGAAACGTAACACCATGACATTTACATTTTATACACTTAACTCTACACACCATGCCAGACTTTGTGTGTGTGTGCTTGTATATGGAAATGGCAACCCACTCCAGTACTCTTGCCTGGAGAATCCCATGGACGGAGGAGCCTGGTAGGCTACAGTCCATGGGGTCGCAAAGAGTCGGACACGACTGAGCGACTTCACTTCACTTCACTTCACTTCACATAATCTACAGTAGGCTAAACACAGCTATACATATCTGCAACAGGCATTAAAGTGAACAGACAGGTGAGGGAATACATCCATTTACTCATATAACAGTACATGAACCAAGAGCTTCCAGATGTTCAAGCTGGATTTAGAAAAGGCAGAGGAATCAGAGATCAAATTCCCAATATCTGTTGGATTATAGAAAAAGCAAGAGAATTCCAGAAACATATCTACTTTTGCTTCACTGATGCTAAAGCCTTTAACTGTGTGGATAACAAGGAACTGTGGAAAATTCTTAAAGAGATGGGAGTATCAGACCACCATACCTGACTCCTGAGAAACCTGTATACAGGTCAAGAAGCATCAGTTAGAACCCTATGTGGAACAACACACTGGTTCAAAATTGGGAAAGGAGTATGTCAAGGCTATATATTGTCACCCTGTTTATTTAACTTATATGGAGAGTACATCATGCGAAATGCCAGGGTGGATGAAGCACAAGCTGGAATCAAGATTGCCGGGATAAATATCAATAACCTCAGATATGCAGATGGATACTACCCTTAAGGCAAAAAGCGAAGAGGAAGTAAAGAGCCTCTTGATGAAGCTGAAAGAGTGAAAAACTTGGCTTAAAACTCAACATTCAAAAAACTAAGATCATGGCATCTGGTCCCATCACTTCATGGCAAATAGATGGAGAAACAATGGAAACAATGAGAGCCTATTTTCTTGGGCTCCAAAATCACTGTAGATGGTGACTGCAGCCATGAAATTAACAGATACTTGCTCCTTGGAAGAAAAGCTATGACAAACCTAGACAGAATATTAAAAAGCAGAGATATTACTTTGCCGACAAAGGTTCACCTAGTCAAAGCTATGGTTTTTCCAGTAGTCATGTATGGATCTGACAGTTGGGCCATAAAGAAGGCTGAGTGCCAAGAATTGATGCTTTTGAACTGTAGTGTTAGAGAAGACTCTTGAGAGTCCCTTGGACTGCAAGGAGATCCAACCAGTCCATCCTAAAGGAAATCAATCCAAAATATCCACTGGAAGGATTGATGCTGAGGCTGAAGCTCCAGTACTTTGGCCATCTGATGCAAAAAGGTGACTCATTGGAAAAGACCCTGATGCTGGGAAACACCAAAGGCAGGCGAAGAAGGGGACACAGAGGATGAGGTGGCTGGGTGGCGTCACCAACTCAATGGACATGAGTCTGAGCAAGCTCTGGGAGATGGTGATGGACAGGGAGGCCTGGTGTGCTGCAGTCCATGGGGTCACAAAGAGTTGGACAGGACTGAGTGAATGAACAACATTAATTAATTAAAAAAAAAAAAGAAATACTTACTAGGCATCTCTAATATACCATGTACTGTTCCAGGTGTTAAAGTACTTTAGAGATCATGCCAGATAAACTTCTATTCTCAGGGGAAGAAGACACATGATAAACAAATAGATGAACAAGATAAATGATGAGAAAACAAAGCAAGTTAATCTGATAGAGTTGATTAGAAGAATAGAAAGACAAAAAAATATTTGATAAATAGGAAAGACTCCACAAAAATCAACAACCTGTATTCACCTGACACTATCACAACAATGTTAATTGGCTCTACCCCAGTGCAAAATAAACAGTAAAAAAAAATAATAATAATGACCTGTGAGCAGAGACATGAAAGACACCAGAAATCTGCTCAGGGAAGAGCATCTGAGGCTGAAGGGACAAGTGCAAAGGCCCTGAGGCAGAGATGAGCCTTATGAATCTGAATAATACTTATAATTGCTTTCAGTTCAGTTCAGTTCAGTCGCTCAGTCGTGTCCGACTCTGCCACCCCATGAATCGCAACATGCCAGGCCTCCCTGTTCATCACCATCTCCCACAGTTCACTCAGACTCACGTCCATC
>SJYT01065260.1:364076-391010 GCA_006410635.1 Cephalophus harveyi | reverse complement strand
GGCCAAAGTACTGGAGTTTCAGCTTTAGCATCATTCCTTCCAAAGAAATCCCAGGGTTGATCTCCTTCAGAATGGACTGGTTGGATCTCCTTGCAGTCCAAGGGACTCTCAAGAGTCTTCTCCAACACGTTTAGTTAGATACATTTTGTTTTGCTTTTAACCTAGTGGCTCAGCTGGTAAAGAATCTGCCTGCAGTTCTTTACCTGGGTTTGATCCCTAGGTTGGGAAGAGTCCCTGGAGAAGGAAATGGCAACCCACTCCAGTATTCTTGCCTAGAGAATTCTAGGACAAGAGGACAGAGGAGCCAGGCAGGCTACAGTCCATGGGGTCGCAAATAGTCGGACACAAGTGTGCAACTTTCACTTTCTAAAACCAAAAGTGAAATTAACTGAGAAATTTCACAGACACACAAAAGTGTAAAACTTTTCTAAATTTAACTTGATTACTGAAACTACTTTAAAACTCTTCATTAATTCAGTTCAGTTCAGTTCAGTCGCTCAGTCGTGTCTGACTCTTTGCGACCCCATGAATCGCAGCATGCCAGGCCTCCCTGCCCACTTGACTTCACATTCCAAGATGTCTGGCTCTAGATTAGTGATCACATCATCATGATTATCTGGGTCGTGAAGATCTTTTTTGTACAGTTCTTCTGTGTATTCTTGCCACCTCTTCTTAATATCTTCTGCTTCTGTTAGGTCCATACCATTTCTGTCCTTTATCGAGCCCATCTTTGCATGAAATGTTCCCTTGGTATCTCTAATTTTCTTGAAGAGATCTCTAGTCTTTCCCATTCTGTTCTTTTCCTCTATTTCTTTGCATTGATCACTGAAGAAGGCTTTCTTATCTCTTCTTGCTATTCTTTGGAACTCTGCATTCAGGTGCTTGTATCTTTCTTTTTCTCCTTTGCTTTTCGCTTCTCTTCTTTTCACAGCTATTTGTAAGGCCTCCCCAGACAGCCATTTTGCTTTTTTGCATTTCTTTTCCATGGGGCTTGTCTTGATCCCTGTCTCCTGTACAATGACACGAACCTCATTCCATAGTTCATCAGGCACTCTATCTTCATTAGTAAAGGAGACAAAATAATACAGTTTGCTTTCTTGTATGTATGCGTGTTGTGTGTTTGTAGACCAGCAAGTACTTAAAACAGGCCAGTCACTTTACTCAGAGCTTCCAGCGTTCTCCCTCAAGAATGATCTCATCACTCCTACAGGGAGGACATCAAAAGATTTTTTTAAAAAAGCGCCATGGAGAAGCTAAGTTGTATCTAAGATCTCAAAACTAGTGAGCAGTGGAGCCCAGACTTAACTGCAGGTCTCTCTGCCCACGGGGTCCCTGGTCTTCACCAAGTCTGTGCTCTCTTGCTATGTTAGTAAGGCAGTATCCATGAGCTGAAGAACCTTGCAATTTTAGCTCAAAAGTCTTCTAACAGACATACTAAAATATTATTATAATTAGACGAGGGAATCAAAGAATGTTACCTGCTATTCGGAGAAACTTGCAGGAAATTTCAAAAACATGTATCCACAGCACAAGGTCAATTTGCAAGCTTGCTATTCATTAGATGATAGAACATGTCCACAGGTTCTCTGACTCTCTTTTCTGGATGAATTCCCCTCCCATCCAGCAGGTGCTGACCTTACCCAGCAGCCAGTGAACTGCGCGCCGTGGACGAGAGGCTGCGCACCCCCCAAGGCCGTCAGAAAGGGCAGCACACGCCCAGCAGCCGCCTCCTCCTGGGCTCCTGCCCTGGAAGCCCATGCCGCTGGGCCCGCGCTCAGGACACACAGGCAGGGGTTCTGACGGACTGCCAGCATCAACAGCAGGGCACGCAGGAGAGGAGGCCTGGAGGGACTCCAGTCCCCGCTCCAGCCTGACTGCACTCACACAGGAGACACTCGAGGAAACTGCCCCTTGCGCTCATCAACCCCCAGATCAGCGAAGAGGATGATAATAAAAGACTGTTCTCACAGCACTAAGTGGGGTTCTGACGGACTGCCAGCATCAACAGCAGGGCACGCAGGAGAGGAGGCCTGGAGGGACTCCAGTCCCCGCTCCAGCCTGACTGCACCCACACAGGAGACACTCGAGGAAACTGCCCCTTGCGCTCATCAACCCCCAGATCAGCGAAGAGGATGATAATAAAAGACTGTTCTCACAGCACTAAGTTACACAGCAATAGATAACTATAGCCTGTGCACCAACATACATCTTCATAAATGTATATGTACCCATGTACCCTTGAAACATATACACATTTCCAAACACACACACACACAGATATGCAACTATACAGGGTGGGAGAGGCATTAACATACAGCAATATGCTACTAGAAGTTATTCATGGGTGATATGCTTTCCATTATTTTTATATAAGCATTAACTATTATATTTATTTACTGGTTGGTTAAAAAAGAAAGACGGCTTATTTTGGATACCTAGATATGCATAATTCCATGTATGTTTATGAGCATGTGTATATTTTATATATGCATGCACATATATATATACACACAACAAATAAGGTAGTATCTGTCTTTCTTATCAAGAACATACATAAGTCCATACTACTCATTAAAATCATTCATTTTCATGTTATTCATTTCAAATACTAATAATAGAAAAAATCGTGCATTCAAAAGTTATTTAAATACCTGTAATGCCTGTTTCTGTCTCATCCTTTCTTGCCATTCTTTTTCATCCTCCTCTTCTGAACTGAAAGTCAAACACACATTTATAATACCTATGATTTAATGACGACTTACAAAAATATTTCTTGAGTGCAAGGCACTGCTAGTTACAGAAGCTACGGTGGTGAATAAGATGGCAAGAACTGCGCCAGCTTTGGTCTCACCATCTGGTAGGGACACCTGTAAGGGAGCGATCATAACAAGATCTAACATCTTCCATCACCAGCGCAGAGTAGGTTGCCAAAGGGGCAATTAAGAGTCACCTCACTGCAGGAGCTCTCTGAATTCTCTCGCAATTACACTGCTTGGAGGAAAAAGAAGAAACTAGAAAGTGTTTTAAGCAAGGACACGACAGTATCAGATTTGAGTTTTAACAGGTTCTACACTACAAATCAGAAACTGGGCCTGACAGGAATTCCTCCAAAAGGGTAAAATCAGAGATGGAGACAGAAGTGCGGAAGCCAGGCCAGTAACCTCGAGACACGGTGATGGCGGCAGCAGGGATTCAAAAGCTGTGTGGCCTCACGGGAGCCCTGGGAAAGGAAAGGAATGGGGGTGGTCGGGGGGTGTGGGGGGAAAAACTGGCCCTCCACCTGCACTTCAACCAGAGAAGCCACTGAGGATTATTAGCCAGCAGGAGGAAGAGCGATCAGAGAGGTCCCCGGAGAGCAGGACCATGTGGGCACCATGTCAGCCTGAGAACTGCAAAGCGGCCACTGGATTTAACAGGGAGGACATCATGTGTGCGGACTTCAGTGATGGTGAGAGAGAAAACGCCGGGCTGAGAAGCAGGCTGAGACGGTAAGTGTCCACAAAGAGTCAGCAAAACCAGAATCCACATCTCCACAAACTCTAAGTGAACAGGCTCCTGAGGATGGAGAAAGAAAACCACCACAAACCACTAAAACACAAAGGGAGTCGATAGAAGACGTAGCCTTTAAAAACCAATAAAAGTGTCGAGAATGTGTATTGCAGATGCATTAATCCAACACACCTGACCATTTAAGTAAAACATAAAGGTTTAAATCTGTCTGAATGCAGCAATAACATTTTTAAATAGTTAAAACATTTACCTGTTTTTCTCTTTCTCTTGTAAAGGTGGCAAAGCGTAGATGTCATCTCTCTGGACTTGAGTAAGACTGGGAAGGGCCTCCTCCCTGAAAAGTACACAGAGGCTTCACCAGAGATGACAGGAGACAGTATTTTGAGAGTCAGTAATGCTCCCCATTGAACACACAAACCCGGCCGAGAAGGGGAAACCCAGGGGGATGGGTTCTGCCCTCGCTGGCCTGCCTGCTTCCAGGAAGAGGGAACCTGGTCTTGGCATGAGGAAGACTGTTAGGAGGGTAAAATGTACAAGTGATGCAACCTAGCAGCTTTTCCTTCTCACTGTCAAAGCTGATTCTCAAAGATCAGAGAACTTTCACAACTTCAATTCACGGGGTCAAATGGACATTCCACTGATTCCTCTCATTAGAGAAAGGGAATCACAGAATTCAGTGCAAACATTAAAAAATGTTCATCTTTGAAATGAATGTAATTCTCTGCTTGCCTTTTGCTTTTTAAGGCAGTTTTGATAACCTGTCTTTTCAAAAATGTTTTCAAAAGCTTCTCTGTAGTTGTCTTGGAGTCACTGGTGGCCAAGTCCTTTTTATGCCTTCTCTTAGCCTGTGAGAAGAAAGAATATAGGATTTTATTTCGAGGTATTAGTATGTTAAAAACAATTCTGTGGCTTTTTTCCCCATAGAAGTTGGTTTGTCTTCTGAGTTTTCAGATTATAGCTGCTTTAGTATTTTCTCCTAATTCGTGTACGAGTGAATAGCTTCAGGGTTTTGTTGTGTAAAGGACAGCCAGAGTTTCCAACTAAGTATTGCTTAATGAATTATTACACAATGTATTTGGGAAACCATTGTTTCTTTTAAATGTCCTTTAATGTTCCCAAGCCTAAACTTAATACTATATAATTAAGTAAATGCTTCCCTAAAGGGATTATTACATCAATTAACTAGTCTTTAAAATGCTACTATTAGGTCAAAACCAATTTCTGGTATTAGTTTTTATATAAACACATTACTTATATGTAACTCTGCCCTTCCATATCCAAAATGATGTCATAAAAAATCCTAAAATGTACAGATATACCTTGTAAGAAATTTCCAAACAGGGAAAAATCAAATAGTCTTTGTGCTTACAGTTGAATATAAGGCAAGACTATCAAAACATTCTTTTTCTTTTTGATATAGTTGCTATACAATACTGTGTAAGTTTAACTGTAGAAGACAAGAAGACAATCCAAAGGGAAAACTCTTTACTACAACTATTGTTAACTTTAATAGTTTTATTAAAAGTTAAGTATTATTGCATCCATGTTATACAATGTTTTAAGAGGTAAACCTCTTTGAAAAGAAATTATCTGCTCATGATAAATTTTTAGAAGTTGAATTAAATTGGATATATGTCAAAGTAAGTCTTGGTTTCCAAAATTCAAAGAAGAAAATTTAATTTTAGGTCAATTAAAATTTGACCTAAAATTATAAGAATGCAGAAAGAAAAAAAAAACTATATATATATATATGTAACTCTTACCAGTGTCTGTTTCTTCAATAGTGGAGCATCCCCATCAAACACAAAAATAGGACGAATTCGGAAAAATAAGAGTTTGCAGAGTCGGTGGAACAAAGTGAGAAGATGGGCGTTTTCTATCGAGTTCCCGTGGCGATCGCGGACTCCTTTAAGAGCCTGGTTTAACCAGATGCTAATATCTAGAAGAATTGTTCATGGAAAACACTCTGCAAATCCTTCCCTCCCCTTACAAATTCCCAATGTCTGATATTATCGAAACATGGAAACTGAGCACTCATCCCAATTCACTTGAAACTGAAAAGGTTCAGCCCTCCTGGAATCTCCCTAAAGTAAGTTCACTTTAGCGGGGCTCCTGTCATCGCTGCTCACATCCTGAACTGTAAAAGCTTACTCAGGCCCACGTCGCCTTTAAAAAGTCTAATTGAAAGGAACTTCTTTAAAAGCAATCAGTGATCTATATGAAATTTTAGTAAATTAATCAACTCTTTTGGAGAACGATTTAGCAATTCATAGCAAAACACTTTAAAATCGACATTCTCTTTTATGTAAGAATTCCACTGCCATACACTTATCCTCAAGAAGTCATCACAGACTTATAATCAGAGTGACTTATAAGGTGATTTTGTTTATAATAATGAAAATATGAAGAATGGAAGTTTTCCAACTGGTCTTTTTTTAAAATTAGATTATGATATCATGATTTGCTGCAATCCAAGCGACCCTTCAGAGAAGGCAATGGCACCCCATTCCAGTACTCTTGCCTGGAAAATCCCATTGGATGGAGGAGCCTGGTGGGCTGCAGTCCATGGGGTCGCTAAGAGTCGGACACGACTGAGCGACTTCACTTTCATTTTTCACTTTCATGCATTGGAGAAGGAAATGGCAACCCACTCCAGTGTTCTTGCCTGGAGAATCCCAGGGATGGGGGAGCCTGGTGGGCTGCCGTCTCTGGGGTCACACAGAGTCGGACACGACAGAAGTGACTTAGCAGCAGTAGCAAGCGACCCTTAAAAATGGAAGCTAAGCACATAAAACAGTCACAAAATATTATTAAAGGAAGAAATAAAACAGGTTACAAAAGTATGGAAAGTATAAATCTATTTTGTAACATATGCAGTATATTAAATATACTCAAAGCTCAGACCTCAAAATACTGGCTTGACGCAAAAGATGGTTCAGGGTTTTCCATAGGATGTTACAGAAAAACTGGAACAAACTTTTTGGTCAACACAATGTTAAGAGTAGTTATTTTCTGCTGTGATTACAACTGATGCTTTCTTCTTGGAGTCAACTTCTATTTTTAAATTTCACTAAAGAGTGCTTTTTAACCAACTGTTTTCTATTTGTTCCTAAGAGAGGGACACAGCCTTCTGCTGCGTTCCCTGGATCTCTCTGCCCACTCCCCTGGCCCACCATCAGAGTGCTCACTTCCACGATGGTGGCTCTCAGGCCCCCTCCTTTCCTCCTGCCCGCAGTGTCCATCCAGGCTCTCTCTGCCCCCCCTGCAACTGCAGCCCCCACAGCCCCCAACTCCAGGCATGGACCTCTGCCCGAGCTCTCCTGACCCCAGAATGGATGCCTGAGTTGATGTCTCTACCTGCTGCTTCACAGTCACTGCAGACTTGACACAAGCAAAAACTGAGATCCATAAAAAAATTAACATTAAAAAAAAAAAAAAAAAGAGCTGTTTTCACACCAGGCTGCTCACACCCCAGGAGGATCTTTGCAACCCACTGATCAAATCCAGTTCTCCTGCATTGCAATCAGATTCTTTACTGTCTGAGCCAACAGGGACTACATTAGATGGGGAAGTCCTCTCCAAAAAAGTAACACAGATCTGAGCAAATGAGAGAAGACAGTGAGGCTGGAGGTACAGCCAACACAAATGCCCTCGACCAGAAATGTGTTCCGTTCAAGGACAACGTGGCAGGTGCAAGGGGAGTAGGGGAGAGGACGTGATGTATCTGTGGTCACTGGAAGGATGTCACTGAAGGCTCACCCCTAGTGAGGAATGAACTATCAATACAAGGAAACCTGCTTTAAACTAGTTACAATAGCCTGAGTGAAAGCAGAATGCAGTGGTGAGGACGAGAAGATGTCAGCTAAAGGGTCCATCCTGGAAGTACGATTTGGTGTTGGCTTAGTTCTGTATTGTACTGGGTCAACATTTCTAATTGGCTTGTTCCAGTTGCTATACCACTGTATTAGATGGAATAAGTTTCTACTTAACTCATTCAATTTTATGAAGCATTAAGTCACCCAGTTGTGTCGGACCCTTTGCTACCTCATGGACTGTAGCCCACCAGGCTCCTCTGTCCATAGATTTCTCCAGGCAAGAATACTGGAGTGGGTAGCCATTCCCTTCTTCAGGGGATCTTCCCAACACAGGAACTGAACCTGAGTCTCCAGCACTGCAGGCAGATTCTTTGCAATCTGAGCCACCAGGGAATGAGAAAATCTAATTTCAGATTGGTAGCTCTCAACTCTATCCTTTGGAACTAGATACGAACCTTCTGAAACACAGGCTATTAAACATGCTGTGCTTAGTCGCTCAGTCATGTCTGACTCTGTGCCACCCCATGGACTGAAGACCACCAGGCTCCTCTGTCCACAGGGATTTTCCAGGCAAGAATACTGGAATGGGTTGCCATGCCCTCCTCCAGGGGATCTTCCCAACCCAGGAATCAAACCCAGGGCCCCACATTGCAGGTGGGACCTACACAGTGTAATATTTTGTTAATAATAGAATTAAGTATATTTTACAAATGCTAAGGTCCATAAAAGACAAAAGTTTAATTATTAATTCTTTATTATTTGACACAAACATTTATATTGTATAAATAAACAAGATACTCAGCTGGAAACGGTAAAAAAGACCAAATAATTTATTTCAGGGATTCAAGAATAAATTATGAACCTAGTATGCCAAGGATAATTTCATTAACAAATAAAACCAAAAAAACCTGAATACATTTTACAAATTATTAATTTCTCACATGGGCTGGAATGTAAACTGATATAAACTTTTGCTGACGTTTTAAGGGTTCCTGACACTGAATCCTGCTTTCATTCCTATGGATAGATATCAATAGTTCCATGGAGAAAACCTTCAGGAAGCAATGGTTTAAGGAACCACTAGAGGGCGGCCACAGCACGTGTACTGAAAAAAAAAAAAAAAAAAACAAACCTTTGCCACAAGGTATCAGGCATAACTTTTACGCCACCATTCATTACGGATGTGTTTTAAATTACCCACATTGCAAAAAATATATAATCATTATCATCGTCTTGCTTTACTTAAAAAAAAAAAAATTATCACTTCCATTACATATGAATTGTCTCCAACCAAAGTCAATGAATGGCTCCTCCTGCTGAATCCCCACCCGCTGACAGCGCATTTACCACAGCAATTGCTGCAGGACTGTCTTCTCCACAGAGCATGGAGCTCCTAGGCTCATACGTCCCAACTTAGGGAACTGGTGGAAGGTACCACCAGCTTCTGGAACAGAACAGACACTCAGAAAAAGAAAGATAATGAAAAATGCCTAACGAATAAAAACACTAAAACTTCAGAAACAGCTTTCACTTGTTTCCGTAATTAGGAAATAACATCTAATTCTAAAGACAAAACCAGCCAAACACGCAGACGAACAAGTCCATCACAGAGGGTGGGAGGAAAATAACGCACGGTACACCTTTTGAAATCTTTGCGGTGTTGCACCATACGAATTTCCTATTCCAAGAACAGTAACAAAAAAACAGTAAAAGCTACTTTTAAAAAAGAAAATGTAAAACACATGTCCACGTTTTTCTTCCTCTCACAAATATAAACGGGCAAGACTCATGACGGCTGGCAAAACTACTGGTAGGAAGTCGACTTCATTTTCTCCAGGCTGACCTCCCAGCCAGAATAGCACCTTCAGGATTTGCAATATTAACAGTGCCAGACACTATTTCTAAACTCCTTTCATTTAAATATTCCCTTTATTCCTCCCACCAACTCTGTGTGTAAAGACTTCCGGCCCCGGCGAAACGGGCAGTTTCCAGAAACTGACACGGCCTGGCGGGAGAAACACGGGACCCGAGAAAACTGGCGACGCTGAGGGGCAAGTCCTCGTCTCCTCCAGCTCTGGCCCAAACGTTAGCACTCTTAACGGACGACCAAGGTGAGGGACCGGCGCAGGCAAGATGTAATAGCCAGAAAAACTTCCTCTGCAAACTCGTCTCCTCAAGCTCAGGCGTAAACGCACGGGAAATGGAGCTTCCCGGATGCCGTTTAATGCGTCGCGCAGGGCGGAAGTCCTGGCTCCCCGTGATGACGTATATCCGCTGCGCCGATGCATTCCGGAAGTAAGGGGGTGGTTCAGCCCCTGTGCTTAGGGCGTGTCGGCCGCTTTACCTCCTCCACGGAGGCGTCTTATTTCTGTTAAACGTTGAAACCATACGCAAAGCGTTTTCTTTCAGAAGTTACGGGTTTGTGCGTCCTTTTCTAGCGTCGGTTTCTTCCCAGTCTGCCGCCAGTTGTGAAAATTCTTGATGCTAAGTATTGTTTCTCGCGGGAGGCAATAACTGAAAGGTGGAACCTTTCAATTCGTTTCCGTCGCTTAGTCGTGTCTGACTCTTTGCGACCCCATGGACAGCAGCATGCCAGGCCTCCCTGTCCATCACCAACTCCCGGAGTTTACTCAGACACATGTCCGTTGAGTTCGTGATGCCATCCAACCATCTCATTCTCTGTCGTCCCCTTCTCCTGCCTTCAATCATTCCAGCATCAGGGTCTTTTCCTAGTGAGTCAATTCTTCGCGTCAGGTGGCCAAAGTATTGGCATTCCAGCATCAGTCCTTCTAATGAATATTCAGGACTAATTTCCTTTAGGATGGACTGGTTGGATCTCCTTGCAGTCCAAGGGACTCTCAAGAGTCTTCTCCAACACCATAATTCAAAAGCATCAATTCTTCTGCGCTCAGCTTTCCTAATAGTCCAACTCTCACATCCATATATGACTACTGGAAAAACCATATCCTTGACTAGATGGACCTTTGTAGGCAAAGTAATGTCTCTGCTTTTTAATATGCCGTCTAGGTTGGTCATAATTTTTCTTCTAAGGAGCAATCCCCTTTTAATTTCATGGCTTTGGTCACCAGCTGCAGTGATTTTGGAGCCCCAAAATATAAAGTCTCACTGTTTCCATTGTTTCCCCATCTATTTCCCATGACGTGATGATGCCATGATCTTCGTTTTCTGAATGTTGAGCTTTAAGCCAACTTTTTCACTCTCCTCTTTCACTTTCATCAAGAGGCTCTTTAGTTATACGCTTTCTGCCAGGCGTGTTGTGTCATCTGCGTATCAGAGGTTATTGATACTTCTGGAAATCTTTATTCCAGCTTGTGCTTCATCCAGTCTGGCATTTCTCATGATGTACTCTGCATATAAATTAAATAAGCAGGGTGACAATATACAGGCTTGACGTACTCCTTTCCCGATTTGGAACCAGTCTGTTGTTCCATGTCCAACTGTTGCTTCTTCACCTACATACATATTTCTCAGGAGGCAGGTCAGGTGATCTGGTATTCCCATCTCTTTAAGGACTTTCCACAGTTTGTTGTGATCCACACAGTCAAAGGCCTTGGCATAGTCAAAACAGAAGTAGGTGGAAGATTTGGTTGATGTTTTTTCATTAATAAGTAGGCAGTTATCTGAAAATTTGTAGTAGCCAGATAGTAATATGGTTTAAAATCTTAGCCTTGAAGTATATCTTTCTTCAACATTTAAGAGGCTTGTAGGTCAGAAATAACAAGAAACTCATTGCCAGAGTAGCTCCTGGAAAGGTGGTAGATTGGACTCTCAGGCTAAGATTCAAACCCCCACCGAACCACTTACAGTGTTTAGCATTGCTCAGATCAGGTTTGTTCAAAACATCTTTCATCTGTAATAGGCACGCATAGAAGCAGTCTTGCAAACTGTTTCAAGCAAGGATCATAGGTAATATTTGTGAAGTACTTAACCACTAGTGGTCAATGAATGGTAGCTTTTTCGTACATATTTGTTCAGATTTGGACTATTGAAATTAGATTAAAATCAGTGAAAAGAAATGATTGGAAAATAAGTTTTTAGCAAAACTATTTTTTTGCCCAAACAGATGGTTCCCAGTAGCCAAGTTTCCTGAACCTGTGTACTCAGTTGCTCAGTCACCTCAGACCCTGTAACTCCATGGACTGCAGCCTCCCAGGCTCCTCTGTCCATGGGATTTTCCAGGCAAAAATACTGAAGTGGGTTGCCACTTCCTTCTCCAGGGGATCTTGCTGACTCAGGGATTGAACCGCGGTCTCCCGCATTGCAGGCTGATGCTTTGGGTTGCTATTTCCTGCCTTGGAATCTTCCTGACCCAGGGATCTAATCTGCATTTCCTGTGTCACATAGATTCTTTACCCCTTCGACCTAGTTGCAACTAATTTTCTCTCAGGGCTAATCCTGGTAAAGTACTTATTTGCATTTCCTCCAGATGTAAAATTATATGCAGAACTTTTGTTCCTAAATGTATTTTGTGGGAATTAATGTAATTACCTATTTGTGTCTCCCTCCGCCCAACAGAGTAGATTATAAAGTTACTGGAACTAACAGCTGTTTTGTTGACTGTTGTATGTGTGTGTGTGAAGTTGCTCAGTCGTGTCTGACTCTTCGCGAACCCGTGTACTGTAGCCCACCAGGCTCCTCTGTCCATGGGATTCTCCAGGCAAGAATACTGGAATGGGTTGCCATTTCCTTCTCCAGGGGATCGTCCCAACCCAGGGATGGAACCCGGGTCTCCTGCATTGCAGGCAGACGCTTTATCCTCTGAGCCACCAGTTGTATACCCCACTGTTTATATTTAGCAGGAATTCTATAAATATTGTCTAAATGACCACTTTCCCAGCCTCAAATCTAAATCTGCAGGGCATTTGCACCCTATTGAATTTTCTCACAAATCTGGTGAATGTTAGTTCAGATCCCATCAGAGCCATGTAATAATCCTGAGGTATGGGCTGAATTGTGTCCTCCAAAGTTCAAATGTTGAAGCGCTAACCCCCAGTATCTGAGAATGTGACCAACTGGAAACTGGGCCTTTTTAAAGTTAAAATGAGGCCATTAGGGTAAGTTAATCAGTCTGACTGGTGTCCTTAGAAAAGGAAATTTGGACACCTAGACACTAAAGCTCTTTGCACAGAGGAAAAAGCAAGTGAGGACACAGGGAGCTGCAAACCAAGAAGGTTCAGGAAACCAAATTTTGGATTTTGACTTCTAGCCTCTGCAGCTATGATAAAATAAATGCTGTGTAAGCTACCAGTCTGACGTTTCGTTTTGGTAGCCCCAACAGACACATCTAGCATCCTGGACACATTTGTTCAATGTTGAGAATCTGCATAAAATGGAGATGGCACTTCTTTTTTGCAGTTTCTCTGAGATCAGTGACTTAACATGAAACACCTAGTAGGTAATGACACACCCATTAGTTTGTTGAGTGAATGACTGAGGGGGAGAACACCATGAGCAAAATTGAAATACAGAATGTGATTGAATCATAGAGCACCTCGCCTGAAACCCTCTGGTGTCCGGGGAAGGCAAGTTGGGGGGTATTATAGCTGCTGCACCAGCTTACCCTAATGACGGGGCATTGTAACAGGAAAAAGAACATTTTCAGGATTTGATCTAAATGAAGTTACCTGAGAGCTAGGTAAAAATAAGTAGTTAATGTGAGCATTTGAGTACTATAAGTGCTTGTAAAACCAGAGCAATATTTCTTGGATACAGATGTATTTTTGCAGGAACATCAACTGAGGAATATTCATTTGATTAATAAGGAATTGGTTCCTTTGGATGCTGTTTAAAGGGCTTCGCAGGTGGCCCTAGTGGTGAAGAACCTGCTGTCAATGCAGAAGACTTAGGAGATGTGGGTTCAATTCCTGGGTCGGGAAGATCCCCTGGAGGCGGGCACAGCAACCCACTCCAGTATTCTTGCCTGGAGAATCCCATGGACAGAGGAGCCTGGTGGGCTACAGTCCATAGGGTCAGAAAGAGTCAGACACAACTGAAGTGACTTAGCAAAAGGGCTCTCTATCAAGATTCTGACAGGAGAATACACATTATATAGGCTAATAATAATAATAACAGGCACTTAAATAGCAATTCCCATCTAGAAAGCACTGTGCAAAACACTTTACACGTATTAACTTACTTATTCTTCATAACAGTTTCTATTCATTACATTTTCTATTTCCTGTTATAAAGTCTTACAAAAATCTAAAATTACAGACATATGCCTATAGTCTCACTAATTATAAAAGTCAGATGTTTCTTATACTACTCAGGCAGAATTGACAAATTCTGTCATGTACCTCTGTCATATACTTCAAATTATAAGGCCACTCCATCCTTAAAAGTTCAAAACATTCACATGATTAAAAGTAGAAAACAAAACTTTATTGATGAAAACTTCTTAAAAGTTCCAGTATGAAGTAACAAAATCAACAACCTACAAATCTCTTTCAGTCCTTGGCCTTTCAAGCAAAATATTCTCTTCAGAAAAATGCCCATTTCATAATATCCCCATCTGTAGGCTAGGAGTATCTGAGTGGATACATGGATATAAAATTCAAAAGAGAAGGAAATGAAAATATTTTCAAAATAAAAATCTGAACCCTTTCCTTGAGGTGTATTGCAATATGGTTACCAACATATTCAGCACCTTGTAATAATCAAGTTACTGACTGGAGTCCTGGAACAGCCCCTGGAATGAAAGAACAAGAGATCCTAGTTGTTCATGAGTCACAGGTTGGCAGAAGAAGAAAAACTGACAGCAACTGGACAGGAGCTCAAATACATGAAAACCACGCGTTCTGAACAATTACACACTCACTTCAAATAGCTAATAGTCTACATGGTTTTACAAAAGGAAAGAGCTCAGAGCCCGGAATATGGATAGTTGCCCTCTGAGTGATGGGCAATCCTAACACATCCTTAATGCTTTTGTTTATCAACACATGACTCCATACGGGGGACCAGTCAAATATTAGATCTTATCTCAAAGGTTACTTTGGGTGTAGAAACTTCAGATGCCACTTGTTATTTTGTTGTTTTAGTTGCTAAGTCATGTCCAACTCTTTTCGATCCCATGGACTGTAGCCCGCCAGGCTCCTCTGTCCATGGAATTTCCCTGGCAGGAATTCTGGAGTGGGTTGCCATTTCCATCTCCAGGGGATCTTCCCAACCCAGGGATCAAACCGATGACTCTTGCACTGGCAGGCGGGTTCTTTACCACTGGGCCATCAGGGAAACCCACTGGTTCATTTACTCTATCCCTAAACCAAGGTTTATTGTAGACTTATAGAAGTCTTTCAAGACCTAAAGTTCTTGTCAATATGTAACAACAACATACCAAGAAAGTCCAAAACACCTAAGTGGATGCAGGAAATCATCCATCTGCACCACCAGAAAAGATCAGTGCCTGGAGTCTTTTCTCTTTTGCCTCTTTATTGAGAATCCTGAGAAAGTTAATCAGGAAAAATACGAGGCAGGCAAGTTACCGCTATAAGTAAAAAGGAATTTCTAGACTCACTAAATTATTTGAAATGAGCTTTAACCACAAGAGAAAAACTAGAAGTCAACAGCCCCAATTTTTTTAAAGGGCAGAGAGAGAGTACCTTAAATTTTGAGCTTAGGAATAAAACTGCAACAAATATCTGGGGGTCAAGTCATGAGAAATCCCTTCATGCTTAAGTATTTCAAATCATGATGCTATTGAATGAAATTGTGTCTGATGTGTTTATATGTAATTTTATCGGACTTTGCAAAACTGTCCAGAATGTTTATATACTCTTAATTTTAAAAGAAAAAAAAAAAAAAAAAATCTGTGCTTATCTGTTTATATGTCTGAAATCACCCATCCTATTCATCTACAAGCTTATTTACTGGAGGAACTACAAGGTTATGTTTTGCCCCCCAAGATCTGTTCCTATTTAACAAAGACTTAAAATCTCGTACTGCCTTAACGCAGTCCTGCATCGACCAGCTGTGTGCCATCGGAGGGACCCAGCGTGGTCAGTCATTCCCCTCGTAATCACTGTAACCATGGTAGCCACTGTTCCTTCTCTCGTGGATACTGGACATCTTTTTCCACGTCGAGTCCTGATGGAAACCAGTACTAAAAGACCGGCCCAGGCGCCCGTGCTGCTTCTTGGAGATATTGTCCTCACTCTCAGATTTGGCAATTCCCTGGGCATGTGTTGGAGGCTGCAATTCCTGTCTAATGGTTCCAAAGGGAAAGTTCCAAAGGCCAAATCTTTGCCAGCTAAGTCTCTGGAATGCTATGATGCAATGCAAATTTCCTCCAACCTGAGAAGGGGAAAAAAAAAAAATGTTGGGTTCAGAAAACAAGAGTAAATTAGTTATAATATGTGGGTTCCAATGAATTCTGTTATTTTCCCTCCTTCATGCATGCATGGAGAAGGCGATGGCACCCCACTCCAGTACTCTTGCCTGGAAAATCCCATGGATGGAGGAGCCTGGTGGGCTGCAGTTGATGGGGTTGCACAGAGTCGGACACAACTGAGCGACTTCACTTTCAGTTTTCACTTTCATGCATTGGAGAAGGAAATGTCAACCCACTCCAGTGTTCTTGCCTGGAGAATCCCAGGGACGGGGGACCCTGGTGGGCTGCCGTCTATGGGGTTGCACAGAGTCGGACACGACTGAAGCGACTTAGCAGCAGCAGCAGCAGCATGCATGCATGCTCAGTTGTGCTATCTTTGAGACCCCATAGACTGTAGCCAACCAGGCTCCTCTGTCCATGGGATTTTTCCCCGCCGTCATCTGCATCTAAGCAGTATTTATCCTTTCCGACATCATCAGATCACAATACCCAGCATCTTTCCTGACCAGCTGCCTTTACAAAAATATAACAGTGTCCACAGGAACCAAGACCCCTTCCCCGCCCCCATATGCCTCTCTGCCTCTCACGCACGCTCAGCCCTCCCGCACCGCCTAATCCAAACACTGAGACCACTCCTGTTCCTCTCCCTGCTAGGTGTTCTTCACATGTTAGTGGGATTATAGCAATGGGCTGTCTCCTCAACCCACAGAGCATACCATTCCCTGAGAACTGCCCCCAGCGGCCTTGTGGGTAAACACGGCTCTGCCCCAAGGCCACAGTTAATGCCCCGGGAGTCAGCACCTGACTCCAGCTGGGCCACCACTACAGAACTGAGCTGGAGGCAGGCCCGTCTCAGTCTAGACTGTTCTTCTGAAAGGGAGACCTAAGTTGAAAGACGATGATCTCCAGGAAGCAAACAGAAAGACAGCTGAGAACGAGACAGACTAGCTCCCTGCCCCTGATAACATTTCTGCCTGGCACCCGGCTGGACTTCTTGCCTTTTTTAAATTTTAATTTTTAATTAGAAGAGAATTACTTTACAATATTGTGATGGTTCTACCATACATCAGCATGAATCAGTCACAGGTATACATAGGTCCCCTCCCTTCTGAACGTCCCTCCCTCCTCCCACCCACGTCCCACCCCTCTAGGTTGTCACACAGCACGGCTTTGGGGTCCCTGCCTCATGCAGCAAATTCCCACGAGCTATCTGTTTTACATATGGTAGTGTATGTGTTTCAGTGCTGTTCTCTCAAATCATCCCACCCTCTCCTTCCTCCACTGTGTCCAAAAGTCCTTTCTTTATGTCTGTGTTTGCGGCCTTGCATGTGGAATCATCAGTACTATCTTTCTATACTCCATATATATGTGTTAGCAGACAATATTTGTCTTTCTCTTTCTGACATACTTCATTCTGTATAATAGGCTCTAGGTTCATCTACTTCATTAGAACTGACTCAAATGCGTTTCTTTTTATAGCTGAGTAATATTCCACTGTGTATATGCACCATGACTTCTTTATCCATTCATCTGTCAATGGACATCTAGATTGCTTCCCTGTCCTGCTGCTGCTGCTAAGTCGCTTCAGTCGTGTCCGACTCTGTGCGACCCCATAGACGGCAGCCCAACAGGCTCCCCCGTCCCTGGGATTCTCCAGGCAAGAACACTGGAGTGGGTTGCCATTTCCTTCTCCATTGTGTGAAAGCGAAAAGTGAAAGTGAAGTCGCTCACTCGCGACCGACTCCTAGCGACCCCATGGACTGCAGCCTACCAGGCTCCTCCATCCATGGGATTTTCTAGGCAAGAGTACTGGAGTGGCTTGCTATTGCCTTCTCCGTCCCTGTCCTAGCTACTGCAAATTTCCTTTTAAAGACACGTGCCCTCGGTTTTCACTTTTCTGTCTAAAATGGCCTGAACTGGGTTTCTGTTATTTACAATCTAGAGTGCTGAGTAAAATAACTGCATTTTGGCCAGGTGAGAAATACTTTCACACACAGTGGTATTCTTACCTTCTTTGTCTTTCGATACTGCAGTCCTCTCTCTAAGTGCCGGATATCTAGATATTCTGGATTTTGAGTGTTCAGATCAGTAACAATATCTGCCCATCTATTGTTAAGGAAGAATAAAGCACAATTTTCTTTAAGTTTAAAATACTTTTAAAAAGTAATGGAACTTTTCACATGAGCAATTTGCTACAACAGTTTCATGGCAATAATTCTTCCATCAGAGGATTATTTCATCTATTACTACTACTACTACTACTACTAAGTCGCTTCAGTCGTGTCCGACTCTGTGCGATCCCATAGACGGCAGCCCACCAGGCTCCGCCATCCCTGGGATTCTCCAGGCAAGAACACTGGAGTGGGTTGCCATTTCCTTCTCCAATGCATGAAAGTGAAAAGCCAAAGTGAAGTCGGCTCAGTCGTGTCCGACTCTTAGCGACCCCATGGACTGCAGCCTACCAGGCTCCTCCGTCCATGGGATTTTCCAGGCAAGAGTACTGGAGTGGGGTGCCATTGCCTTCTCCGATTAGGTTTTCATAAATCCTCTTTTAATTTTTTAATAGTTTTTCTCCTGTAGTTGAGATCTAATCTTAATGCCATAAATCCTCTTTTAAATGACAGTTCTCTTTATCCAACCAATGCCAAGGTTTAAAATGGTTACTCTCCATATGAAATAAAAATATATATCAACCTGTTAAGTGACATCCTGCAGGCTAGTGTGGAAACATTCTATTTTTTTTAATTGGAGCCAAGTCCATTTTCAAAAGTTTTATAAGTTAATATGCCTTTATCCACAAACAACATGATTGATGGTATAGAAAATCCAAAACAATTACAAATTGCTTTGTATTGCAAATTTGTTACTAGAACTAACAACTGAATTTGATAAAGGTGTAAGATTTAAGGCCTATATAGAAAAATCCATTGTATTTTTGTACACCACCAGAAAATAATTGGGAGATAAAATGTTTTAAAAATCAGTTTATAGGAACAATATTCAATATTGTAATAACCTATAATGGGAAATAATTTGAAAAAATATATATATATAACTGAATCACTTTACTGTACACCTAAAACTCACACAACATTGTAACTCAACTATTACTTCAACTAAATCAATTTACAAAAGCATCAAAAAATATACACACTTAGGAAAAATTTTTAACAAAATATATATTAAACTCTATGCTGAGAAATACCATTGCCAAGAGAAATTAAAGCTCTAATTAAGTGGAGATTCAGTCTATGTTTATAAAGAGAAAACTCCACATTATTCAGATGTAATGCTCCCCAAACTAAACTATGGATTCTATGGATTCTATTCTAATTAAAATTCCAACAGGCTTTTTAGCAGAAATTGAGAAAAAGTGGAGAGGGAGGGGTTAACATACTTTTTACAGTGAATAGCAGGATGTTTTCTACTCGATTCTCCAATTAAGATCCAATATTCTACTTCCTGTGGTGTGAGGGGACCCCTGCTAGATATAAAATACATTCACAGTAAGCTTCATAAAGTCATTCACTCCCTTGAAAATATTACTTTAATTATATACTGATAAAACATACACTGAGATTTACGCAGAAACAGCATTCATTAGCACTAGAATAGAACTGGAGTTAAGGTTTGAGCAAAACTCCAGAGGCCATTAAAGAGGAAGCATAAATTAGGGTAGGGCTTGATCCCTTGTTACAAAATGTTGTTGTTTACTTGCTAAGTCGTGCCTGACTCTTTTGAGACCCCATGGACTGTAGCCCACCAGATTCCTCTGTCCATGGTATGTATTCTCTAGGCAAGAATACTAGAGTGGGTTGCCACTTCCTTCTCCAGGGGATCTTCCTCACCCAGGGATGGAATCTGCCTCTCCTGCATTTCAGGCAGATTCTTTAACATGGAGCCACCAGGGAAACCTGAGAAAAGCCTAATAAACCAAACACAATTCTGCAAAAGATTAAGCTACAATGTTTAAAAGGATAATCTTACTTGATGTAAGGAAAGCAAATCATCAAGTCTTCCAATGTCTAATAAACCAAATATTTCATAAATGCTTCCAACAATATATTTTCCTGGTGAAGTATGCACATAAAATATAAAAATGCTTACCTATATGCTTTATTCGCCTTAACAGGGGTTGCTTCAAAGCCAATTGGACAAAAATAATGATTTTGGCAATGATAGATATAAGCTAACGATTCATCTTTCAATCCATGAGTTAACTTCGACAAGGCCCCAGATGCTACAAAAAAGCAAAAACAAACCAACTAAGGGACCATAAAGCACTGTCTATGCTTCATACAAACAATTATAGAATATATATATTGTATATTATATATACTATATATATATATACACAAGTAATTATACAAACAATTAGTTAAGGACTCAAAGGCAGAAAAGACATTACTTGGGACAAAGGGACATTGCTGGGGGAAAAATGAATAACTATTGATAGAATTTTTTTTTTAATTAATGGATTTCAATCTTACCCTTTAGACTGAAATTCAGATAAACTGAATAGCAAACTAAATAACTGAAATATGTCCTTTATTACCAAAACCTTCAAATAACACACACGCTTGTCTACAAACATTAATACTTAGTATATATAGCAAGGGTCTCAACTTCTCTGATTGTACACATCTGTCACTAGAAATTTCTAAGTAAGCATGTCCATGATAAGCATGTTTGTTTATAAACTATGTATATTGACTGCTAATATAAAAGATACACAAAAATAGGAATTTTTAATTAGATTAAAATGCAGACATTCTAATACATTCTTCCCAGACCACAGTGATCAGTCTGCAAAGCTGTCATATACAAACATCCCAATTTGGAAACCATTGAAATATATGGACAAATACAAATTCCAAACAATTTCCAAAGATGAAAACTTTCTCCCATTAATACACATTACAATCTTTTCTACAAAAGTCACCCAAATTAGAGGAACAGCTTTCACAAGCCAAGTGGTAAGAACATCTTTCTAGAGACTGGCTGGTGAACCACTGCATCCTCTTATAACTGCTTCTCCTTGTATCTTTCCGATGGCTACGTGTATTAGTGACAAAGTAATTTCAAAAGTATTACATAAGAAACCAGTTTTTAACCACCACTCAAAACTTAAAGCCAATAACTGAAGTTTCATTAACTTGCATCTCCTGGAAGAGGCTAAATTATTCATGAACAAACAGCCCATTAAGACAGGAAATCCTAAAAATGGTTGAAGTAGAAGAAAATTTCCAAGTTATGGCTTCTCTGATGGACTTTCTGGCCATTGAAATAGCTGAAGCCCAAGAACAGCTGGTCAATGGCTGTAACAGAGCTGAGAAGGTGGGAGCCACCCCCAACCCCCAGAGAGACACACAATTTGTGAGTTCCACGGAGATCGTGACATTTCTGTCGTAAACTCTTTCTCCAAGGTTTCAGCTAGGAGATTTTTACTCATAGATTCACCATAGATTTTTACTTCATTATGTGCATTCCTGCATGCAAGGCAATCTTTTCTACTACAATCTCTATTTCATAATGATAAATAAGTCTTTCTGCTGTTTTGGGCTGAGTTCCCCAGACAAACTAAAAACCGACACCCGAGGACAGTTCTAAATGAATTCTAAGAACTAAAATTAAGAAGATGCTCAGTATTTCACTTCCACAGCTGAACTTGGTTGTAGATATATTCCAGAATAGTAAGCAAATGTAAATAGATTTGGACTCTTCATAAATCCACGTGTGTAAAGATTCTTACACACATTACTGGCTTAGGAAGAACTCTTGAAATCTTTGTCAGATTGTGAAAATGTCAAGTAAAAAGTTACCCCAGATAACTAAAACTTCCTGTGAAAGAACTTTATTGTAACTTTTTAATGGAAATCTTTATTTCCCACTTCCAAACTTAAGTCAAATATAATCCAAAACAGCTGATTTCCTTATTGTGATTATGAATAGGAGTCACATTAATGTCTGGAATATATTCAGGGGCAAATGAGGTAGGAATGAAAGTTTGCCATCATTAATATTCATACTATTTCATCATTAATATTCATACTATTTCATCATTAATATTCATACTATTTCATCATTAATATTCATACTATTTCTTCATTAATATTCATACTATTTCTTCATTAATATTCATACTATTTCTTCAACTATGTCCTAGTTTTCTAGAGGACACAAGGTGGGTTTTCTTCTATGAAGTAATGATCATGCTACTTGGTTATGTCTTTTGTTATTATTTCAAAGCACATGACAACGTTCTGATGGACTTAGACTGTGGTTGTTCAGTCACTAAGTCTTATCCAACTCTTTGCGACTCCATGGACTGTAATCCCCCAGGCCCCTCTGGCCATGGGATTTTCCAGGCAACAATAATGGAGTGGGTTGCCATTTCCTTCACCAGGGCCTATTCCTGACCCAGGGATCAAACCCGGGTCTCCGGCATCACAAGCAGATCTTTACCATCTGAGCTACCAGGGAAGTCCTAGATCAGGGCACTACCCTTGCTACTACTCAGCTCTGTTGCTGTAGCTGAAAGCAGCCACAGACAGAAACAGCCATGGCCCGTGTGTAAGCAAATGGATATGCCTATGTGCCAATAAAACTTTATTTATAAAATAAAGTGGGCTGTTGTTTGCTGCTTGCTCATAGGCTGTTGTTTGCTCACTTCTAATTCAGATCAGTAATTTTCAGATTTATTTTGACATGGAACGCCTTCTGCAAGGAAAGTTTACATGTCAGGCCAGTTCATAAAAAGGATCAAAGGTGTTACTGTGGCCCAAAAGGAGGTAGGGAATCTACGGGCTCACCCCTCTCCCCTCACCAGCCCTGAGGCACCGCCATATAATTTCCAGGACTCAACTGAGCACAGAATGAAAAACCAAGGAGCTTCCTATCAATAGAAGACCACACTCCTGATAAAGAAGCAGGATAGCACCTCTTTAGAAAGGTAACAGAGTGTGTGCGTGCCAAGTCACCTCATTTGTGTCCGACTCTTTGCGACCCCATTGACTGCAGCCCGCCAGGCTCCTCTGTCCATGGGATTCTCCAGGCAAGAATACTGGAGTGGCTTGCCATGCCCTCCTCCAGGGATCTTCCTGACACGGGATCAAACCCGTGTCTCGTACATCTCCTGCACTGGCAGGCTTTACCATCAGCACCACCTGGGAAGTCCAGAAAGGCCCCAGCAATAGTTCTCAAACCTGAGCAGGAAGGGCTTGTTAAATAACAGATTGCTGATACCTACCCCCTCGGTGACTGACCCAGTAGGTCTGGAGTGGGGACCAACAATTTGCATGTCTAACACATTACCAGGTGATGCTGATATTCATCCAGGGGTCACATCTCCATAGCCAGTAGTCTAGGGTTAACATGAAATTTTTATTGCACTCAATTCAGGAAACAAATTAATGAACAGCTACCAACTATTGGGTTAGCCAAAAAGTTCGTCAGGCCTTTCTGTAAGCTGTATCACAACATTTTCGGTAACAGGAAAACCTGAATTGTTCGGCCAACCCAATCTATCAGGAACCATAAGGAAACAAAAGGCAAGGAATGCACAGTACCTCAAGCTGCCCTCGTAGAGAAGATAAAAGAGGTGACTTGGATATAGGGTGGAAAAAATGCCACGAAAAAAAAAAGGGGGATGTAATTCAAAGGAGAAGGAGCACCTCGGGTTTAAGGAATCAAGAAGAGGGTAGCATTCAGGACAGAACAAAATCAAGTGGCAGGATTCTGAGAACTCAGAGGAAGGAGCATGTGGAGAAAACCACACTACTGCATGGGAGGGAGACAGTCAGGGAAGAGCACATCGTCTGGTCCAGAATGGAGGGCATGCAGAGAGGCCTCTCGCAGGGCACCCCCAGAACCTCAGGGTAAGGTCAGAAAAAGATCACCTTCTGAAATAAAACACACCACAGTCAACACACCACTTAGTACATTAAGGCAGTCATCCAAGACAGTGATGCTACATAGGAGAAGACAAACGAATGCGTTACAGATGGAAACTAAATTCAGACGGATGTGGAATCTAAACCAGAGGACATCAGGAATCTGAAACTTCAGCGACACTGCAGCCTCTACCAAATGCAGAGCCATGATGCGGATGGTGTAGGGAAAGCTGAACAAAACTACCTGAATGTGCCGGCCCCCGTCCCGTGAGGAGCAGTGTGTGTCCTGAGCCGCCGTCGAGGAAATGCTGGTGCCTTTGACGCTGCATTTCTCACCCTCAGTTAATATATTAGCATTCTGATATTCCGTGAGCCTGCTGAGTCAGAGTCTATTCTATAAGAACAGAACTCCCGAGGACTCTAAAAGAACTTATCAAAATGTATTTTTATCCCTTCAAAGACAAGAACTGGATTTTGTAATCTAGCAACACAGTATCACCCTGCAAGGTTCTTAGAACCTCGAATCTTCTAAATTCAACTGGTACATGCAGGACAGCGTTGAAAGACCAATCTGCTCTCGCCTGAAATGGTGCGAAGAACTTGTCACTTTCGGCAAGTTACACAGTGTCCCCAAATTAGGAAAGGATATATTAGTGCCACACACGGAAAAGATTTATTTGATCTTGTGTCTAATATGAACTGGAGAAAACCAGAAGATGAGGAAAACAGAATATAAATGCCCAGTCCACTCAAGATGCACTAAGACACTGTAGTTAACTGGTAGTTATGTCGGGATAGGGCAAAGATATCCACTGGAAGAATCAAAACTAAATACAGGAATGTTAGTGTAACTTTCAAGCTAGCTGTTAAAAACAAATGAATCTAGATGTTCCTGGCACAAAGGCTGGTAACTAAGGGAACCAACAGTTTGACATTTTACTCTAATAAGTAACAATAATAGGAAGTGAATAATAATAAGTGAACCAATAGTTTGACATTAATGTTGACAACTTCTGGCACAAAATTTTGTGAGTCATTATTAAATACAGCTCTTAAAAAATGCTTCAACTCATATTCACAGTCAAATCTGTTAGTTTTTGTTAAAATCCCTGGATTTTGCTTTTATTCCATGGGTGAGGGCTTCCCAGGTGGTTCCATAGGAAAGAATCTGCCTTCCAATTCAAGAGACACAGGTTCAATCCCCAGGTCCGGAAGCTCCCCTGGAGAAGGAAATGGCAACCCACTCCAGTATTCTTGCCTGAGAAATCCCACGGACAGTGAAACCTGGCGGGCCACAGTCCATGAGGTTGCAAACAGTTGGACACGACTGAGCGTGCACAAGCTCGGTTCACATTTCCTGAAGGCCCACAGGAAATGAGCAAGTCAGCCAGAAAAGAGGGAGTTCCAAAACCTAAGAAGTGTAGTCACCAGGAAAGTGTAAAGCCTGTTGAAGAAAACAGGCCTGGAGCCCTTAAAAATAACCTAAGCAGGGGACTCCTGTGGTGGCCAGTGGTTAGGACTCCAAGCTGGCACTGCAGGGAGTGTGGGCTCAGTCTCGGGCTGGGGAACTGGGATCCCGCATGCTATGCCACAGGGCACCCCACAAAAAAATCTAACAAACAAAAGATACATTTCAAAGTATTTTTTTTACTGCACACTAACAACTGGCCACTGTTTTCACTACTGAATATCCCAGAGACAAATGAGAAAAGCCTATCTCTGCGACTCTGTCTTTTACAATGAGATAGAATAGGAATGACTTCTGCTCCACACAGGTGAACACTCTCCACTCAGAATACAATCAGAAGTCCCAAGGGTCACATGGGTAAGGTCAGAGGGCATCATATTTAGAATCAAAGGGCTGCTGAGGGAAGTCCCTATGACCGAGGAGCTGGGCAGACACATTAAAAAGATGCAACATCATATCATATGAGGCTGCATGTCCCAAATGCCAAACAACAGACAAAAATGACCAGTATTACAGAAATCAAGAGGAATCCGAGTGTCAGGCATAAGGCAGGGCTTGCTAAGGACCACTGAGGCTTGAAGAGGAAGATGGATCAGTTATTCCTCAGGAAAACACACGTAGAAAAAGAGACAGTGAGGAGTCAAGTCTTATAATAGGGAAAGTGAAAACAAGAACAAAATTGGAAAAATATAGTATTGAAATTTATTTGAAGAAATTATAGCAACAATTCCTCTCCTCCCATCAAAAAAAAAGAGGAGGGATGGAGAGAAGAGCCTATTCCTCGAAGGAAAAACGCTGATGTGTGTTGCAAAGTCTATCCTCTCTTAGCTTTTCATCGCCTGATCAATTATTTAGAGACACTGTGTTGACAGCCACCGTGGAAACAGAAAAAATTATTAACAACATTTAAGGCTCCCCTTTCCACGGAGAAAGGAAAGGAAAGTGAAGTCGCTCAGTCGTGTCTGACTCTTTCGTGACCCCATGGACTGTAGCCTACCAGGCTCCTCTGTCCATGCAATTTTCCAGGCAAGAATACTGGAGTGGGTTGACATGTCCTCCTCCAGGGCATCTTCCCAAGCCAGGGATCAAACCCAGGTCTCCCGCATGGCAGGCAGATGCTTTACCGTCTGAGCCTGACCAGGGAGGCTCCATGGAGAAAGGCCCCCTGCAACTGCACAGAGCTCAGTCAATAAGAATAAAATTAACATTTATTGAGTCCTTACTCTGTCAAGCAAGGGGCTAAGTGTATCACAAATACGTCTCCTTTAATCTTCACAGTGACCCTGTGGGTTGAAGGTATGGAGACAAGGTCCACACTGGCTCAGTAAGATAACAGTCTACACTGGCTCAGTGAGGGAGAGTTTAAGTGCCTCGTTCAGATCATAGAACCAGGATGTGCAGAAACCACTATGCAGACTCCAAGTCGGCCTGACTCACAAGCAGATTGATATGCCTGTGAAAAGGCAACAGAAATAGACCCTGTTTATTTACCGTTGCACTCATCTCATATGCTAGTAAAGTAATGCTCAAATTCTCCAAGCCAGGCTTCAGCAATATGTGAACCGTGAACTTCCTGATGTTCAAGTTGGTTTTAGAAAAGGCAGAGGAACCAGAGATCAAATTGCCAACATCTGCTGGATCATGGAAAAAGCAAGAGAGTTCCAGAAAAACATCTACTTCTGCTTTATTAACTATGCCAAAGCCTTTGACTATGTGGATCATGATAAACTGTGGAAAATTCTGAAAGAGATGGGAATACCAGACCACTTGACCTGCCTCTTAAGAAATCTGTATGCAGGTCAGGAAGCAACAGTTAGAACTGGACATGGAACAACAGACTGGTTCCAAATAGGAAAAGGAGTACGTCAAGGCTGTATATTGTCACCCTGCTTATTTAAC
>SJYT01065260.1:347922-362880 GCA_006410635.1 Cephalophus harveyi | reverse complement strand
GATTCATGGGGTCGCAAAGAGTTGGACACGACTGAGCGACTGAACTGAACTGAGCTTGGTAAACCAGGTACCCTCTCTGCTGACAAAGCCTCTGCTTGAGCAGGCTTCAGTTTGATTTCGGACGCACGCAGCAGTAAGCGGCAGCTTGCAGCGAGCAGCGGCGAGTGCTAGCTGGAAGCAGGGGCTCAGGTTCTCAGACCCGGACTCCTAACCACGGCGCCACAGGAGCCAGCAGTTAGGGCTAAGGTTCCTAGCCTTGCCTGCCTAGTCAGGAACAAATTCAGGCAAGGAGGCAGAAGATAAAGAGTAAAGTAAAAAGTTTATTGAAAGGAAAAGTACATGTGGAAAGGCACATGGGCGAACTCAGAGAGACAGTGGTGCCTTTTGAAGTTTAAATCCTTTAGAAAGAGGCAGTTTTCTGCATCTAGATCTTCTCTCAGGCCGGTCACCTTGCTTTGTCCCCCCTGGTTAGTATGTCTTAGGACCGTCCCCTGGGATGTGCACACACACCCTCGCCAAGATAGATCTCAAAGTGAAGGCTTCTGGGAGGAGCACAACTCATTATGGCCTGGAATTATCTTCTGACTTTTGACTCCAAGGAGCCTTTCTGCGCATGGGTAGTGTCTCCCTTATCAGACAGGGTTTTTTCCTTTCTTTGTCCTGGCCATGATTATGCTCTTGAGGTAAGGGACAAAGACTGGCTATTTATCCTGTTTCTTGTTGGGTGTAAATTCCTCAACGGGAGCCCAGCTCTCTCTGATGTCAAGAAATGCAAAGAGGAGGCTGGCTGACTGTAAATTCCCCAACTTGGAGCCCACCTATATCCTACCTCAAGTAAGGCATCACTGAGCCTTCTTCTCAGCTAGGCTTGGACCTTGGGCTTCTGTGTCCATCCTGGCTGAATCCAGTTTTAGCAAAAATTCTGCCAAAGTCAGCTGAGAGAGAATCCCCCACCCAGATACCAGATCAAGGTCCTTATCCTTCACTCTTAAAGCCCGAGATAAGACCTGTTAGACTGGTTCAGCAAGGACCCTTGATGTCTCTTCTTAATAACCTTCCATCCATGGAACTCTCGCTTTGAGAGTTGGTTTGTTGTTTCAGGTTAAGCCCGATTGCTCTCCCATGACCCAGTTCCCCATTACAACAGTCTTCAATAGTCTTCCTTACCCTTTTGACAAGTGTCGGAAGAACATTTTCTTTAACACTGTGTTGTAGGTTTCTGATCGTAAATTCAAAAGGTAATTGTGAAATTTTAAAAATGGAAATGTTCAAATAATGCAAATTATTTAACTAGCACATAACTCACCCAGTCCTTAGGATCGACTGCATTATTCTCTGTAACAACCAAGACCCTTTTATAACAGAACTGTGTCCCTTTCACGGTTCGTTGTCCTGTTGTTATATATTTTTATGCTACTCTAACAACAAATATTCTAAAATCCCTGCATTCCCTTCCAGGAAGAGGAACTGCAAATTCCATGCTGCTTCCTGAAAGGATTTTAGTAGCAGCAAGCTCTCTCTCTCTCACACACACACACACACACACTCCATGGGCCCAAAAAACACACGGTGCTAAAACAGTGTTTATGACATGCCATAAAGTTTTAAAAGTTCTACATTCAAAGAGGAAAAGAACTAAAAAATATTAAACTGTATATTAAAAAGTACCCTATATATTACTATCAATATTATCTATTATGATTTCCTCTTAGATAGAGTGATAGACTGTATTTAGAGTTTACAGCATATCCCATGAATCAAAACCAATCTTTGAGATGAATCCTAAAGCATATACCTCTGTGTGTGTGTGTGTGTGCACATATGCGTGTGTATGTGTGTGTATGGGCGTGTGTAAATCTTCTATGTATTTACTTACCAGTTTCTCCAGCTGTTTTATTCTTCCCATGAGGCTTATATAGAACATATGAGCATCCTTTTACATGGAAGTGGTCGTTAATTTGTCTAAACCACCTGAAAAATAACAAGAAGACTCACTCATAGCAACAGTTCCATAACAAAGAAAGTGCCATTCCAATTTCAGTAAAATTCGGGCAGAGCCCAAGTCTGGCATATCTATCAGAAGTTGGGTTTGAACAGTCAGATACACGGTTTACTATCAATGCACACCTACAGAATTATTATTTTGCAGAACTAGAAGTAAGGTCTTCCTCTAAGCACAGGCTTCATACCTCATAAGTGTTGTATTTCCAGTGAAGGGGCCGAACCTAATATCTTCAAATGGAGGCTGAAAGCCCAAAATATGTAAAGCTTCTTCTTGGGTGATTGCTGGAAGACTACAAAAGAAATATGGCCTTTCATTTGACAATTTCCATCATATGCAAATGCAACCTGTCTCAATGTTACTATATCTGTCTCATGTGCAAACAGTTTTACTAACATTTAAAATTTTTATCTTATCAGAAACAATGCATGCATATATTTTTAGCTAAAAGGTTTCAAACAAAATATGGCAGTTTTCCCCCAATTTCTAAAAAATCTATTCTTAAAAATCTTCCATTATAGGGACTTCCCTGGCAGTTCAGTGGTTAAGAATCCACCTGCAATGCAGGGGATGTGGGTTTGATCCCTGGTCAGAAAACTAAGGTCCCATATTCTGCAGGACAACTAAGTCTATGCATCGCAACTAAGACCCGATGCAAGCAATAAATAAATACATTTTTTAAAAAGAATATTTTTAAAAATCTTTCATTATTCCATATTTCAAAATCTTCCATTATAGCAAAAGCAACACCAAAGAACTTCTGAATTTGGAGTTTAGAGATAGCTTAAACTTACTTTCCAGCTCCCATTGTGCTATATAAGAAATTCCAACAAGAAACTAAAGACGAGATGCCACACGAAGTCTTATATTGTGGTCGGCTTATGCAGTACCTGAAAAAATAAAAGACTGTTTTCTTCACTTGAATAAACACAAAATACTCATATAAAAACAGAACACTCATGGTAACTGAGCATGTTAGCATAACGAAAACTTTGATCATTCAAACCAATGTTAAATATTCATTCATTTTAAGTGTTTTCATATTTGTTAAACACATTATAAACGCATAACTGGCTCAAATGGTCAAGAACAGACTGGGCAGTGCAGCAGCTCAGGAGATGCACGTTCAGTCCCTGGGTCGGGAGGCTCTCTTGGCAGAGGAAATGGTAACCCACTCCAGTATCCTTGCCTGGAAAATTGCACGGACAAAGAGGCCTGAAGGGCTTTAGTCCATAGGGTTGCAAAGAGTGGGACACGACTGAGCATGCATGCATTGTAAATGCATAACAATAAATCATGCTTTTTAAGAATGATGGCTAAGTATAACTAAAGTGAATGCTACCCAAACGAATGGAAAAAAATTACAGATACATAAATTTAGATGCCAGCTCCTAAAATTTCAATGCAAGCTCCTAGTTGAGCTACATGTATGACTATTACCAGCTTCAGCTGTAGGAATTCTTTATATTGTCTGGATATTAATCCCCTATCAGATACATGATCTGCAAACGTTTTCCCCCACCTTGTAGGCTGCCTTTTCACTTTGCTGATTGTTTCCTTTGGTGCACAGCAATGTTTAAGTTTGACGTAGTCCCATTTGTCTATTTTTGCTTTTGCTACCTGTCCTTTTCATGTCATACTCCAGAAATCACTGCCATATCCAATGTCAAGAAGATTGTCCCCTATGTTCTAGGATCTTATAGCTTTAGGTCTTACATTTAGGTCTTTAATCAATTTTGAGTTAATTTTTGTGTATGATGTGAAGTAAGGGTCCAGTTTCATTCTTTTGCACGTGGATATCACAGCACTTTTTTCCAAAGAGACTGTCCCTTCCCCACCTTGCGGTCTCGACATCCTTGCAGAAGATTATTTGCCTATTTGCGTGAATGTTTATTTCTAAGCTCAATTCTGTTCCCTTGGTCTATGTCTATCTTTATGCCGGTACCACACCATCTTGGTTATTGTAGCTCTGTAATATGTTTTGAAATCAGGAAGTGTGTGGCCTGTGTTGCCCTCCTGTAAGCACCTCCTTTCCTGTAAATCCCTAGAGGCAGTGTCCTCAGCTGGCATAGAGGGGGTAAGATAATCAGGTAGATATCAGCACAGTGTCTTCTTCTGAAACCCTCCCTGCATTTCTGTAGTGCTGTCCTGGATCTCCTGAAAGAACTCGGATTCTTCTCCTCTCACTCCATGGCTCATACCCCTAGATTTAACCAGAGTCACCAAATGGTTGGGGGATGTCACCTGAAATGTACAGCAACCTGCATTGTTCGAGGCCAGCAGTAGGCTATGAGGTCTCAGTATCTCCTCTCTGTTAATACAGAATGTACGGGATCTGATGAGTATATTAGAGCCGATGATTTGGGGACGTTGCTATTTCTTTGTTTTAGGGAAGATAGAGGATTTCCTGTTTTTCATTTTGTTGTTATTGTTTTCATGGGTTTGAGGGAAGGAATGGAGTAAAAAGATCTTTTTCTGTCATGGTTCATTCTCCCTCCTCCATCTTACACACTTCTTCACAAATCCTTAGGATCAAGCTTAGGGACTGTTAAGATTTTTCATACTTCTTCATCAGTCCAAATTTGTTTACCAGTCTTATTCATGATCACCTTAAAACTTTTACTGACATTCTGTGGGTCTTTCCATTCCATCTCTAACCTTGTAACATTCTCCAGGAAATACACTTGTCATCCAGGTAATTTTTCCCCTTAGATTATTTCTCACATCTATCTTTCCTCATCCAAATCTTTATGGCCTTACATGTTACACTATCAAGAATAATTACTCATATATGTGGCTATAACAAATCCTAAGTCAAAGGGATTCAGAACAAAATGCATAAAACCTTGCTCCAAAGAAACTAAAATTAATGTTTTTTATCTTTGTCGCTTCTCCAATACAGTCTACCAGTTTATCTTTGTAAAATATACTTTTTTTAAGAAAGCATCAGTGGATTATCTCTACCCTGGAAAAAAGTTCTAAATCCTTAACCTGACATCCGAGAAATAGACTTTGAAAGGTGTTATAAAGAAAGAACAAGGACTCTGAAGTCCAATTCCCTTCCGTTTCAACGCAAGATCTACGTATTTGCCACGTGATGTTGGGTAAGTTTCTTAGCTGCTCTGAACCTCACCCCAGACAGACTGGTCTACTCTTCATTACCCACATGCCAGACACTTGCCTAGCATCCACTCAAAGACCTATAGACCCTCTGCCCCCTCGTTTTCCTTTCTTAAGCCCCAGCTCCTCAGTGAAGCGCTTCAGTGATCATTACCTCCTCTCATATTGGTTCTTTATTCCCACCCACCATCTGACCACGTTCCTGAGATATTTTACATTTTTCTCTCTTCTCAACTAGATTGGAGAATAAAGTCCTGTTTTCTGCCTCTCTGTACTCAGCCCACAGCAAAGTGTCCAATATTTATAAAGTAAGAGAAAGAAATCTAATATTTCTAAAACGTCACACAAAAGAATTTTTAAAAACCTCAAATCACAGATTAGTAGTACCTAAAAACTATCATGACTTAAACATCCTTTTCTTTAGAATAGGGACTCTATGTTAAGGCCACCAAATAGCCCCAGCTGCTAAGTGGAAGATCTTCTCATTAAAGGAATGCCAGTTAGTAAAGGCAGAAGAAATGAGAGAATTTTGAAAAATCACCATTTTATAACAGGATTCAGGCAGGGGTCATCAGTGGGTTCGGTTAAGACCACTAGGTGAAAAGCTGATGGCTGTCTAGACGTTAGCTCGAAGCCACAGTCAGCAGTATGACGACCTGACGGCTGCAGAGGGAAGAAAGGGGCCTGACAGTGTGGCTGAGGCTGCGGCCCCCTTAATCCAGGGGCCGCTCTTAGAAGCTCTAATCCCCAATGAGCAGACTCCACATGCTTTCTGATGGGATGCAGTATGAAGGACACAAGGTCACCAAGACAGTATTCTCACCCCCAAGTGTTTAACCAGAATCTAACCATGTTTTTATATCTAACTTCCAGGTTACAAGGACCGCTGTGTGTGTGCTCAGTAGCTCAGTCATGTCCGACTCTTTAGGACCCCATGAACTGGAGCCCTCCAGGCTCCTCTGTCCATGATATTTTCCAGGGAAGAATACCGGAGTGGGTTACCATTTCCTTCTCCAGGGGATCTTCCTGATGCACATCTCCTACACTGGCATGTGGATTCTTTACCACTTTACCAGGGAAGCCCAAAAATGAGATACTAAGGAAATATTTGTTAACTTCATTAGGTATGATAGTGGTACTGTGGTTAGGTAAAAAAGGTCAATTTTTAGCGATTACCATCGTCTGAGGTCTAATACTTTCCGCTGCTTAATATCTTCAAGAGGAGAATACTGAGGCCACTCCCTTTGATGTTTTCCTTTCTTATCTGATGTTTTTTTCTTGGAAACTTGCTTCTTTCCATTGCCTGGAACACAAGAGTATAAAAATGAGGGAAGATGAAGTAAACTCTCAAAACAATACAATTAATTATGTAACAAATATCAAAGTAGCTAGGTCTAAAAATGCTATTCACAAACATATTCAAAACTGTATGTATCTTCAAGAATACCCTCTGCCTTAAAGAAAGGGATAGAGAATAAAAATACATTTAAACAACCATGAATGTTATTTCCTATCAGGTTCTTATATTTTAATCCCTGAACTAGTCACTTAGCTAGCAAAAGAATCAATCACAAAATGCTTAGCCACATTTAGAAAATCAAATTAGCATTGATAAAATATTTAATGAGACCAATTTCCAGAAAATGAATCCTTTCTATAAAACAATAAAACCACATTAACGTTACTCTGCTGAGAAAGTAAAAGTAGCAGATCCAATAATCTGATGATGCGATGTTTAAAAATAGCTCCAGGCCTACAGAGACCACAAAATGAATTAAGAATGATGCATACAAGTACATTATTAAAATGCAACTTTAGCACCAGGAGCCAGAATGGAAAACAAAGTCTCCTTTCTGTGCAAGTAGGTATATATGTGTGCACAGACAGACACACAGACACCACACACATTCTCTAAAAAGACACAAAAGACAACACAGTGGTTATCTATGCGGGGGAGGGAAAACTGGGAGCCTCACCAAGGGGAGACAAAAGGGAATTTTTATACTCTTTGATTTCTATACTTTTTTGTTTCCATTCAGTGGATCACCCAGTCAAAAAATAATATAAATTAAAATATTATTAATTAACATCCAAGCCTTGTTTCACTAAAATACCATGAACATTTCACACAGCTATGTGCACTTTATATCTTTATTCTTATTTTCGATCTCACTGCATGTGGGATCTCAGTTCCCCAACCAGGTATCCAACCTGCGCCCTCGGCATTGGAAGGGCAAAGTCTTAACCTCTGGATCACCAGGGAAGTCCTAGCTAGGTGCACTTTAAAATCTCTCACACGTATTACATTTTAAACAAAATCAATCTGCTATAAAAATTAAATAAAAGCTAATATTTCATTTTCATGAGTCAGTCATAAATTAGACAATATAGATTATAGAGATACATGTTTAGAAAACAAACGTGGAAGAAGATACATTTTCTTCATTCAAGATGCTCTACAATGAAACCATCTGGCACCCAAAACCAGCTGGAACCATAAAGACCTACTGTATAGCACAGGGAACTATATTCAATAATTTGTAATAATTTGTAAGGGGAAAAAATCTGAAAAAAAAAAATATATATATATGTATAACCCAACCACTGAGCTGTACATCTGAAACAGCATGACACTGTAAATCAACTATACTTTAATAAAAAAATTTAAAAAGACTGAGGTCATATGTCCTCTGTCCACAATGGAACTAAATTAGACATTGGTACTTAGAAAAACCCTAAATATATGGAAATAACATAGCATACTTCTAAATAAGGTATTTATCAAAGAAGAAACAATAGGGAAATTGGAAAATATTTCAAATTAAATGACAGTTAAAAATAATGTGTATTAAAATCTATGGTCTTCAGCAAAAACAGCACTCAAAGTAAAAGTATTAGTTGCTCAGTGGTGTCTGACTTTTTGTGACCCTAGGGACTGTAGCCCACCAGGCTCCTCTGTCCATGGGATTCTCCAGGCAAGATACAGGAATAATATGCAATTTCCTCCCCCAGAGCATCTTCCAGACCCAGTAATCGAACCTGGGTCTTCCACATTGCAAGCAGATTCTTTTCCATCAGAGCCACCAGGGAAGCCCGAAAACAGTACTTGGTGAGCAATTTTAGAGCATTTAATACTTACACAGAAAAGTCTTGCATCAAGAGGACAGAAAATAAAGAACAAAATAAACCCAAAATAAGAGGAACAAAATAGTAAAGAGTATAAATCGGTGAAACAAAAACAGACAATTTAGAAAATTAGTAAAGCTAAAAGCTGGTTATTTGAAAAGATAAACAAAGCTGATACACCCACCGCTAGGAAAAAAAAATATATATATAAACTACTAGCATCAGGGATGAAAAAGGAGTTATCACTAAACACCCCACAGGTGTTAGAGGGATAAAAGGAGCTGGTAGGAACAGCTTTATGTCAACACCTTGACAATGTAGATGAAATGCACAGACTAAACTGACAGAATCGATGGGAATTAAGACAACTCCATAACTGTATTTAGAGATTGTTATTACTCCTCTGAAAACCGCTCAGAAAACAGGATGAGAGGACACTTCCCAATGGGACTAGTGGCAAAGAATCTACCTGCCAATGCAGGAGACATGAGATGCGGGTGTGATCCCTGGGTCAGGAAGGTCTCCTGGAGGAGGGCATGGCAACCCACTCCAGTATTCTTGCCTGGAGAATCCCATGGACAGAGGAGCCTGGCAGGCTACAGTCCATAGGTCACAAAGAGACAGACACAAACCCAAGCGACTTAGCACATAGCACACACAAGACAGCTCTACCATCGTATTTAGAGATTGCTATCAGCCCTCTGAAAACCCCTCAGAAAACAGGAAGAAAGAACTCTTCCCAACACATCTTAGGAGACCTGAACAAATACTACCAAAAAAAAAAAAATTACAGACCAATCACCTACAAATAGAGACACAAAGTGAAATTCTGATGACTCCCCAAGAATTACAAATTTACAAAACATTCTGTGAAACAAGTTGATTTTGTCAATGAACGAGCAGATGGACAGAGATTTTACAAAATGATCCGAAAAGCCAAGAAATAATACGAACCTGACTTCTGCCTCTTTCTAGCTGTGCAAGTGTATCCCAAAATTTATCCCCACTATGCCTCCATTCCTTCACCTATAAAATGAAGACAACAGGACCTAACCTCACAAAATTCCAGTCTTACTGTGCGTTCCAAAGAAAGACACGAAGGGCACTAGTATGTGCTCCAGAACTACCACGTTGCGATAGTGAAGACTGCACTGTACCCCCTTACATTGTGCAGTGGGCAACCTACTCAGTGGCACCTGGAGACCCTGCTGAGTGCTCAAAACTTTCTAACAACAGAAAAGTCAGACTGTTATATAGTAACAAAGAAAACTAGATGCTTAATTGGGAAATATGAATTCACATCGCTGCAAAACAGAAATACTATGTTATTCTAGCCACCTCATTACCCACTTCTAAACTACTGCGTACTTAGCTGTAATACTTCTGTTTAACAGCACTCTTAGATTTGGCCCAAGCTCTCAAAACACAAAGGTTAAGTTTGAAATTTCCAATGGCAACACATTAATGAACTAACTGTCTTACACCCAAGGTTATTTTTTTAAACTATAATGAAATACCGACTCGAAGGACATGAGTTTGAGCAAGCTCCGAGAGTTGGTGATGGACAGGGAAGCCTGGCATGCTGCAGTCCATGTGGCTGCAAAAAGCTGGACACGACTGAGCGACTGAACTGAATTGATAATGAAAAACAACACAATGAAAGTGTTAGTCACTCTGTTGTGTCCATCTTTTTGTAACTCCACAGACTGTAGCCCACCAGGCTCCTCTGTCCCTGGGGATTCTCCAGGCAAGAATACTGGAGTGAGTTGCCATTCTGTTCTCCAGGGGATCTTCTGGAACTGGGTCTCCTGTATTGCAAGAAAATATGCCTAATTGCAAGTTTAAACAAGTGATATTGCTTGTTTTCTCCTTATTTTCACTTGGAAACATCCAGGCTTCTTTCTCACCTGATTTGTGTTTCAAATTCGTGGTCACTCCATCAAATTCAGATTTATCAATTTCCCACGCGAGAGGTAGCTTGCCCAGGCTGTTGGATAAGTTCTCCAAGCTGTTTTCTTCGTTGTAGATGATGTCTGACGTACTGGCTGAGAGGCCAATGTACCTTGAGGAATTATTTGCCGCAGATAAAGAGGTACTATCAGAGAGGCAAGAACGGGCTGGATTTGGAGTTTTATAGATTGAGGTGGCCTGGTTGAGAAAGGCATAGTCTGAACAGATGGCATAAATCTTCTCCCGAGTGTGGGTCACTGGACAGCTCCATGGATAATGACCATCCCCTCTGGGACCCAGGGGTTCTCCGGAGGCGCGGGTGCAGAAAGATTGAACGGCACCTTGCAGGCTCTCTTCGGGAGACCTCCTCTCGGATTTGTGCTCACCATTTCCAGAATCATCTGCCCCTTCTGCTTCTGCAACGTTAGGCATTGAACGCAACCGTGAAAGTTCTGTTGTAAGGAAGAGGGTGCCACGCTTTCTATTTCTTGAGAAACAGCTATGACAATCGTTTACAGCATTCTGCAAAAACGTGAGAGCTGCAAAAATGGGCTCCTAAGGAAAGAGGGAGGAGACAGAAAGATTAACAACCCACTAGACACTGCAAAATGCAAACACATATTCTAAGTGTTTCACAGGCCTTTGTTCAATAAATATTTATTTCACAACTACTGAACACTTAAGTTGTGATCACTGACCATCTGTCTGGTTAAAAATTGTTTTTAAATGACGCTTTAGGATAATAAAGGATGAGATGGTTGGATAGTATCACTGACTCAGTGGACATGAACTTGGGAAAGCTCTAGGAGATAGTAAGGGACAAGGAGGCCTGGCAGGTTGCAGTCCATGGGGTCACAAAGAGTCGGAGATGACTTAGCGACTGAACAACAAATAGGATAATAAAAAGACCAATGACTCCATTTAAAGATGGGCAAAATATCTGCACAGTCATTTCTCCAAAGATGATGTAGCAATGATCAAAAAGCACATAAAAAGATGTGCATCACTAGCCTTCATGGAAATGCAGATCAAAACCACAGTGAGATACCACCTCATATTGATCCAAGCGGCTTGTATCAAAAAGACAGATAATCATAAGGATCAAGGAGGAAGTGGAGAAACTGGAACCCTCATACAATGCTGGTGGAAATGCAAAATGCTCCAGTGACTTTGGAAAACAGCTCCTTAAACGTTATACATGAAGTTAGCATATGATCCAGCAATTTCACTCCTCAGAATATATCTAAGAGAACTGGAGACGTCTGTCCGCACAAATGTCCAGAGCAGTACTACTCATAATGGCCAAAAAAAAGGAAACTACTCAAATCTCATCAATTGATGATTGGATAAATAAGATGTAGTCTATCCATACGATGAAATACTATTGGACAATAAGAAGAAATGAAATACTGATCCATGTTACAACATGGGTGAACCCTGAAGCATTATGCTAAGTAAAAGAAGCCAGTAACAAAGGACCAGAGAGTGTGCAACTCGTTTTACATGAAATGCTCAGATTGGAAAAAGCAACACTGACAGAAATTAGATTAGGGATGCCTGGCGTGCTGCGATTCATGGGGTCGCAAAGAGTCGGACATGACTGAGCGACTGAACTGAACTGAAGGGCTTGTGAGGAGAAAGGGGATTGGCAGTGATGGGGTTTCTTCCTGGAGGAATGAAAATATTCCCTGATTGTGAGGATGAGTGCACAACTTTGTGAATGCAGCGAGAGCCACTGAACTGTACACTTTAAATACGTGCACGGGGCTCCTCCTCATTAGAGAAGACGCCCACGCCCCTTTCTCTCTGGGTGTGTATCGCTGCCTGGTTTCTGTCTTAAATAAACAAACTGTGTTTTTTTTTTTCTCTGTGTGCTCTCTCAAAATAAGTAATAAAGAAATAAATATAAATAGGTAGATATAAATAAGTGAGTGAATTGTATGTATATAAGCTTCCCTGGTGGCTCAGCAGTAAAGAATCTGCCTGCAAGGCAGGAGCCGTAGAAGACTGGGGTTTGATCCCCGGGTCAGGAAGATCCCCTGGAGGAGGGCACGGCAACCGATTTCCATGTTCTTGCCTGGAGAATCCCATGGACAGAGGAGCCTGGCGGGCTACAGTCCATAGGCTCACAAAGAGTCAGACACGACTGAAGCAACTTAGCACGCACACACGCATGGTGTATACATCTCAAAACTCTGCATGCATCACCACAATGAATCATAGCTCATAGTAACTAACTTCTGATCAGTCTCAGGAAAAACTGAGTTTCAGGCGTACACCTAGCCTTTGGGGAAGAAAACAAAGTTTAATAACAACCAAGGGTTATCTAAGGAAGTTGAAGATTAAAACAAAAGGAAGACCTTGATGAATCAAACCATTCCAGGTGATATGGGAGATTCCCTGAAGCAGGTGCCCAAGCAGAGTGAGCCCACCTCCCAGGGGACCACTTCATAGATAAAACCCACCCCGGGTCGCCAGTTGGAATGTGACCATTTATTGTCTCTGCCCCTTCACTTAATTGAAAAACTAGAAATGAGAATAGTTTTCCCAGGTTACAGGAAAATGATTATATAAAACCCATCCTCAAATACTGAATAACAAAAACCGATGATTAAGACACTGGAAACTGTAATGCAATTATCCTTCAATTAAAAATAAATTTAAAATATACATTGGAAAGGCCCTGATGCCGGGAAAGATTGAAGGCAGGAGGAGAGGGGGCAATAGAAGATGAGATGGTTGGACGGCATCACCGACTGGATGGACATGAGTTTGAGCACATCTGGGAGATAGTGAAGGACAGGGAAGCCTGGCGTGCTGCAGTCCATGGAGTCACAAAGAACCAGACAGGACTGAGCAACTGAACAACGGAAGCGATAAGCAATCATAGAAGATGGTTCCCACAGAGCCCTGGAGTCTGTGAGAAACCAGCACAGCTACTGCATGTCCCTTGTGGAACTTATGGAACAGAGTTCCACACAAGGAGGACCCCACACATCCTGGGTGCTGTGCTTAGTCGCTCAGTCCTGTCCAACTCTTTGCAACCCCATGGACTGTAGCCCACCAGGCTCCTCTGTCCATGGGATTCTCCAGGCAAGAATACTGGAGTGGGTAGCCATGCCCTCCTCCAGGGGATCTTCCCAACCCAGGGATCGAACCCAGGTCTCCTGCATTGCAGGCAGATTCTTTACTGTCTGAGCCACCAGGAAAGCCCCCACATATCCTAGGGAAGATTTTATTTTCTTTCTTTTGAAGGAATGCTTCCTCCCTAGTCATACCTTTCGGACAGTGATTTTTTTTTTAGTACTTTATGCAGAGTTCAGTTATTTGCAGGAGGGGTGGTTTGGCAGGAGCTTCATTGCCAAAAGCAGAACCTCCACGGGTTTTTTGCTTTTTGATCAAGAAATCCTAGGAGTAGCAGATCTCTCGACAGGAAGCTTTGACGGTTTTTCCTTCTTCCTCTTCTCCTGATGTGATGATGGACGAAGATTCAAAAAGAAGCTCTGGGTAGGGCTTCCCTGGTGGCTCAGCGGTAAAGAAGCTGCCTGCAGGAGACATCGATCGCTGAACCAGAGAGATCCCAAAGGCCGGGGAGCAACTAAGCCCGTGGGCCACAGCTACTGAAGCCCGCAGGCTGAGAGCCCTTGCTGCCCAACAAGAGATGCCACCGCAACGAGCAGGCCGTGCACCGCAACTAGAGAACAGCCCCACTCTCCACAGCTAGAGAAAAGCTCACGCAGCAATGAAGACCCAGCACAGTCAAAAATAAAATAAATAAAACTAATGAAAAAAAAAAAAAAGAGAGAGAGAAGAAGCTCTGTGTATCTGAGGTTGTCCAGGCCAAACTCTAAGCTACTCTCTTAGCAGATGCCCTAGCAAACCATTTTCTTTTTTAAAAAATTTTGTTGAAGTACAGTTGATCTACAAAGTTGTGTTAATTTCTGCTATACAGAAAAGTGACTTAGCTACGCTCACACACACATATATATACACATATTCATACACACACACACACACATCCTTTTTCACATCCTTTTCCAGTATGGTTCATCATAAGATACTGAATATAGCTCCCTGCGAGCCAAGTATTTCCTTCTTCTTTTCTGTTTTTCTCGTGTGTTTCACTAAAAGCTACAGTGGGGAATAGAGGGAGGTCTTATTTCTGCATTGGGCTTGTGTGGGTGGGTTGCAGGAGGGTGGGACATGAAACAGAGCATGGGGCCATGGCGAGGGGCAGTGAACACAGGTTTAGGAGGCTGGCCGGGTGGGTCAGGGTAGACAGAAATGCTCCAGGCCCTGTCCTGTTATCTCTTCATCTCAGACTTAGCTTCTGCTTTGACAGAGCTTCCTTCCTCAGATTAAATGGAGTTTTGCCTATGGGACCAGCTCTCTGTGCAGCAGGGTGGGGATGTCTGAACAAAGCTAATCTGGAACATATATAAGAGAATATATATGCGTGCTGCAGTTCGTGAGGTCACAAAGAGTCAGACATGACAGCGGCTGAACAGCAACAGAATAGGAGAATATTCTTATCAGAAGCATCAGGATGAATGGGAATGAAGTCTAAAAGGGAGGGCATTTATGTCTCTGTATGGGCTTCCCATGATGCTTACTCCTTCAAAGAAAAGTTATGACCAACCTAAATAGCATATTCAAAAGCAGAGACATTACTTTGCCAACAAAGGTCCGTCTAGTCAAGGCTATGGTTTTTCCAGTGGTCATGTATGGATGTGAGAGTTGGACTGTGAAGAAGGCTGAGC
>SJYT01065260.1:54424-347282 GCA_006410635.1 Cephalophus harveyi | reverse complement strand
TTGGAAAAGACTCTGATGCTGGGAGGGATTGGGGGCAGGAGGAGAAGCGGACGACAGAGGATGAGATGGCTGGGCAGCATCACCGACTCGATGGATATGAGTTTGGGTAAACTCCGGGAGTCGGTGATGGACAGGGAGGCCTGGCCTGCTGCGATTCATGGGATCGCAAAGAGCCGGACACGACTGAGCAACTGAACTGAACTGATAGGCTTTCCAGGTGGTGCTAGTGGTAAAGAATCCACCTGCCAATGCAGGAGACACAAGAGACTTGGGTTCGATCCCTAGGTCAGGAAGACCTCCTGGTGTAGGAAATGGCATCCCACTCCAGTATTCTTGCCTGGAAAATAAATTCCACAGGCAGAGGAGCCTGGGGGGCTACAGTCCGTGGGGTCACGAAGAGTTGGACACGACTGAGCACGTATGTTTATGTATGGGTGATTCACTTTGCTGTACATTAGAAACTAACACAGCACTGTAAAGCAATCACACTCTAATAAAAATTTATTTAAAAACAAGAAACACAGAGAAAGGGAAATCACTGCATTTGTGTATAAAAGGTAGAGCTGAGCTTCCTGGAAGCTAAAGACCAGAAAGAACATAGCACTTGATTAATAAAAGTGTAACAATCTGGTTTGTTTTGTGTTTGGAGTTTGTTTGCTTTTAAATAGTGGTCACTGGCAAGAATGATCTTTTTAGTTGCACTTCACCAAAAAAAAAAAAAAAAAGATCATCAACAAAAGAACATGTTTTTCTACTGATTGTCAACCAAGCCAAGAGTAAAACTTGGGAGTGGTATGAAAACTTTCTCACCTGAATCACTATTGATGGAAATTTCTCTTTGAGGGGCTTCCCCGGTGGCCAGTGTGAAACTCCTCGCTACTAAGGCAGGAGGCCCAGGTTTCAGGCTCAGTCCCTGGCCAGGGAACTAGACCCCGCATGCCACAAAAAGACTCAGAAGAGCCAAATAAATATATATATATTTTTTAATAAAGAAATTTCTCTTTGAAAAGTTGTCATATTTATAAATTTAATCACCTAAGTAAAACAAATTAGAGAAAAATGTTGCAAACTACCAAAAGATATCACACCAAAGAGGAAGATTATCCAAACCCCATGACCAAAAACCCTGCTGCTGTTGATTTCATTATTTACCTGTGCTTGCATGCTTAGTCACTCAGTCATGTCTAACTCTTTGGGACCCCATGAACTTCAGCCCACCGGCTTCTCTCTCTGACCCATGTCTCTTCTCCTCATGACAGCGACAGCTCCATAAAGCCCAGGGCGCTGGTGTTATTGCATCCTCGGAGTTTCTTAGACATGAACTAAACACAAATTATTACTCATTATAAACTCATGATGGAGGTCAATTAATATATTAGATTGTAATCACAGCCTCAGGAAATGCCTCAGGTACAGAGGAGCAGGCTGTCCCTCCACTGAATGGCCTTCACCTCTCATGATATTATCACATCTTCTTTTGCTCTTATTTTTATAAACCATTTATTTCTGCTCCTACATTCCTGCCCATTCCCATGCATTGACGTTTCTAACGTGACCTGTGCACAAATAATGGAAAGTAAATAGTGTACACATATGTGATCACGTAACTCCCCTGCCTAAAACCCTCTGCTCTGAGAACAAAGAGCCAACCTGGCACTCTCTCTCTCTTTACCTGCACCTCACTCTCGTCTCCCCGTGGACCATGTTTCCCTTCTCTGAATGCTGTCTCCTCCCTTTTCTCCTTTATTTACTTAATTCCCCTTATCCTTCATGTGCTGGATGCTAAGTTGCTTCAGTGGTATCCACCACTTTGGGACCCCATGGACTGTAGCCCTGCAGGCTCCTCTGTCCATGGGTTCTTCAGGCAATACTGGAGTGGGTTGCCCTTTCCTACTCCAGGGGATCTTCCCAAGCCAGGGACGGAACCTGAGTCTCTTATGTCCTCTGCATTAGCAGGTGGGTTCTTCACCACTAGGGCCACCTGGGAAGGCCACATCTGGATGTCAGTCAAATGTCACTTTCTGCCAGATGCTTCCTTCCTTCAGTGAGACCAGGCGACCCTGTACCAGCTCAGTGCCTCCCCTTCACAGGTCTTTTGTTGTTTAGTTGCTAAGTTGCGACCCCATGGTCTGTAGCCCATGAGGTTCCTCTGTCCATGGGATTTTCCAGGCAAGAATACTGGAGTGGGTGGCCATTTCCTTCTCTAGGGGATCTTCCCCACCCAGGGATGGAACAGGAGTCTCCTGCGCTGGAAGGCAGATTTGTACCCTGAGACTTCACAGGTCTTACCAAGGTGCAATTCTAGATCGTCTGTTTATATGATGAATGTCTGTCTCTTGCAAATCTGGTTTTCCTGACTACTCCACCCCAGGGTGATTTGTAAAAGTCTCATCAATAGATATATATTTAAGCCCCTGCAGCATCCTAGGCATTATTGTAAGCCTGGGATTCAGTTCAGTTCAGTTGCTCAGTCGTGTCTGACTCTCTGTGACCCCATGAATCACAGCACGCCAGGCCTCCCTGTCCATCACCAACTCCCGGAGTTCACTCAGACTCACATCCATCAAGTCAGTGATGCCATCCAGCCATCTCATCCTCTGTCGTCCCCTTCTCCTCCTGCCCCTAATCCCTCCCAGCATCAGAGTCTTTTCCAGTGAGTCAACTCTTCTCATGAGGTGGCCAAAGTACTGGAGTTCCAGCTTTAGCATCATTCCTTCCAAAGAAATCCCAGGGTTGATCTCCTTCAGAATGGACTGGTTGGATCTCCTTGCAGTCCAAGGGACTCTCAAGGGTCTTCTCTAACACCACAGTTCAAAAGCATCAATTCTTCNGGCAAGAATACTGGAGTGGGTGGCCATTTCCTTCTCTAGGGGATCTTCCCCACCCAGGGATGGAACAGGAGTCTCCTGCGCTGGAAGGCAGATTTGTACCCTGAGACTTCACAGGTCTTACCAAGGTGCAATTCTAGATCGTCTGTTTATATGATGAATGTCTGTCTCTTGCAAATCTGGTTTTCCTGACTACTCCACCCCAGGGTGATTTGTAAAAGTCTCATCAATAGATATATATTTAAGCCCCTGCAGCATCCTAGGCATTATTGTAAGCCTGGGATTCAGTTCAGTTCAGTTGCTCAGTCGTGTCTGACTCTCTGTGACCCCATGAATCACAGCACGCCAGGCCTCCCTGTCCATCACCAACTCCCGGAGTTCACTCAGACTCACATCCATCAAGTCAGTGATGCCATCCAGCCATCTCATCCTCTGTCGTCCCCTTCTCCTCCTGCCCCTAATCCCTCCCAGCATCAGAGTCTTTTCCAGTGAGTCAACTCTTCTCATGAGGTGGCCAAAGTACTGGAGTTCCAGCTTTAGCATCATTCCTTCCAAAGAAATCCCAGGGTTGATCTCCTTCAGAATGGACTGGTTGGATCTCCTTGCAGTCCAAGGGACTCTCAAGGGTCTTCTCTAACACCACAGTTCAAAAGCATCAATTCTTCGGCGCTCAGCCTTCTTCACAGTCCAACTCTCACAGCCATACATGACCACAGGAAAAACCATAGCCTTGACTAGACGGACCTTAGTCGGCAAAGTAATGTCTCTGCTTTTGAATATGCTATCTAGGTTGGTCATAACTTTTCTTCCAAGGAGGAAGAAAATCTTTCAATTTCATGGCTGCAGTCACCATCTGCAGTGATTTTGGAGCCCAAAAAAATAAAGCCCAGGATTAGGAGCCCAGATTCCAGGAGGGCTTACCAGGAGTGGCGTTGGCAACCAGGACCTGGAGTTCTAGGCAAGGGGACTCCTCCTCCCAGGCTCTCGGTGGTGAGAACTGAGGTTCCCTCATCCAGTAAAGGAGGCCACGGTCTATGATGATTTACTAGTAAGACTGATTGCAGGGCCTAAGCTTCAGGACTTAATGACTTTTTCATAAAATCCTATGAAAAGCAACAGAAGCTCTCTTTAGCTCCGTGTAGAAGAAACCTCATCAAATGGCCAGCTTCAAATGCACCGCTGGAGGAAAGATTTTTGTCACTGGAAGGAACTGCTAGGTAAAATAAACATTTGGAAATACACTATCCATGGCCTCAGCTACACTCTTTTCTGGTTGTATTTTAAATCCTTGTTTTTAAGCATCAGGTTTGCTTAGAGAACGAAGTATCTTTAAAAGTCTTCCAGTAAAGGGTTCCACGTAGGACCACTATTGTGATTTATATATTCTGCCCAAGGTCGCTGAGACCAAGGGCAGCGAAGGACTTTAAGAAGATGGAATGAAACAGACGGCCGGAGGACCAGACGCGCTAAGCCCAGGGGGTCCGATCTCGGTCTCCCCACTCCGCCCCCTCCCAGCCCCCACCGCACGCCCTCCAGGCCCCTTCCTCACTCAGACCTGAGCCCCTGCCCAGGCAGAGGCGCCCGCCTCCGAAGGATGCCGGGCGGCGGTGGGGGCGGGTGGTCTCCGCGAGCTCCAGCCAGCGGCGAGCCCCAGCTCCCGGGCAGGCGATCGGAGGCCCCACCGCCCTTCTCTGCGAAGCTGGCGGCGCCGCCGGGCTCGGAGGCCCCCGGGATGAAGACGACAGTGGCGCAGGCCTGCCGCTTGCAGCCGGCGCCAGCGGAGGCGGCGGCGGCGCCCGCTCGCAGGAAATAGAGCGGGGCAGCCCCAGCCCGCGCCGCCGGACATCCCCGCGCATCCCCAGGCGCCGCGCGCCCCCGGGCCCGGCAGCGGGGCCTGCGCGCCCTCCTCCCGCCCTTCACCCGCGCGCCGTCGGCCTCCAGCCGGCGCGGGGGCCCGGGGGCGCGGGGCGGGTTGGGGCGCAAGGCAGTCCCGTCCCCGGGCTAAGAGAAAGCCCCGATTGGCGTTTCTGAATGCACAAGTTGATATGATTACTAATGTTAACTGCCCCCCGAAGAAAACAGTACAGAAAACCCTGGCCTTGACCCCTGCCCGGGCCCCGGCTTTGGCTGGCGGGGCCACCGGCTCCTGAGTTTGTGGGGCAGCCGACAAGGCCGAGAGAAGGGCGGAAGAGGGAGAGCAGGAGGCTCCCGGTACGGGGTCGGAGCTGGCCGGGGCCCCTCCGGCGACCGCGCGGGCCGTGCAGGGTGGGGGCCCGGCCACCGCGCTCTCCGGGCCCGGGCCCAGCCGAGCGTGGCGCGGAGGCTCGCGCCGCGCCGGCCGGGGGGCCATCGGTGTCCCCGCCGCCCCTTCAAACCGGGCTTTGTTCCCGAGAAGACGCGTCCTTTATCTCCTGGACGCTTCCCTCCACCCTGCGGCCCAGGTCTTCGCCCACTTCTTCCCCGGAGGGCCGGTCCGCATGCAGGGGCGTCCACTCGGATGACCACCGGGCCCCGCGGAGAGCAAGTGGGAGGCAGCAGGCCCGGCCCAGCGGCGCTCAGTTGCCCCCCGCCTCGGGCCCAGCGAGCAAGGCGCACGGTCGGCGGCGGCCACCTCGACCCCCGCCCACCGCCCGAGGTACCTCTGGCCTGTCCGGTGGAGTCGGGCCGCGGCGGTCGCGGCGGAGCCCGGCCCCGGTCCGGGATCACAGCTTCCAGCGCGCCGCCCGCGATGCGCCTCGGGTTACCCTGGGGCCGGCGTCTCGCGTCCCATCGGAGCGCGCGGGGACAGCGCCCAGACGGCCGTGCCGGGCGACCGATCGTCCGATGTCATGGGCAACACCTTCCTTTCATCTTGTTTTACACCTGTCCTCTGCACGTGCGGAGGATATGGTGGCAGTTTTTGTTTTGGGTTTTTTTTTTTTTTTTTAATCTTAGCTGCTCCTCCAAGAGGCGCGTGCCCCTTAATTGGGCATCTACTGTTTATCTGTCCCCTGAAAGCGGCTACCGCAAAGTAAATAAACGAGCGAGAGAGGGTTAAAAAAAAAAAAAAAAAAGCCTGGCAGGATTTCCGCTAGCCCAGCCGCGAACTACAGGTCCCAGGAAGCTCCGGCGCCAGGACGCGTGTCCACTCGGCCATCCACTCGGAGGAGGCCTTACTGAGCCCCGGCCGACGCGCGGGCCAATCCCCTCGCCCTGCACCTTGGGCTGGAGCCTGAGACGGGCTCGCCCCCAATGATGCTACAGTTACAGAAGCAACGCCGGCTTATCATTGTCCCAAGAAAGAGGAGCGGCGTGCTTCTTGTCCGTTTCAGCAGAACCGCTGGCATCCTTCAGCTGGACAAGCCTGCGCCCCGGTTGTGACCTTCTGGGGGAGACCCCCGCGCGCGAACAGCACAGCCAGAGACCCCCTCCGGGAATCTCGCCTGCTGTGGCGATCGGCCGACGCGCCCCCGCCCTTTATTTATTTTATGGAAGTATAGTAGATTTTACAATGTGTTCATTTCTGCTGTACAACAAAGTGGTTCAGTTAGATCTATACATTCTTTTTTATTAATTTTTATTGGAGTATAGTTGCTTTACGATGTTGTGTGTTTCTGCTAGTACAGCAAAATGAATCAGCTATACATATACTTATATCCCCTCTACTTTGGATTTCCTTCCCATTTGGGTCACCACAGAGCACTAACTTGATTGGGTTAACATAGATACAGCCAATCCCAATACCAGTAGGTATAAAAGAGATAACTAATGAAAACCTAGCACAAGGAACTCTTTTCCAATTTTTGCATAAATTGTTATAAGGAATTTGAACTCAGAAACTAGTTGGCTTCACCTTTTTCTGGTGCTGCTGTGTTTTCAGGTAGACCTCTGCACATAAGTGTGTTTTGAAACTCAAAATGAAAAATAAAACAGGATTCATAACTTTATGGTTGAGGCAGAAAGTATCAAAATATGAATCTCCTATGTGTTTGTTACAACTTTATTTCATCCCATTGCATTCAGCTATTCCACTTGTACTTGAAACTTATTTGTAGAATTCACATACCTCTGACATGATTGTCTTTTTATATTGAAGCTGTCTGTGTATATTTTGTTGGCAAAAAAATCTTGGGAATAAGAAGTTTTCCAAAGAAAAGGAAGCTTATAAATTTTGTCACTTGTTTATAAATAGTATGGTTGGGAAACTAAGTACCATCTTAATCTTAACACCAAGAGCATGCCCTTTTGTATAAAAAACCTTTTATACAACATTACTTGGATAATATGCTAACTACTAGCTTTTTCCATGGCTGAGTACGATTTATAATAGTGATTTTTTTTTTTTAAAGAATCATTGAGAGCGATGTTTCAGAAAACCATTAGAGGCATCATTTGATCACAGATTTCCAGATGTGATGGACACGAAATAAATAGTAGGTCAATAGGACTATTTTTATATATGAAATGCATAAGGATGTTCTATGTTTATAGAGATTAGTAGTCTTAAAATACCTCCTTGTAATTTTCTAATGAAACTATTTTAACTTATCTTGACCATTGTCATCCTCTTCTTTTTTTTTTTTTTATCTCCAATCCATCCTATTCATTTTGGTACTGAAAGCATAAGGAAAAGGAAACAAGCACATATTAGGGGGAGGATATAGAGAATAGTCAGGTTCACAGACTGGAGAGCATAGTCTTTGTATGTTTGTTTCTTAAAATAATCTTTATGTTTCACTGTTCTTCCCATCACAGATTCACATCTTCTCCGGGTGAAAAAGTGTTCCAGATTAAAATCTCAGCCCCAGATGAGCAATTCACTAGAGTCGGGGTCCAGGTTTTAGACCGAAAAGATGGGTCCTACATAGTAAGATACAGAATGTACGCCAGCTACAAAAACCTGAAGATAGAAGTCAAATTCCAAGATCAACATGTGGCCAAATCTCCATATATTTTAAAAGGTAATGTGGAATATAATTTCAAAACAACAGTGTTTGAATACAATATTACCTGTCATTCAGTCAGTAAAGGCAGGTTAGCCTGATATTTTTTCACTGGAAGAAAAAAAATATTGTTTTTCAGTTGCTAAATCAGGTCAGACTCTTAGTGACCCTAAGGACTGAAGTTGAAAGCTAAGTTGAGAATCCTGGTAGAAGAAAGAAATGCAAGATTTGAATGGAGATTATAATTCACTAAAGAGGAAAGAACTTAATATATTCTTTAATATGAACTTAATAGTATTAAGTTCTAGTAATAGAGAATTTGCTTCTGGAAGATGCAACATTAGCAAGAACAATCAAGCTATATATATATATGGTCATAGATGGCACTTTCTTAGTTAGGGACATATGACTTAAGTAGCTAATGAGTGTCACTGAAATTTGGTCAGTCACTTGAGGAAGAAAGGGCTTGATAGAGACAGTGAAAGTTGACTGTAGTTTTTTTGGTTTTGTTTCAATGCTATTTTTCTAGAGAAATTCTCTGAAGTTTTCTTATGTAGGATAAGCGTACAGCTTTCTTCCCTAAAGCCATATCATTCCATCTCAGCAGACATATATCCTAAAATATTAGAGAAGCGAGGAGAACACAGACATACAAATCTTTCTTGACCCACTGCTCCAAGAAAGGCAAACGTTTTTCTAGAAAGTGTCTAGGTTCCTTCCCCTCACTCCACTAGAACCACATGGTACCATATAAGCTGTGAAACCTTAAAAAGATATCCCATTGTCTCCTACTGCCTGGGTCAGGTGACAGTCTGAGAATTATAGAAATAAATGACAATGAAATCTCAATTCAGATTCTATGTATGTTAGTATTATTTCTACATGAAATTAATTCATTAGTTTTAGTGAAATGGGTGTTTTGAGGATTACTTTGCTTCTTTATATTTTCTTTAAAAAATTACTAACCATAGTAGGGGTGCTTTATTTACTTGGTTTTTTTTTTTGGCCTCACCTCAAGGCTTTTTTTTTTTTGGACCTCCCTGGTGGCTCAGACGGTAAAGCGTCTGCCTACAATGTGGGAGACCTGGGTTCGATCCCTGCGTTGGGAAGATCTCTTGGAGAAGGAAATAGCAATACACTCCAGTACTCTTGCCTGGAAAATTCCATGGACGGAGGAGCCTGGTAGGCTACAGTCCATGGGGTCTCAAAGAGTCGGACACGACTGAGCGACTTCAATGTCAATGTCAAGGCTTGCAGTATCTTAGTTTCCCCACCAGGGATCGAACCCAGGCCCCAGCATCAGAAGCACAGAATCCTAACCACTGGACCATCAGGAAATTCCCACTTGTATTGATCCTTAGGATGACTTACCCATTGAGAAAAGTCTCTTAGACATTTTAAGAACTGGTTCGTATAACAGACCATTGAAATACTAATTTCTTATCACTTTTGTCTTTCATTAAAACAGGGATATGCCTCTGATATCCTTTTACCAATGTTTGGTTATTCTTAAGTACACAAAACATAAAGAGTAATGCTTTGCGGTACAATGGAAACTAATACAACATTATAAAGCAACTATACTCCAATAAAAATTAATTTAAAAAAAAGAATAATGGGCTATGGGGACTTCCCTGGCTGTCCAGTGGTTAAGACTCACATGGGTTCCATCCCTGGTTGGGCAACTAAGACCCTACATGCCATGTGGGGAAAAAAAAAAGAGTAATGGAGGGACTATGGAAGCCACTTAGAGCAAAACGTAGTACCGTTAGCTTTCCTTTGAAGTCATGCCAAGTGGACTTTACTGTGAAAAGATCTTAAGACCCAACCACAAAGAGCCGTCAGAACAGATGTACTCGCGATACCACAGTGTAATAGAAAGTAGTGTAAACCTCTTTTTAAAATAGGTTTTCCATCAAATTGCCCTCCCCATCTAACTAGGCAGGATCTGAAGTCATGCTACAAATACCTGTTACGCGTTTCACACGCTGAGTGAAACTGTGCCTGTACCCTTTGCTCTGTGTGTCATCAGGGCCGGTGTACCACGAGAGCTGTGACTGTCCCTTGGAAGACAGTGCAGCCTGGCTGCGGGAGATGAACTGCTCAGAAACCTTCGCTCAGATTCACAGAGATCTGGTGCATTTCCCTACCGTTGACCCGGAAAAGATTGCAACGGAAATCCCAAAAAGATTTGGACAAAGACAGAGCTTGTGTCATTACACCTTGAAGGATAACAAGGTGCAGTTGCTTGTTTGTCTTGATGATTTATTTTCGTTTTGGCCATGTGGCTACAACTAGCTACCTAGTTTTATTAAAAAGTATTCTGCCGATTATTGTGATAAGCTTGATCTCAGTGAATCCAAAGCGTACTTTTAGACTAACGGAATAAACACGGAATTGTCTTCCAGGTTTATATCAAGACTCACGGTGAACATGTAGGTTTTAGAATTTTCATGGATGCCATACTACTTTCTTTGACTAGAAAAGTAAGTATTTCTTTTCTCTTGTAATGAACGATTTAAATTCAGGTTTTACATCATAGTCTTCCCAGCTGGCACAGTGGTAAAGAATCTGCTTGCACTGTAGGATACCCGGGTTCACTCCCTGGGTTGGGAAGATCCACCGGAGAAGGAAGTGACAACCCACTCCAGTATTCTTGCCATGGAGGATTCCATGGACAGAGGAGCCTGGCGGACTATAGTCCATGGTGTCGCTAAAGAGTCAGACATGACTGAGTGACTAATCAATAACAACAGCAGTGGAGTTTGGACAGTGATAGTGAAATGCTGCTGCTGCTGCTAAGTCGCTTCAGTCGTGTCCGACTCTTTGCGACCCCATAGACGGAAGCCCACCTGGCTCCCCTGTCCCTGGGATTCTCCAGGCAAGAACACTGGAGTGGGTTGCCATTTCCTTCTCCAATGCATGAAAGTGAAAAGTGAAAGTGAAGTCGCTCAGTCGTGTCCGCTCAGTCTTAGTGACCCCATGGACTGCGGCCCACCAGGCTCCTCCATCCATGGGATTTTCCAGGCAAGAGTACTGGAGTGGGGTGCCATTGCCTTCTCCAGATAGTGAAATGGCTGATAGGAAAAACGATACCATCATTTAACACTTGGCTTCCTTGTCCTAGGTGAAGATGCCTGATGTGGAGTTTTTTGTTAATTTGGGAGACTGGCCTTTGGAAAAAAAGAAATCCAGTCCCCACATCCATCCGATCTTTTCGTGGTGTGGCTCCACAGACTCCAAGGATATTGTGATGCCCACCTACGACTTGACAGACTCTGTCTTAGAAACCATGGGCCGGTGAGAGATGGGTCGCAGACAACCCAGAGTCTTGGTTTTCTTTCCTTGATGAGTTTTTTCCCAACACCCCTTGCGAGGCGATGGTTTGGGGGAAACATCTGTTGCACTGTCTGTCTTCCAGAGTCAGTCTGGATATGATGTCCGTGCAGGCCAACACGGGTCCTCCCTGGGAAAGCAAAAACTCTACCGCTGTGTGGAGAGGGCGAGACAGCCGGAAAGAGAGACTCGAGCTGGTTAAGCTGAGCAGGAAGCACCCGGAGCTCATAGACGCTGCTTTCACCAACTTCTTCTTCTTTAAACACGACGAAAGCCTGTATGGTCCCATCGTGAAGCACATTTCATTTTTCGATTTCTTCAAGGTATGACATCATCCAGAGCCAGTGCTTTGTGATTTTCCAAATACCTGCATTTGCGTGCTAGGTCACTTCAGTCGTGTCGGACTCTTCGTGACCCTATGGACTGTAACCCACCAGGCTCCTCTGTCCATGAGGATTCTCCAGGCAAGAATACTGGAGTGGGTTGCCATTTCCGATCCCAGGGGATCTTCCCGACCCCGGGATCGAACCCATGTCTCCTGCATTGGCAGGCAGGTTCTTTACCACTAGTGCCACCTGGAAAGTCCCACCTGCATTTGAGGGGTGGGAAATCAAGGTAAATTACAGGAGATGAGTGAGTGAGTGATAGTTTGCAACCCTATGGACTGGAGCCCACCAGGCTCCTCTGTTTATAGAATTCTCCAGGCAGGAATACTGGAGTGGGTTGCCATTCTCTTCTCCAACAGAAGATGAGAGGTGAGCACAAAATTTTAGGAGCATCCAGGCATGGGGCACCAGGGACTAACCAGCCCCTAGCAGGCAACCTGGATTGTACTCAGTACCTAGAAAAGTGAAAGTGTTCGTCGCTCAGTCCTGTCCAACTCTCTGTGATCTCATGGACCGTAGCCTGCAGGCTCCTCTGTCCTTGGGATTCTCCAGGCAAGAATATGGGAATGGGTTGCCATTCCCTTCTCCAGGAGATCTTCCTGACCCAGGGATCAAATGTGGGTCTCCCACAATGCAGGCAGATTCTTCACTGTCTAAGCCACTAGGGAAGCCCTGACTGAGTATCTAGAGCTGACATGAAGTATGCACCAAGGGAGTTTGGGATTTGGGTAATTTTTCCTCCAACTGACCTTCAAGAGAAGCACATTTTCACTCCAAACTCTTTTTTTATTAAAAAATACATGTAAGTGATTTTATAAATATTTCTCCCGTGAGCCATAGAGTCACAATAGACTAAAGAAGGAATATAAAGCAGGTGTCTCTTCCCTTCTGGTAGGAAAATGACTTGGAATGCATCCAGCTGTTCTGCTCAAAAACTCTGAGGATTCTACACTCTCTCTGTGTCTAGAATGTGGGCTGTTTCTATTTTACCAGGGTTGATCCTTTTTCTGACAACTCCCATTTCTCAAGCAGTGAGGTATAGATCTCTAGACCCCCTGAGGGGTTTTGAAGCCTAATCTGCCATCTCCTGCAGGTGGGAAGGTCAGTGATTGATGAGCTCTGTACAATGGAGCCTGGTGGGCTACAGTCCACAGGGTCGCAAGAATCAGATGTGGCTGAAGCGACTTATTGCACAGAGCGCAAGAAGACTTAAAGATGGCCACTAGCTGAATAATGTTTTTCTTCCATATGCATGTCACAGAAAGTTTGGAAAGAAATGGTTATAACCAAAGAGAGCTGATAGCAGCCATTCCTCCTCTGAGAGTGTCCTGTCAGACCTTTGCTTTCTTTCTGTTGTACCTGTTGAATTTGTTACAGCTTAAAACTTTGACTGGGACATCCCTGGTGGTCCAGTGGTTAAGAGTCTGCCTTGCAACGTAGGGGATGCAGTTTCGATTCCTGATCTGGGATCCCATACGCTGTGGAGCAACTAAGCCCATGTGCCCCAACTAGACGGCCTGCATGAAAATCACATGTGCCTCAACTAAGACCCAGTTAAATAAACAGATAAATATTTATTGACCTCTACCGTGCTAGAAATATTTTGATTCATAGATGTTCTTGCCCCAGAGCTTGTGAATTTCTTTAAGACCTGGGTATGGCCACCTGATGTTTCAAAGGTGTGGTTAACACAGTTTAGAATGTGCCATCAGTAGGTACTATCATGCCATCGATAAAATAGTCACATGCATGCTAAGTCGCTTCAATTGTGTCTGACTCTGTGACCCTGTGGACTGTAGCCCACCAGGCTCCTCTGTCTATGGGGATTCTCCAGGCAAGAATACTGGAGTGGGTTGCCACTTCCTCCTCCAGGAGATCTCCCCAACCCAGGGATCGAATCCACGTCTCTTAAGTCTCCTGCATTAGCAGCGGGATTCTTTACCACGACTGCCACCAGGGAAGGAGTCATAATAAATCTAATTTCCTTCACTGGTAGACTTTGGACAACAGTTTTATAATTTTATTGGCTGCTCCAGCATTAGACTTGGGGCCCCTTCTTGAAATCTGGAGGAACATCAAAATAGGCCCTAGATCTAGGTCCATGTGTTATGTATACATATAAATAATTAATAGCACTTACTAAGTGGCAGGGGCCATGGACAAAAATCTAGCCAGTTTGCATCTGAGGATGGTGAGGTTTGATGTGTGGAAAGAGGAGGAGAATAAAGAAGAGTGGGAAAAAGGGAGTTCAGTGGAGGTTCTTCTGCTGTCCTGCTGTTTGCAGCATAAATATCAGATCAACATCGATGGCACCGTGGCAGCCTACCGCCTGCCGTATCTGCTGGTTGGTGACAGTGTGGTGCTGAAGCAGGACTCCATCTACTATGAACACTTCTATAACGAACTGCAGCCCTGGAAACACTACATTCCAATTAAAACCAACCTGAGTGATCTCCTAGAGAAACTTCAGTGGGCAAAAGATCACGATGAAGAGGTAAGGTCAGTCTCTTTGTACCCCCAGGTATCACGGGGTCCTTTCCATGTCTTGTGCCTGGAAAGCCTTCAGGATGCTTACATGTAGACCCTTTCCTGTAAATGGGAAGCCACCTGCCCGTGCATAGCCCAGGTCCCTTCAGGGTAAAGCCAGGCATAGTGGCTTGGATTAACTGCCCACTCTGCACATGACACGAAAACCTAAACTTTGGCCTCGATTTTGCTGTCTCAGTTAGATCTGAGCTCCAAGCCCTGCCTCACCTCCACTAGCAACATGAAGATAAAGATGGTCAGCCTGGCTAGGGAAGAACTAACTGTGCCATGGATTAAAATGTTCCTAATTCACTCTCTTCGAAGTTTGATTAACGATTTTAAATAAGTCCGACACGTAATTCGAAGTAGAACGTAACTGAAACGTTTCAGTAACAATGAAGTAAAGTAGAGGGAAAAAACAGGGTCTCTCCGGGTAAGATCTTCCGGGTTATACTGAAGAATTTGATAGTTCAGAATTTTTAGAGTGAAATTAAACTTGTGTGAAGGAGATAATTTACAAGGGAAATGTGTGTTCTGAAGTTTCTATGACATCGACGATAAAAGGGCGATTTTACATGAACCTTCTAGTGAATCGTAAACAGACGTACCCCTTTTTATACAAAGTAATTTCCTACAATAAGAACGAGGGTATCCGTTTCTTCTATCGGTTTTGTCCTGTTCTTAAACGTTCTTTATTAGAGTACCCACTACTGTATAAGACGATAATAAAATTTGAAAAGGTCCAGTCATAAAAGATTCTTTTATCTTTATGAACATTAACAAGTACAATCATCGTTCATTACAAAGTGACTTGTTAAAGATTTTCATAAAAGTAATTCCTCTATGTATATATGGAGACATTCACTTTCCCTATTTATAAGTTAATATCACTTTTACCTCCTACGATTTCTTATCGACTACCTCTTCCGGTGTTGGAATTCTCTTTCCACAATTACAATCTTGACACACTGTACACCAATCTTTTCACCGGAGACTCGGATCTTTCAATGACACGCACCTAAGAGTAAACAAAAAACATGTTTTGACGATGACACAATGACAGAGAAAGAGATATGTCACGTTCGATACAAACCTGGACAACACGAATGGGGTATACCCGGTATTGAAAAGAACGTTAAACGGAAATACCTGGATGGGTAAATCCCTAACATCAGTTTCGGATAGACTGTTAAACTTTCCAAGAAAAAAATTTTTTTACATCAGCATTCGTACATTAAGCGATTATTTATCAAGATCTAGATTCAATCTAACAAAATTAGAGTCTCAACTAGAATTCTAGATATTGAGCCCAGTGTCTCAGGCTCTGCTGCAGAACAAAGTTGGTCATTGCTGATCCCCTCCCCCTTTGTAACCTTTCCTAAAGAGTGATATGAAAACTAAAGAAAGAACTGGGGGCATTTGCTAATCTGAATTCCTAAAGAGCCACAGGTTATTAGAGTTCATTCATTCAACTCACATGTACTAGAGCATAAGCACCTCGCCCAGAACTTAGGACAAGGAAGCCCATGATGAATGAAGACGTGACTGAGGCTATACCAGCTGTGGTGGGTCAGGCAGAAATAAGTCTGTCCTCAGATTCTCAGTTTAGGGAAGATGGGAACACAGTCGTTTTCACTACGTGGCAGAAGATGAAAATAAATACCATAAAAGAGTCATATAAATGAAGGGTAGACTTAGGAGTGGACCATTAGAAATAGGACAGTCACCTCTCAGAAGCTCTGTTGTGGGGTTTTAAGGAGGACCTTGCATTTCATAACTTGACGCAGGTGAATTAAATGGACCGAGTTCTAGTAAACTCCAGTGTATCTAATTTGGTAAGTGCGCCTTATTGTTATTCAGTCACTGAATCGTGTCTGACTCTTTGCGACCCCGTGAACGCAGCACGCCAGGCTTCCCTGTCCTTCACTGTCTCCCAGAGTTTGCTCAAACTCACGTCCATTGAGTCAGTGGTGCCATCCAACCATCTCATCCTCTGTCACCCCCTTTTCCTCCTGCCCTCAATCTTTCCCAGCATCAGGGTCTTTTGCAATGAGTCAGCTTTTTGCATCAGGTGACCAGAGTATTGGAGCTTCTGCTTCAGCGTCTTAAGTGCTAAATAAAACATGCTTTCGTATTGTTGCCTGTACAGGAATATGCCAGTTTACAAGTGAGTGAGCCCCAGATCCGAGAAGGCATGGTGAGGGTAGAGCCAGAGACCGAGGATGACCTCTTTCCTTGCACGTGCCACAGGAAGAAGGTAACCGGAACTGACCTCCCAGCCAATGTCACAGGAAGAACTAACCGTGATCCGAGTCCTCATTCTCCCCTTTACTCATTCAGTCAGGCAGCAACTACCCAAACTCCTCCTGGAGCCTCTAACCAACTCATTCTAGCAGAGGCAGAAAAAACAGTTACCAACAAAAGGCAAAAAAGAAAAAGAAAAAAAAAACAGGTGCTAAGATGCAGTGAAGCAAAGATACATAGGAGCTCCCAGCAAAGTGGAGGGAGGCCTTTTTTATTGTGAGAATTACAGATCGCGTGGCATTTGAATAGATATTTGCAGTTTGCAAAGTATTTTCACATGTATCATCTAATAGCCTCATCTCCCTGTGAGATAGTTTCTGCAAAGTTTATCATCCCAGTTTAAAGATGGAAAAATATATAACCATGATTATTCATGTTAATAGATTATTCATTTAAAAGTGATCTCTGTTAATACCACTACATTACTGGGCTTCACTGGTGGCTCAGATGGTAAAGCACTTGCCTGCAATGAGGGAGACCCGGGTTCGATCCTTGGGTCGGGAAGATGCCCTGGAGAAGGAAATGGCAACCCACTCCAGTACTCTTGCCTGGTCCAGTCCATGGGATCCTCCAGGCAAGAATACTGGAGTGGGTTGCCATGCCCTCCTGCAGGGCACCTTCCCAACCCAGGGTTCAAACCTGCATCTCCGGTGTCTCCTGCATTGCAGGTGGATTCTTTACTGCTGAGCCACCAGGCAAGTCACATACAAGCTCACTGATTGTTAAATATATTGGAATTCTGCACAGCGGTTAACCTTTGGTAGCTTGGAATACACCTGGTTGCAGTATTTACACCATGAAAATTAATTTTCTTTTGCTTCATTTGGTTTTGTTTTGGATTTGCCTCTAGCCTTCAGAGCAGAAGGCAATGGCACCCCACTCCAGTACTCTTGCCTGGAAAATCCCATGGATGGAGGAACCTGATGGGCTGCAGTCCATGGGGTCGCTAAGACTGAGCGACTTCACTTTGACTTTTTACTTTCATGCACTGGAGAAGGAAATGGCAACCCACTCCAGTGTTCTTGCCTGGAGAATCCCAGGGATGGGGGAGCCTGGTGGGCTGCCGTCTATGGAGTCACACAGAGTCTGATACGACTGAAGTGCTTAGCAGCAGCAGCAGCCTTCAGAAGTGGTACATACAGCATCAGTGGTAACCCCTCTCAGTGCTGCAGGGCCACAGAATCACTGAAAACCAGTTTCAGAACAGAAATGGCCAAAATTGAAAGGTGCTCCCACATGGAGCTTGATTGGGTATCAGAATGAGTCTGTTGGTTCCAAATGGAACTGGGTGACTGCCTTACTCCACTCCTCTTTTTTTAAATTCATTTTTATCTCCTAAGTGACTTCGACATGTGCCAAATGATTTCCCTGATTGGTAAAACTTACGACTAGAATGATAGCTTTATTGATTTTCCCACCCCTCGTGGTCTACTCTGGCCGTTCACTGATACCGTTCAGAACACAAGCCTTTACCATAATACAGACCCCTAGATGTTCAGGTTCCCACCAATGAGACTTTACCCTTAGATGATTTCAGGTAATAAAATCCTAAATTTTATTTGAATCCTAAAATTCAAGTAATAAAGTCCTAAAATCCTCTAGTGATGACTCGGCTTTGTTTATCCCTTCTTTCATCTTTGTGTGCTTGTGTGCTCAGTCGCTAAATCGTTTCCGACTCTGTGACCCTGTGGACTGTAGCCCACCAGGCTCCTCTGTCCATGAGAGTTTCCAAGCAAGAATACTGGAATGGGTTACCATTTCCTTCTCTCGGGGCATCTTCCCCACCCAGGGATCAAACCCGCATCTTCTGCATTGGCAAGCAGATCTGAGCCACCAGGGAAGCCTCTTTTGTCTTTAGGGGAAAGTAATTAATAGACTAAATGTAAGCCTTCTTACTCATGGAAAACTTCTTGATGGCTCTAAATATTTTGTTTCTTAATTGCAGACCAAAGATGAACTGTGATATGCAAAATACCTTTCCTTCAAATAGTGGTGCTCTGAAGACTCTTCTTAAGTGAAAAGAAGAATGTCTTCTAAATACTAATTCCATGGACAGTATAAAATCTGCTCTATGATTGTCTGGATTATGAAGATCTGTTTCTTCTTATGCAGTATTTCCACGATGGTCATTGGAAGTACATTTTTAGAATTTTATAATAAAATCACTTCTATTTTAAAGGCCTGTGTTGTGCTCATCATTAGCTGTGTTTGGACCATGGAGCAGTAAAAAAAAAAAAATGGGTGTCTTGAACTCAGTCTGAAGTATGTCAAAAGCCATCACCTACCTAGATACACAGTTTACATGACAAAGCAGTAAACTTCTGACTTGTTTACACTATTATTTTAGATAATCAGTCACTCACAGCCAAACTGAATACTAGTTAATACACCTTCCAAGGTTTTTTGTAATCTGGCCTCTTCCTGTATCCATCATAAATGGATTTTATTTAACAAGTATTTATTAAGCACCTAATATGTGCCAGGCATTGTATTAGGTTCTACAGATACAATAGTGAACAGTCACTATCTCTTCTGAAAGAAGAGTGAAATAAACAAGTAAAAATAAATAAGCAGGGCAATTATGGATTGATTTAAAAAAAGTTATTACAGAGAGAAAGTGGGCTTAGTGGTAGTGGCTACTTTAGAGATCAAAGATGCTACTGACTTCTCACTGTTAAGCAAAATATTTGTTATGGTTAATGATAAACAACCACTACTAAAATATGAAATTTCCAATTATTAAAAAGGAAGCACATTAAAATTTTATTAAACGCTTTTCAGGCATCTATTTACATGTTCATGTTTTATGGTGATTTATTCTGTTCCATTACTCCATGATGAACTACATTATTGCTATTCTCATTTGGAAACATTATAGAACCTCCATTATAAAAACTCTAGTACACCCAGTTATGTATTATTTTGGGTGGAATAATCATGCTAATATTTGGCTAAATCTGGCCCACCACTTATTTTTGGACTGCCTGCAAGTTAAGGATGATTTAAAATTTTTATAATGGTTGAAAAAAAAGAAAATAATAACGACATACAAAATTTATCTGAAATGGAAGTTTTGGTGTCCGTAGTTTTGTATTAGTTTCCTATTGCTGCTGTGACAAAGGTTTAACACAAGAGGAATTCAGTCTCTTAGGGTTGGATTTGAGAGTCAGGAATCAGTGTTTCTGGGACATTGGCGAGGTATTTGGAGGGCTGGTCTCTTCCCGAGGCTCTGAGGGCAGAATGCCTTTTCTGGCTCCCAGGGGTGCGTTTCTTATGGTGCTTGTCTTGTGGCCCCTTCATTTTCCCAGCAGCAGCTCAGCATCTTCAGATCTGTTTGTCATCACACTGCCTTCTCTCTCTGAACGATGCAGCACTGTTCGGTATAACCAGTCAGTGGAAACCATCCAGATGGCCATCCACCAGTGAATGGATAAACAAAATGTGGATTTATCCGTAAAACTGAATACTACTCAGCAATGAAAAGAAACGAGTTATAAGGAGCAAAGTACTATTAGATATGATACACTATGGATGGAGTCTGATCACGCGGCATGCGGTGTCTTAGTTTTATGACCGGTGCAACTGCTGGAAGGGAATGGCTGGGACGCCGAAGGATCCTGAGAGAGGAAGCCGGGGGTGAGCAGCGAGGGGAGGCGGCCCGGCAGCGCCCCCTGGGGTTGGGCAGCGGACACCGCCACAGCACCGGCGGCAGGGGCGGGAAAACTCCCGCTCCCAGCGCGCCCCGCGCGCCGGCTCGCGCGCCTGGGGGCGGGGCCTGCGTGCGCCTGCGCCGTAGCGGGCCGCGCTGGCGGGCGCGGCGAGGCGGTCCCTTCGAGTGTGGTAGTTGGCCCCCAGAGGGGAGTGAGAACGGTTAGGTGCTGCCGGCCGCTTTCCCGTCCCTGGTAAGTGCGGCTGTGGCGGCGGCGGCGGCAGCGGTCGGGGCTGCTACCTGGGAACGGCTTCCGAGGGCTTTCCGCGGTCCCTCCAGAGGCGTTTCGGGCTCGCGGCCGTGGCCCTCAGGGGCTGTTGGGCGGCTCCGTGAGGCGGGAGGCGGCGGTTAGGTGCCGCGGGCCGCGGCCGCTGGGGCTTCGGCCGGCCGGTCGGGAGGCTCCGGGAAGGGGCGGTGCGGGCGGGGCGAGCCGGGCCCCGGCGGCCCCCGAGCGAGGAGGCTCTCCCGCGCGCCGGCCACCGTGCCGCCCCGACGGGCGGAATCGGACGGTCCTCGGGCGCCCTTGGTCCCCAGCCCCGGGAAGCCTGGCCTCGAGTTCCTGCCCTTGTTCCGCTTGTTGTCGACGCGGCCCGGACCCGCGACCCCCCTGAAGGGCCTGAAGTCCGACAGGTGCCGTTGCGTTTGCCTGGCGATTTCCAACGTTCCGCCCGGACGAGGCGGGTAACGTTTTTTTCCAGCTGGAAGTGAAGGGGTGGTGGCATCCGATCATCCGGCTTCGGATGTGGTCTCGGTCGCATCCTGACGACAGTAGTCCCACAAACCACTCTTGAAAACGCCCACAAGCGTGGGCACGCGGGTCCAGACGCTGAACCGTCGCAGCCTCTCCGAAGCTGGTGGCGTTTGCTGCCTTTGAAGACACCGAGGCGGAGCCAGGCTCCAACCCCGCCGCCCCTTCTGACCCGCTAAACCCGAGATGTATTAGCTAGAGCAGGTCGGGATTAGACCCTGGTGCCGGCTCACTATTGCCCCTATAGTCCAGCACGTGTGTGCACTGTTGGCAAGGACAGACGGTTATCACGCAAGAGTGTGGCGTTTGCCAGAAAAAAAAAGAACCACGAACACCCCACTTGTCGAGGAATAGTGGAGCATTCTAGGTTAAGAGAGTGGGTTGAAGACGTGTATCTAATTTTACTCTCTGAAATCTCACTGAAAGTACAGTAAAGGGATTTTCAAAAAGACACAAACCCACAGAGCTGAAGAAAATGGGAAAGAAACGATAGCAGTAAAATACTGGGCTCCAGAAAGCAAGTGTCGTAGAATTATATACATATATAAGAAACAAAATCTTCAAAATGTGCAGAAACTGGCAGCACGGGGCACTTTGGGAGCTGGCAATGAATGGTCCTGGGGATGGATGTAGATGGCTCAAATAAAGACCACTTGGGTGAGGTCTGTCTGAGAAGTAATTAGATAGCAAGCTCTCCTTCCCCGTTTCACACTGGTAGGATACTGCTGCTCTCCCACCAGGAGACTGGAGGCTCTTCTCTTGAGAACATAAAACGGGATCTTTGAACCTGGAGACCCCAGTCACAATTATGAGGCTACATTTATGAAAACAGACAGTGAAGGCTGAAGCCCTTCATCCTCCTCCTCCAGTTTAAATCCCAGAACTTTTTGCAGCAGGTCTAATACCTTTCAGGCTCTGTATGAGAATTCTACACACACATACACGTAAAGGGAAGGATCTGTACAATAAATTAGTTACAGTGATGGCTTCTTGGAAGGGAAAGGAACTTCGTGGCTGGGGGAAAAATGTGAAAACACTTAACTATTCACACATTTTTATTCTTTTAAAATAGTGTAGCATCTGCATATATTGCCTATTCAGAAATGAAATGTATTTCTTAAATGCAAATGAATACACCCTTTGACACAGGAATTTATATGTCTACACACGTGTGAAATAATGTTAAGTACAGTGCCACTTATTGCAATATTGCTTTAGCAAAAGATTGGAAACAGTCACGGTTTTCGTTAATAGATGGTTGGTAAAATTTTGTACAACCCTCCTTTGGAATATTTTGTAGTCATAAAAAAACAATGAAATAAGCTTATTGCATAAGAAAAGAGTAATCACAAAGATATATGTTGAGGAGGGGGTTCAGAAAAAACATATCACTAGTTTTATAAAAAGATGTGTATATGTATGTATAGAAAATATCTGAAAGATAAGTGGAATATTGATTGACTTTGAAGAGATCTCGATGGTAAGGCAAAAGTGGAATTAGAGACTTTTCACTGTATATTTTTGTACATTTTGAACATGTTACTCAGTGAATAAATTAGTAAATGTTAATAGGAAAAAAATGAATGATCTTAATGTTAAGTATATCCTGAACAATAAAAGATCTCTTACTACAGGAAAGAATACTGCGTAACAACCCTGAAATCTTAGTGGCTCAGAGCACTTCATGTCCTTGATTCTTCAGGTGGACAGTTTATGGTTCTTCAGTGGTTTAGATGTTGATTGGACTAGGCTGGACTCCAGACTTCAGTTTTGAGTTCAGATCTGCTCCATGTATCTTCATTGTGGAACCTGGGCTGAAAAAGCAAAAATACATGGAGTGTACTTTTCTTGGGGCTGAAGGTGAGAGTTTAAGAGCACTTCTGGAAAATTTGCCATGCTTCAGCTCTGAAGTGGCACACTGAAACATCTTCTTTTGGTTAAAGCAAGTCATATAGTCAAGCCCAAAGGCAATAGTGTGGAGATTTACATTCTGTCTACTGGGAGGTTTCTGCAGTCTCAGGACAAAGGATGTGGATGTATGCTTCCACTGCAGGGTAGAAGGAAGAGTTGGGACCAGTAAAGACGAAGGAAATGGGTTAATAGAAAGGTGCTGTGAAATTAGGTTGAAGATAGTTGGTTGAGAATAAAGATGCTTAGGAAAAATACATATTTATATGTACCAAGATATAGCATCCTACTTTGATAAAAGTTTCTTACAGAATGCATATTATAGTATCACATTGACTTTATCTTAGATAACATCTGCCAGCCCCCCTCCTGGCCCTATAACCAATTCTGAATGACCATAGGAATGAAAATAAATAATTACATGTAAAGATATCAATTCTTAAAGTAATTATAAATGTCTTTATTTTAGCTACTAAATGTGTTCATTCATAGTTCTTGTATTATATCCATGTCTGCCAACCCACCTTTCACAATAGAATCTTCTTTTCAGGGAGATGTCCTTTGCTTCTCAGATGTAAGGCACTTACAGTTTGTTATTCAACAGTGAAAATGAGTCATACAGAGGTAATACATATTTTCATACATTCTACATCTTCAGGGTTCCTTTTTTTTTTTTTAGTCATATGGCTCCAGAATAATTTTCTTATTTTCAGCTTGTACTGTGAGAGACAGTATAGCATTAGTGGTTAGGAGTGAGAACTTTGGAGCAGACTGCCTGAATTTGGATCTTGGCTAGTGGATATATAACCTTGGACACATGATATAACGTACTGTGCCTCAGTTTTCTCATCTCTAAAATGGAAATTGTAGCAGTACTTACCACAGAATTCTTAGAAAGGTTAAATGAGTTAATACATAAAGAGCAGTTATGATAGTACCTGACACACAATAAGTACTTAAATATAAATTATTATTAATATTGCTTTTTATTTTGAGGCTGTGATTTGAATCATTTGTATTGCAGAACAAACCTATATAGTTATTCATTTGTCTGAATAGGCAGGGAAGTAATTTTTGATCCCTTTATTCTCTTGAATTCCAGGTAAAATTAAAAGTACCTTTTGGAAATAAATTGCTAGATGCTGTTTGTTTGGTACCTAACAAGAGCTTAACATATGGAGTCATTCTTACACATGGAGCATCAGGAGATATGAATCTCCCTCATTTGACATCACTGGCATCCCATCTTGCTTCTCATGGGTTTTTTTGCCTGAGATTTACCTGTAAAGGCCTTAATATTGTACATAGAATTAAGGCATATAAATCAGTTTTGGTAAGAAAATTTCTTTATATTTACTTACAACAATTCTATTTTTTAAATGCACAGTAAATTGACAAATTTTATTAGTCATTTGGTTTAATTTTTAAAACCCTAGTGAATATTCTTAGAAACTCAACAGTGTGTGAAGGCTGGGTAGTGGTCAGATTGCTCTTTTTTGCCATCAGTTTCTATAGGGATGAGTGCTCACATCATAGATGTTTCTCCATGATACTGCCAAGGCATCTACTTATGATGTAATTTCCTTCTTGGAATTATATAACTTAAGCATATACAGTTCTAGACAGTTAGCCTCATATGCTGTGAGTTTACAAATAGCATGACTTCCATGTTGGAAACTAAAATCCCTGGATGAAACCTGAAATTTCTTTTAATCCAAATTACTTCAAGCGTGCTAAGTTTTTCAGAGCTTTAAATCAGATGTTAGTTGTAGCATTATCAGATTTTGCCTTAGTTGGAAGCTTTTAACTGGCTCTTTTTTTCCCCTCCAAATTTTTTTCTTTAAAAATGTTTTAGTACTTGAATTTTTTAGACAGTGTTTTTGTTTTTCCCACATATTTGCGTGTATTACCCAATATATGACTTGATGGTGAAGGCATGACCAGAAGAGCAAAGAACTGGTTACCTCTTCCAAGCAGAATCCCTTAAAATGTTGTGGTTGTCTTTGTAAAAGTTTTCATACACTTTAGTAATGATAAATATGTGTTGGTTTTTCCAGTGGAATATTTCATAGGAGAAGAATTGATGGTTTTTTGGTTGATTTTTCTAGAATTACCTGAAGACCTCAGGAGAATACAAACTTGCAGGTGTTTTCCTTGGAGGTAAGTTGCAATACTTGTGAATACTTGTTTTAAAATCTACTCACATTAATACAGGAATAGGTAATCAAGAATTAAAATTAATGACAGGAATAGAGTTAAGGATTTTTGTTTGTTTGTTTTGGTAAGTCACTTCCAGGTATAATGACATCGAGGTACTTTAATATTTAAATTGAATTTAAGCCGAATACACATGTATTATAACCCAAAGATGTCTCCTTTTGTTATATTTTTGAATCGTCCTCTGAACTGATCCCTTCACAAGGTTTGTCTTTACCTCTTTAAGTATTCTTTCAATAAATAATTATTCTTTTTTTTTTTTAAGATTTGATTTAGGATCAGTTTTTAGCTCTTCACAAGTCTGTGGGTATTGTGGCTTGTTAATTGCCACCTTCTGTTGGTTAAGTGTAGATAAGCAATATGATGGATGCATAGTAAATTAAATCTGCCATTATCATCACTACTACTTTATGTGAATGTCTGTATTTCAAACTGAACTTGATTTTAATTGATTTTAGGTCGTTCAATGGGCTCAAGAGCAGCTGCTTCTGTACTCTGTCATATTGAGCCTGATGATGCTGATGATTTTGTTCGAGGTCTCATTTGTATTTCCTATCCACTGCACCATCCAAAACAGCAGCATAAACTTAGAGATGAAGATCTCTTTCGTATAAAAGATCCTGTACTGTTTGTGTCAGGCTCAGCAGATGAAATGTGTGAAAAGGTGATGATGACTTGCTGTTTTGTGTGAATGAAAGAGAATGAAAGAAACATCTTGGGAACAAGAGGCTACGTGCAACATTCAGTCTCTTTAAAAAGATGCTGATTTTACTAAGCTCCCTCCTTTTGTGTCTTTGTTACCCTGTTACTGAGGGGAACCTAAAACTATGACCATACTGACAATATTAAACCCCTTGTAATTAGGTGATAAATGAATTCATTCTTACTTAGCAAATGAAGGATTAATATCTGAATCTTGTGAATTTGGGATTCAGTTCAGTTCAGTCGCTCAGTCGTGCCCAACTCTGCGACCCCATGAATCGCAGCACGCCAGGCCTCCCTGTCCATCACCAACTCCCGGAGTTCACTCAGATTCACGTCCATTGAGTCAGTGATGCCATCCAGCCATCTCATCCTCTGTCGTCCCCTTCTCCTCCTGCCCCCAATCCCTCCCCGCATCAAAGTCTTTTCCAATGAGTCAACTCTTCGCATGAGGTGGCCAAGGTACTGGAGTTTCAGCTTTAGCATCATTCCTTCCAAAGAAATCCCAGGGCTGGTCTCATTCATAATGGACTGGTTGGATCTCCTTGCAGTCCAAGGGACTGAATTTGGGATTACTAGACTGTATATTTGTTTTATCATTTTGACATTTAAGCAGGTTATTCAAATTTGTTATAAAATTGACCCTTGAAGAAAAGTAACTTGCACATATTACTAAATTTTAGTGCCTTTCCCAAAATATATAATTTTCTTGGGAAAAATATTTTTTAGAATTTTTTGACTTGTCAAGAATGAATGCTTGATCTGTTCTGTGGTGTTGCTATATGTAAGAAGTCTGTATTGTCACTTCTTGCACGATCCATTGCCTCAGAAGTTATCTGTAGAGTAGGTTTTAATATTGAGTGAATGGATGCCAAGTATAGGTGGGGTCGGAGAGTAAATCTTTATGAAACACCAATAGGGTATTAGTCTAGTATCATCTTCTTTTTTCCTTTTAGAACTTGTTGGAGAAAGTGGCACAGAAAATGCAAGCTCCTCATAAAATCCACTGGATTGAGAAGGCAAATCATTCCATGGCAGTGAAAGGACGATCAACAAATGATGTTTTCAAAGAAATAAATACACAGATTTTGTTTTGGATCCAGGAAATCACTGAAACGGACAAGAAATAATTGTCTATAAGTTAAAGGCTATGTTATTTTGAATACAAATACATTTAATTTGTTAAAGAAGAGCATACTTCTCGGCATTATGAGATATATTTCAGACTAATTTAATGTTCTTTCATGTTCCCCTGTTTTTAAAACACATTTTAATTGTGAAATTAATGTTCTTTATAAAGTGTCTCTTGAAAGTACTGTTATAGTTGTATAAAGATGATGTACAAATATTGAAGGTGGTCTAAGTATAATTTATTTTCTTTAATAAGTTTTGAAAAATTAAATGTTGAATTTTGTTACAACAGAACTTTTGTCTCATTGCTGTGCAACTCAGAAAGTGCTCTTAATTGTGCAGAGCAGTGTCATCTTTATGAAGGAAAAACAATGCTTTAGTAAATTTAGTCAGTTTTATAGATTGTATACATCTAAGTCACCTAATGTTTTATTAAATCTCAAGGGATAGATGAAGATACATTTTCAAATATGGGGACTCTGAACATTGTTTTTAGAATAAAGTAATAACTTTTATTGAATAAATGTTTACTGAAGGTCTGTTACAGGCAAAACTTCATTAGGTTTACAACAATGAGTAAACATTTGGAGTTTAATATAGTAGGGGAACTCGATGTCTAAAGCTCTCTGATTAAGGAGAGAATGAAATGAGTAAATAGTGGAACTAACATCTGTGTTGTATCTAGGCAGAGTCAGGGCTCTTAATTTTGCTTTGAGAAGTACAGGTATGGCTTGGACTCGACTTGAATGGTATTGAGTTAGATATGAAAAACTTAGTTTCTATATTTCCTATAAAGAATGCAAAAAATGTGCTGAGGCTGATGAGATATAGTATCAGTTTGTAGTGAACAGTGGTTTCTCTACAGTAGGAAATTAACTCCCTGAGTTCCCCACTGACCTCAGGTTAGGCCCTCCCGACAGCCAGGGCAGCCTAGGAAGCTTTCAGAGTGTTCAGATCCCTTGTTTCTCCTCCCCTGATGAAGTCAATGGATTTTAATTTTTCTAGTGCATAAAGAACAAAAATCTAGATAACTATGTGTATATTAGATATAATGTGAATATTAGAATCAAATGTACTATTACAAAATCAAAATTTCCATGTCACCCAGTGTATAATACTTTTTGACTGAATTTCTTGAATGATGCCTTGATTTTTAAAAATAGTGTATAATTAATACTTAATTTTTAAAACAAGACTGATCAAAATATTAACATAAAAAATACTTAATCAGAGCTGACAAATATAATAATGGTCTATTACGTGTAAATCAACTGGCAAATAATATTGTAAACCAGGAGTGAAACTATAAAAAGGAAAATACAAAGGAAAACTTACTAGAATGCAGACCACAGTATAAAAGTACAGTGAAGAAATAGATTTGAAAGGTTACTAACCAGGATTTGCAGTCATAATATCCAAGTTTGCACACTAAAGCATAGGCATAATGGATGACCATTCAAAGATACTACTGCAAATACAAGGATAACATAGAAGTTCATTTAAAGTTGGTTTTTCCCTGACCAGAGTTGGGCTTCCCAGGTGGCTCAGCAGTAAAGACTTCACCTGCCAGTGCAGCAGATGCATGTTCAGTCCCTGGGTTGGGAAGATCCCCTGGAGAAGGAAGTGGCAACCCACTCCAGTATTCTTTCCTGGAGAATGCCATGGACAGAGGAACCTGGTGGACTAGGGTCCATAGGGTCGCAATGAGTCGGACACAACAGCACAACTCAGCTTTCTCTGAGTTACCCGTAAGAAACTACTGATTGATGAAATAGCTTGTCATTGGAGAACTGTGTACCAAGCCATGGGTGGGGACCACATAACTGCATTTTTGGTTGTCATGAGTGCGGTGGAGTGCTCCTGGCACCTCACAAGAAAGGGATTCTACTAACATCCTGCCGTGCACAGGACAACCAACCACTACAAAGAAGTTCCTGGTCCAAAACGTCAGTAATTCCTAGGTTGAGTACCTTGTCCTTGACAAACCAGCTTTGAGATTTAAGTCCTTTCTCCTTCAGCTTTTCTACACCACCCCTGATTCCATTTGCTTTCCTTTTCGTTACCAAATCCTATGTTATCAGTATCAAAGTCTGATTCTACCCCATTTTGTTTACAGTGCCTGGTTTACAAGCCAGGCCCTCATCAATTCACATCTGTCTAATTACAGTAGCCTAATTCATTTTACTATTGTCTCCTTGTACCAGTAAACCATTTGACACCTTTAACTCAGAAACTGTTGGTGGATCTCCAAAGGTGATTGTTAAGGTTAAAGACCTTAGTTCAAGGCCCTCCACAACAGGCTTAACCAACATTTTAACCGTATTTTCTTTCCCCCGTACTCTGAACCTATATATAGTACTCCAGCTAAATTCACTACAAAAAGTTTTGGAACAAAGTCTTTCTGCCTTCTCTTCCTGAAACTTTTTTGTTAGTCTCTGTCTGCTACCAATCCTACTCATCCTTTAAGGCTCTTAAGTTCTCTCTACCACTTCACAGCTTTTCTTGAATTACCCCAACCAAGTATCTCCTTGGAAGCCACCTATCTTCTCTCAAGAAGTAATGCTCAAAATTCTCCAAGCAAGGCTTCAACAGTACATGAACCATGAACTTCCAGATGCTCAAACTGGATTTTGAAAAGGCAGAGGAACCAGAGATCAAATTGCCAACATCTACTGGATAATCGAAAAAGCAAGAGAGTTCCAGAAAAACATCTGCTTTATTGATTATGCCAAAGCATTTGTGTGGATCACAACAAACTGTGGAAAAATCTTAAAGAGATGGGAATACCAGATCACCTGACCTGCCTCCTGAAAAGTTTGTATGCAGGGCAAGAAGCAACAGTTAAAACTGGACATGGAACAACAGACTGGTTCCAAATAGGGAAAGGAGTACATCAAGGCTGTATATTGTCACCCTGCTTATTTAGCTTATATGCAGAGTACATCATGCAAAATGCTGGGCTGGATGAAGCACAAGCTGGAATCAAGATTGCTGGGAGAAATATTAATAACCTCCAATACACAGATGACACCACCCTTCCAGCAGAAAGCAAAGAACTAAAGAGCCTCTTGCTGAAAGTGAAAGAGGAGAGGAAAAAAGTTGGCTTAAAACAACATTCAGAAAACTAAGATCATGGCATCTGGTCCCATCACTTCATGGCAAATAGATGGGGAAACAATGGAAACAGTGACAGACTTTATTTTGAGGGCTCCAAAATCACGGCAGATGGTGACTGCAGCCATGAATAAAAAATTGCTCCTTGGAAGAAAAGCTGTGATCAACCTAGACAGTATATATTAAAAAGCAGGGACATTACTTTGCCAACAAAGGTCCATCTAGTCAAGGCTATGGTTTTTCCAGTGGTCATGTATGGATGTGAGAATTGGACTATAAAGAAAGCTGAGTACTGAAGAATTGATGCTTTTGAACTGTGGTGTTGGAGAAGACTCTTGAGAGTCCCTTGGACTCCCAGGAGATCCAACCAGTCCAACCTAAAGGAAATCAGTCCTGATTATTCATTGGAAGGACTGATGCTGAAACTGAAACTCCAATACTTCGGCCACCTGATGCAAAGAACCGACTCATTGGAAAAGACCCGGATGCTGGGGAAGGTTGAAGGCAGGAGGAGAACGGGATGACAGAGGATGAGATGGTTGGATGGCATCACCGACTCAATGGACATGAGTTTGGGTGGACTCAGGGAGTTGGTGATGGGCAGGGAAGCCTCGTATGCTGCGGTTCATGGGGTCACAAAGAGTCAGACACGACTGAGCAACTGAACTGAACTGAACTAAACAATAAGGCCCTGGAAGCGGAGACTCTTCTTTACCTCTATGCAAACTTAAGCATTAGCAGGAGTGGTAGATATTAGTGGTATACTAATTAATGGGTTCAGTGTCATCACTTAAAAGATCTTAGGAACGAACTAGAGAGTTTCTTCGTGTTAAAATGTTGAATCCCCTTTAAGGTAGTAAACATTAAATGAATTTAATTTCTCTTGCCATTGGACCAGAGAAGTTGAGTATTTCATTAGCTGCATTAAATATGGCAAAAACCAGCAGAATAAAATCACCCTGTTTGTATATATGGAAGGGGAGTCAGAGAGGAGGGTGAATTTTACCCTAGAAATCCCTAGAGGACTTGTTTCTTCTAGAACTAAGGAATTCCTATACCATGCATCCCAGTGAGACGTATGTTTGCAAAGACAAACCCCAAGATCACAGTTAAACCTAAATTAAGATCATAAGCTTCTAGGAAGTGTCATTGATCTCCTTCTGTCTAATCAAGAAATCTTTCTTGCACTCAAAGTTATGCAACAGAGAAGACCTGAACAATTAACTCTGGTGTAAATAGCTATACTTCTTTCTTCAGCCCACCTTGAACAAATGAAGACAATGGAAGTATTAATTCAGCACATCCTCCAAAGGACAATGCTCTAAATCCAAGGTAGTGTTAATATTTTCACTAACAGTCCAGATTGTTTTGTATACCTACGACTCTTATTAAGACTTTGGCTCTGCCCCACCCTAATTCTGACATCAGCAAGCATACCCAGTTCCTTGGTGTCACCAGAAACAGAGTAAAGAGGAACTTCACCAGGAGACCATTCCGGAACCCACCAAATCTAACTTTGGTTTTCAACATTGCAGTAGATTATTCAAGATAATTAACAGGTTCAGTGTCATCACTTAAAAGACCTTAGGAATGAACTAGGGAGTTTCTTCGTGTTAAAATGTTGAATCCCCTTTAAGGTAGTAAAGACACCTCTGACAAAAAGAAATATAAAATGAGGTGTTCTATTTTAAGAAAACATCAGGCTGGCCCCCAAGAGACAAGCTATTATCTGTCCTGCAGAGTGACAATGAGACATACCAAAAAATTATTTGGTATTTATCTGAAGTTCAAATTAAACTGTGGCATCTAGTTTGTGTGTATGTGTGTGTGTGTGTAGTTGTGTGTGTGTGTGTGTAGTTTGTGTGTGTGTGTGTTTTCATGCTAAATCTTGCCACCCTACATTCATGTTTTCCCGATCACAAGGAAATATAAACTACACTTCCTGGTTGTAAAAGAAAATGGCTTTGTCCAATTCAAATTTGTTCTACATAGGAATTATTTATAGAATTGTGGGGGTGGGGGTTGTGTGAAATTAATGGAGGATTATTTTTTAATTTAAAAAAACTACAGATAGCCTCATACATGTCTCACCAGTGAACTTTCATTATTGCTGATATGAGCTCAGTTAAACACCCACTATGACACGTACCTTAGACCCAGAGCAATCACCACTGTACTTAACAAGGCGCTGTGCAGCACTGGGCATTTTTTCCTGGCAGAACATTGCATATGGTTATGAGATGGGCATACCACCTTGTTGTGTTTTGGGGCATCCGGAATCAAGGGCTTTGGAATGAAGAGATCCGTCTATTTCACATATTACATAACAATGTCAAAGCAGTTTTATTTTTTTAAAAAAGTGGTGCAGGGTGGATTGGGAAATGATACATTTTTGACATTATGGGAACTTCTAGAGTCCTGGACTTCTCAAAATAATTGGGTGGCAATCTTCTTTATAATTTTCCTGGGAATTATTTTTGAAATCATACTCTTAAAGATTTGTATGTCCTTTCAAAAGAAGCCTGAATTTCCTTCAGAAAAGGATAAGTCAGATGTCCACAAGGTAAGAAAAAAAAATGCTTGATTTCCTTTTCCAAGATTTTTCAAAATAACACAGAAGAATAACTTATAACATTGTGTAACTTTGATATTTGGATCACTCTAACGGGTCGCAAAGTCGGACACGACTGAGCGACTGAACTGAACTGAACATTTTATTGTCTCCCTTGACAGAAAGAAGACAATGGGAGTTGCCTGAGAAGCATGAAATTTGGTAAGTATCCTACAATTCTATTAGTTCAGTTCAGTTCAATACAATTGATACAATACAATTCTCCCATTGATACTCTGTTTTTTATTCCTATTTCTCTCTAGATAATTGGTCAGCTCTTTCATCCTCAGAAGCAAGGTAAATGATATATTTTGAAATTAGATGAAACAGATTAGTTTTGTTCTATTCAAAATTACATCTGAACTACAGAAAAAAGTTTTCCCATGTGTATAGAGTACAACAGCAGTTCAACATCATAATTCAGTCTAACTTTGATTTTTGTTTTTTAAATTGATTTTTATTGGAGTATAGTTGCTTTACAAAGTTATGTTAGTTTCTACTGTACAGCAAAGTGAATGAGTTATATATATATATATATATATCTCCCCTCTTTTTGGATTTCTTTCCCCTTTAGGTCACCACTGAGCACTGAGTAGACTTCCCTTGCTCTACACTAGGTTCTCTTTAGTTATCTGTTTTATACATAGCAGTGTATATAGGTCAGTTCCAGTCTCCCAGTTCATCCCACCCCTTCTTTCCCCTTTGGTATCCATACATTTGTTGTCTACATCTATATCTCCACTTTGTGAATAAGTTTATCTGTATCATTTTTCTAGATTCCACATATAAGTGATATATTCAGTATTTGTTTTTCTCTAACTTCACTCTGTATGGCAGTCTCCAGGTCCATCTGCTGCTGCTGCTAAGTCGCTTAAGTCATGTCCGACTCTGTGCGACCCCATCAATGGCAGCCCACCAGGCTCCCCTGTCCCTGGGATTCTCCAGGCAAGAACACTGGAGTAGGTTTCCATTTCCTTCTCCAGTACATGAAAGTGAAAGGGAAGTCGCTCAGTCGTGTCCGACTCTTAGCGACCCCATGGACTGCAACCCACCAGGCTCCTCTATCCATGGGATTTTCCAGGCAAGAGTACTGGAGTGGGGTGCCATTGCCTCCTCCACTAGGTCCATCTACTGCTGCTGCTACATCTCTGCAAATGTCACAATTTCATTCCTTTTAATGATTAATATTCCATTGTATACATGTACCACATCTTCTTTATTCGTTCCTGTGTTGATGGACATTTAGATGGCTTCCATGTTATGGCTATTGTACACAGTGCTGCAGTGAACACTGGGGTTCTGTATCTTTTTGAATTATGGTATTCTCTGGGTATATGCCTAAGAGTGGGATTGGTGGGTCATATGGTAGTTCTGTTTTTTAACTTTGATTTTTAAATGGTTGTTCTATTCCAAACTGTATTAATGGCTTTTTATATATTGTTTAAATTATCCTTCCAGGTAGGTAATGTCATTACTGTTTTTTTTAATTTGTTTCAGAGTATGTACTAATACATATATGTATATAATGTATACATTGGGGCTGAGAAGTCCCCTGATCTACCAAATAAAAACTGGAGACCCAAAAGAGCAAGTGGTATGATTCAGCCCAAGGCAGAAGTCCTGGGGTGGCAGGGAGTTGTGCAGTGCTGGATAGTCTCCGAGCCCAAAGACCCAAGAATCAGGAGCTCTGATGTCTGAGGGCGAAGAAGATGGACATCCCTGATCAGGAAGAGACGGGGAGTTTCCTCCTCCATCTATTGTTCTATTTGAGCCCTCAGAGGATTAGATGATGCCCAGCCAATTGGGGAGGGCATATCTTCTGTATCTTCAGGCTGCTGATTCGAATGTAAATCTCTTCCTGAAGCATCCTCATAGGCTCTCAGAAATAGTGTTTCACCAGCTGTCTGGGCATTCCTCAGCCCAGGCAAGTTGACACACAAAATTGACTACCACACTAGGTAACAAAAATGTGTATACAGCCTGTATATTAGACATTAATAGCTTCTCCTGACAGTAGAGAGAACTTGAGAAGTATTTAATGTATTTTAGACATTCACCTAATAATTTTGTGTTCTCTGTGAAAAAAGGTAATCAATAGTTCAGTCTAAAATACTCCAAATTCTATTAATAATTAGCAGAATCCCAATCAATGAGATTTTCCTGTATAAGTAAACATGTAGAAAAACTGTGTGATGGGGGTATATGTTGATGATTTCATTTATTAGCTTCATGGCTCTGGACTTCCCTGGTGGCTCAGACGGTAAAGCATCTGTCTACAATGCGGGAGACCCAGGTTCGATCCCTGGTTGGGAAGATCCCCTGGAGAAGGAAATGGCAATCCACTCCAGGACTATTGCCTGGAAAATCCCATGGAAAGAGGAGCCTGGTAGCCTACAGTCCATGGGGTTGCAAAGAGTCACACGACTGAGCGACTTCGCTTTCACTTTCATGCTTTGTTCATGATGATGAGTTATTTAAAACTAGGGTCATTCTTCCATTAAAGGAAAAGATAATCTGTGTTCCCTGGAAAGACAGCCACCAGAATTTCTGACTTAGCTTATATGAGTTTCAGTTTATGATTTTAGGGTACCTTACCATGAAACAAATAGTCAGACATGACTTAGCGACTAAACAATAACAACTATGAAACAAAACTTAAGGAACATCAGAATCACCTGGAGAGCTTGTTAAAATTAAGATTTCCAGGCCCCACACCTAGGGCATCTGATTCAGGAAGTCTAGGGTGGGATCTGAGATTTTGCATTTCTGGTCATTTTGCATTTTGCATTTATGATCATTTTGAATTTATGATCAAAGTGACGCTGATGTTGGTCTGAGCATTGCTAGACCAAGCCTAATCATTTGAGGTAGAAAGGATGCTGGAGGGTCCACTTCCATGATCATTTGCTGCTGCTCTTTAGTCACTAAGTCATGTCCAACTCTTTGCAACCCTATGGACTGTAGCCCACCAGCCTCCTCTGTTCATGGAATTCTCCAGGCAAGAATACTGGAGTGGATTGCCATTTCCTTCTCCAAGGGCTCTTCCTGACCCAGGGAGCCAACCCGAGTCTCCTGCATTTGCAGGTGGATTCTTTACCTCTGAGCCACCTGGGAAGCCCTCTGTGATCATTGTTCTTGTTATTCAGTCACCAATTCGTGTCCAACTCTTTGTGAGCCCATGGACTGCAGCACACCAGGCCTCCCTGTCCCTTACCATCTCCCAGTTTCCCCAAGTTCATGTCCATTGAATCGGTGATGCCATTCAACCATCTTCATCTTCTGTCGCCTTCTTTCATGATAATTATTTTAACCAAAATTATGTTGAGAAGCATTACCCTAAAATGTAGGCTTTTCTCTTGATCAAAAACAAACAGCTGTTAAACAATTAGGACTTATAGAAAGCTATAGTTTATGGCATTGGACATTGTTCTGTTGTACCTCTTAAATTTCCATAAGGATGCTTTCATTCTTGTCAAAACTGTCATACAGAGAACAGAAACTGATATTCCTTGTAAAAGGATATAATCTTACTCTGCAACTTTGTTAAAATAGGCAGTCAAAAGTAGACTTTTGGACAGATTTTTGTGGAGAAAAATCCCTCATTCTCCTGGATATGAAAATAACTTACTTCACTTTGTCTTGGATTGATTTATTGAATGAATGCAAGTAGGTAATGAATTATTTTGTAATGTGGATAATGACTTCCCAACTTATCTCTACATTTAACTATGTTTTCATATACTATATTGGATTTCCTTAAATTTCAAAGAGAGTTCTTGTATGAAATAGGTCCTCAGTGACCACTGATTCACTGTTTTCTTATATTTCAGAGTTGATAACTATTCAGAGAGAACAATTGCTTCATCAGTTACATCTGAAGGAAATGAAGAGTACTTTGAAGACAGCGTTCCGCCACCAGATGGACCACCACGGGCAGGTACCAGTGAAAGCAGGTTTCGAGTAAGTCACTTCAGTGAAAGTCATATGACATCTTCAAATGGGACTAGCTCATCATCTCTGTCACTATTTCATTCGGAAGTACAGGAAATTTTGCTAAGGTGTAGCGGGTGCCCTAAAAATGAATGCGAAACAATACAGTTTTCATCAAAGAAATTATTTTCCATAATGAAAAGTAACAGAAGTAAAAACAGGACGTTTTCTTCTGACTTTAACTTTTCAAGAACTTCGAGAATCATTATAGAAAGTGAAGATCTAGATGTGGCACCATGCCCTCCTGCCCATCTGTTTCTTTCTAGAGACCAAGTCAGACTTCTGGAAGAAAATGTGAGAAATCAAAGCCCTCCAAAATCCAAAGCCACATTAGAGAATAAAACTACCTCTCTGTCCTCAATCTCTCTAGAGCCCTTGATTCAGAATCAACATTCTGCTACAGTGGACCTTTCTCCCCAAGTACAAGCTTCTTTTTCCAGACAAAAGGCTACTCAGAATCAAGGATTTTCCAGAGCCCAATTTATTGCTCAAGCCCACCAATTTTTTAACAATCAAGCATCAGTCAACAGGCAGCCTGAGAGTGAGGCCAGATACTTTGCTCTGCCTCAAGTTTTGGTGAGGGAACCACTTACTACCAGCACCCAAGACTCCTTCCAGACCGCAGACATGGATAGGTGCCAACATCTGGTCCAAGTTCCACACTCTACTGAGACTCAAGATTCAGTCAAGGGCCTAGGGTCTGATACAAAACACTCGGATGAGGCCCAGGATTCTGTCTGGTCTGAAGAGTCAAACAAGATTAAATATTCTATCCCAGTGCAAGACACTATTTTAAAGGATGCCAGACATCTGGTTTTACCTCCGAGCCCAAATTCAGTTGATGAAGTGATGCCACAACGAGAGCATGTTAAGAGTGAGGGCCAGATACAAATTGCTTCCTCAACATTAAACCAGTCTCCTTCATATGGCTCACTGCCTCTCATGGCCAGGCAGAAAAACAGAAGAAAAACCTCACTCAGTAAAAGTGAACTTAGCCTCAAAGATCTGCCTCAGAAGTCAAAGAAAACACCACTTTCACAGGTACTTCAGACCACAGCATGTCACACTTCAGAGTGCAGCCAGTTAAGATATGAGCATAAAACTAAGAAGAAAGAGTTACATCAAAGAAAAGGTGTATCAGGTATAGCGTTGCATTTTACATATGCTTTCAAGCTTGTCCCTCCTTATATTAGGAAGTATTACAGGAAAAGACAAGCAAAATTCACTCCAGGTTTAACAGAATGTAGAGATTTTCTGCCGAAACCAGATCAGTCACTATGTGCAGAGAAAGTTAATTACATAGGGTCTGTTGAGGAAGAAGGAACCATGCAGAGTACTGAAAATGAAGAGCAGCATGGCAGAAACAATGAAGAGCTAGAAAACATTTCACAGGAAATTGCATCTCAGCTAGAACAGTCTTTCATGGTCAATACTTATCAACAGAAAGTACCTTGTCCTTCATTAATAGAAACAAACTGGATGAATAAAGAGTCTCTTGAAGATCCAAAGGAAATGGATATTGCAGAGTCTTGTGCACCTAAGAGTGAAACAACATCTGACCTGCCTGTTGCAAGGCAAGAGACGCCTGTAGAAGAAGCCATATCAGAACCTTTGCAGAAATGTGTTTCCTCTCCCCAGATGGAGTCAGACAGAAACATGAAAACATGGGAGGACCTACGAGGTTCAGAGAATTCAAATCCTGCCCTTTCAAGCAGAGAGGAGTTACCAACGAGTATATCAGAAATGCAAAGATGCTTCTCACAGGGGAATACAGACAGAAAAGATCTTGAAATTGTTCTGGAGTCTTCGGATGTCAACTTGTTCATTCCCCTAGGAACCGAAAAGCATAAAAGCAGTGGACAACCAGCAGGTGTAGAAATTCAGGAGAGGCCAGAAGATGTAACTGAGAAGGAAAAAAACGCATTAAGAGTTCACGTGATGGAAGAAGGTGACATAAGCGGAAGTGAGGAACTCGAATGCAACGCGAGAAGCAACGTTAACAATATGCAAGAGGAAAGAATATTTGCTGCGATTCACGCAGCCACTCACACTGCCGTTTCTTTACCACCTCGTATGAAAACGCAGAGTGGATTAAAAACCAAGATGGATACATCAGAAATAGGACTTGGTTTTTCCGCAGTAAAGCCAAATGAATTACCAGATGACGGGAAAATATATTTTTCCTTTGAGAAGAACTGTCTAGTTAAAAAACCACAAGAAGACAACAGAGAGGAAGAACAACAGGCTCCACAAGAAGCAGCTTTGCAGCTAACGCCAGGTTTCAGGTTCAGCCTACAACTACAGCAGAAGCCCACGTATGTCCAACTGGAACCAGGACAGAGTAGTCCAAAAGGTCGAACCACTCAAAATAAAGACCTCAGTGTTTACCCACAAACTCTCTCTACAGAGACGACTGTGGAGACTAACCCACGCCCCGTGATGGATCCATTGCAAGTTGAGGTGAAGCAAAGCACAGACAGACCTACAGGCCGGGAAACTGCAGACCCAGTGCCTCCTCTCACCGTGTGCGAGAGCTTGCCACTTTTAACTGAATCAACAGAACGTGGTGTCCCTTTGGGTGGAAGCCCTGAGAAGTTCCTGGATGCTCAGATTGCAGAAGAAAAGCAGGACTTAGAAGGAGTTTTACCTGAAGTTGCCCTGGGGTCTTTCCATAGGCATGTGCCTCCTTTATCCAATTTGAAAAGGAAGAAAATCAGAAAAAAAGTACCAGGAACCACAAATGTACTCGGTTTCAAATGTGTGATTACAAAAGTAAAAAAGCCACCAAAATGTCACAGAAGATTAAGAAGCAATTTCAAAATCATGATTAAATACATACTTCAAGATAAATCCATGGCAGATATGCTTCTGAATGTTACTGACCCTTGTTTGTCTATTTTGCCCCATGTTAGAATGCACAGCAGATTAAACGTAGGGAATCACAGTCATATAGAGCTAAAACAAGAGACATCAGAAGCTGAAAGAGAAGAAGACTATTTAGATATCATTAATAAAGGAAGTGACTCTGGAAACACACTAGAAGCAGCTCGCTTGCAGGAGGAAGTGAGTGGGGACCAGGAAGCTTCACCAGAAGCAGTCCTTGAGGATCGCTGGAACCTCACATTGGATGAAGATCCAGAGAAAGAGCTCAAATCCATGAAAGAAATGCAACAACCAATCACATTTGCAGAAATCATGGCAGAGTCTATTCACATGGCCACAACAGGCCCAGTTCATGTTGAGAATATGGAGAAAAGCCTGATAGCACCCAGAGATTTAAGATGCACTGAAGATGATTCTGAGATATCTCCTCCCATATCAGAAAAATCACTGATTGGAGACCCTTTAAACCAAACAAGAGAAAGTGATGTACCAGATGATGGACGTGATACCAGGGAAACAGGTTACTGTTTTGCAGCAATGAAGGCGGAACGACCTGAAGATTTACCAGCAATGTTCCCAAAGACTTTTAATTGCCACATGCCTGTCTTATCTCATTCTAAAGTGAAGAAAACTAGAGTAAGATTTTCACACATAGAATGTAGAGTGAACTCCAAGTCTGTACCTATGAAAGCATTGAAGCCATCCATTTCACAAATGTGTGATATCATAGGTCATCAAAGAAAGAAACTGAAATCTGACTTTAAGGCCAAGTTTGAAAAGATCGGCCAAGCTAATGGACTGGAATATGAACTTCTAAACACCCTTTACTCTCCTGTGCATAGCAGGTTACCAGGAGAGACAAAGAGTTTCTGCCATGTTCAAGCTAAGCTCCGGGGTCTAGCCACTGAAGAGAGACCACTGTATGTTGATTTTTTTGATGAAAGTAATGCACTCTGTGACAGAGAAGAAAAAGGACAAGATGTAGAGGAAAAGGAGCAAAAGACTTTGCTAATAACAGCTCCGCAGCATACCCAGTACCTCTGGATCAATGGATGTCGAGGAAAGGAGACTCACCTTGCCGAACCAGACGCAGGCCTGCACCGTTTAACACAGGAGCAAGATACACAGCACCAAACATGCTTTAAACAAGCTGCTTTGCAGACTGATGTCCAGATGGGTCCTCAAGAAGCTAAGGAACTCCTGAAGACCAACAAACCAAAAGATGACCTAACAGCCCCTGTGGGTCTGGAGGTTCTACCTCCCGAGGCAGGGAACTCATCACCTGTGAAACTTTTGAACATTCCAACCCAATGTGGCGTAGCCTCTGGTGGAAATCTTACAGGGGAACAAGGTTCTTATTCTGTGGATAAAAATTCAGCGTTACCAGAAAGTTTGCAAGTGACCTTCTTGCAGTCTTCTGATTCCATTGACACCTTTGTTTCTAAATCTCAAAGAAAGAAAAACACACTAAAACTGGCAAGAAAGCAAACAACAGTGAGTCGTAGACACAGTGCTATGAGAGAGCAAAACGCACCCACTCTGCGTATGCTCCCTGGCAGGCGGAGAAAGGCATGGCAATGCAATTTCCAAATGAGGAATTTACAGCAAAATAAAAACACAGGAGATGTGTGTTCACCTGTCATTCTCTCCAGGGTGCCTGTTTGGCCAAACACCAAAATGAGCATAGGATTAAATGTGGAGACAGATACACAAAGGATAACAAGACTTGATCATATGCAAATGCAAGAGAAATCACCCAGTGAAAGAAAAGTATGTTGCCCAGCTTCTATGGATATGAGTAGGTTACCTAACAGTGTGAAAGACAGGAAGGAGGAAGGGGCAGGGGAACAAGATTTACCAGTTCCAGAGAGTGGCCAAGGCTTCATATTCAGTACATATCAGGAGCAGGATCATGACCTTATCAAATCAGATGAGGGGCAGAAACGAAGTATAAATATCCAGGTACAACCACAAACACATTTTGCAGAGAGTATTTTGAACTCTCCTTCATGCCCAACATTGGATCCATTTCAACTGAGAAAGCTAGAGAGCGATGCTAGGTTTTTTCCTCCAATGTCAGGAGAAGCAAAGTTTGAAAAAATATTTTCTTCAAGAGAAGGTGGTGTTCCATCTGAGGCAAACCATCAAAAGGAACAAGCTGGTGGAACTGAAAAGGAAGAGAAAGTGACTTTAGATTTCTGCATGACTGCTTTCTCTCTATCCAAAGGCAAGAGAAACATCAAACAATATTCAGACATGAAAATCTTGATGAATCCCAAATGTGGAATTTTAAAAGCAAAGAAACCACCCATTTCACACATGCTCAATATCAAGGGTGGTGCTAGACGAAATCATAGGAAAGAATTGGGATATAACTTGAACACCAAAATGGGACAGGTAGGTCAGGGTACGAAAATGCTAGACGGCAGGGACTCCCTCCTGAACATCATCCCTGCCATTAATAAGAATAGTGACCCAGAAAGGGGAAAAGACATGTTAGGAGAAAAAAGGCTTAGTTCAGAACAAGTAAAGCAAAATATACCCCTACACGAAGGGAATGTGACTCCAGATGACCCCAAAGAAGGTGATCTTCAAGATGAAGAAAGTGAACAGATGTTACTAAAAGTAATTCCACAGCACAGCCAACACTTCATACTCTGTTCAGACCAGATGAAGGAGCTTGAGCTTCACAAACCAGGAAACAAAGGATGTGGGGAAACTCTGTTTTTTACCAAACAGGACATCCCCCAGCGCACACAGCCTGCAGATCCAGTGCAGACAACACAGCCAAAGAGAAGCCAGCAGACGCAAAACGGCACCGTGTGGCCAGCGAGTTCAAGCCTTCCCCTTCTAAAGTCGAACGAATCACGAACCGGTCAAGTTGTAACTGATGCAATGAAATGTGACGTCCCAAGTGATGAGAGCCGCATGGGAGAACTGGATGATCATGGTAAAGAGGAAAAGTCAGACTTTAAAAAAGATCTGCAAGCACCTGTCCCTGAGTCTTCAGCTGCTGCCACACCTGATCCCCCTGAACCTAAACAGGGAAGAAAGACATTTACATGTAGAGCCTTAAAAAGTAAGATGAGTCCCAAGTGTGTTGTTATGAAGGCAAGAAAGGCACCAATGTCGCAGATATTTAACATCCCTGGGAATGGCTGTCTGAAAACCCTCCCTTCGAAAGCCATGAGATCACAGATCGTTGAGTTTTTGATTGAGATAAAATCCTCTGGGGCGCTAGAAGATGTTACTGCAGAGAGAAAGGAAGGAGGAGCCCAAGAATTGCGGGCAGCAATGCTGGAGTTCCGGGATGCAGCCACACTTGTTTCACCTGTGTTGAAAAGACAGAGAAACCACTCAGAACTTACAGACACGATAGAAAAAATGAGGCCCAAATGTATCACTTTGAAGGCAAAGAAGACACCGATTTCCAAGACATTTAATGCAACAAAACGTGGCGTGCCAAGCCGTGGTAGGCAATTTGAAGGCAAGTTCAAAACCATGAGGAAACAAGGTCAGTCACTGGCAGTCGCCACGCCGAAGGCCACTTCCTCTCCCGTGTCAGTTTCACTGGACATGAAGGTGCATAACAGAACCAAAGTAGAGACGGACATGCTGGGGAAGACGAGGTTCCATCCTGAGCTACAACAGCAAGGACACTGGCCAGAAGGAGGGGGAGCCTGGTGTCCCTATTCTAGGGCCAAGAGGGAAAAGGTCAGGAAGGAACTCAAAGGCCACGGTGGAGAAGCAGCGCCTCGGAATTCCCAGCACCTCACTTCCAGTGCTCATCATATGAAGGAGGCTCGCTTTGTGAAATCAGACCTCAAACAGAAGTATTCAGCAAGGGGAAAAATCCCAGAATCACTAACCATAGCGGAGGAGCTGCAACAACGCACGTTTTTCGCACAAAGTGTCTTGCGTTCTGTGTCTTCCTCTATTTTGAATTCACTTCCATCTGAGAAGGCATCACAAAGGACAAAAGCACAGAGGTCAAGGATTTTATCTCCAGCGACAGAGAAATCACTCGGCGAATCTTTAGCTGTTAAAGTACCAAGTGACGTCCTGTCTGAAACAGACCCAGCAAAGGAACCTGCTAGCTCTAGTCCAGAGGGAAAGAAAGAATTACAAGCGGACTTACAAGGGAGAGCCGTACAGTCTTTCGGTATCTCCAGGCCGGATTCTTCTGACATTAAAGGGTTGAGAATTGTAGCATTGATCCCTACGTCTCAGACTGGGGAAGCCCAGATGGCATCAGTTTTGAAGACAACTAATACCACTGGTCCCAGCGCCCCCGGCCATGGAAAGGAACCGGTCCACAACTTTGATAACGAGGCCAAGGAGTCATCTCAGAGTACGTCAAATATATTTATGACTACTTCTTTTTCACCTACACCTGTTTCACCTGCCACCAAAACACATAAAAAATGGAAAGCCAAGAAAGACCCAGTCGAAGTCAGTATTATTCAGCTAAAACCAGAGGACAGGAAAAGAGTGTGCAGAAGATGCAGGACCTTGGGCACCACATCTCAGTCAGGACGGCAAAATGAAAGAGAGGGCAAGGAAGTTGCATTCAAAACAGAAAGTAGACAAGATGAAAATATGCTTCTTACAGAGCAAGACACGCAGCAACAAACACTAGGTTCAGAAAATACATTGGCGTCTACCTGTTCTTCTCTGATAATTCCATTTCAAACTGAAAAGGTGAAGAAGAACATCCCATCATATACAAACATACTGCATAGAAAAAGTGAAAAGATTTCATGTGTAAAAAGAGAGAAAGCAATGTTTGATGGTCTTTTAATTGATGAGGCAGGGTGTAGGACTCCATCTGCTGGGAATCCCACAAGGAGGCTGGATGCTTCCAGTCCAGCTCCCCTACAACCTGAAGAAGAGAAAGACACAAAAACTCAAAAAGTAACAAAATACACAGCTGATCAAAATACCCCACTTCCCAAGTCAGGGATCTCAGCGCTTGGAGATTCATGTAAGGAAAGCTCTAGAAGGAAACTGAGTGGTTCTATTGTCAAGAAACATAAAGAGTTGCAAAGAGATTTACTAACAATATCCACAACGTCTGTTTTGTCTGAATCTAGAAGGCAGATAAAAGCACTTAAATTTCTAGAACGGAAAGATCTTATGGGTCCCAGATATATAACCATGAAGACAAAGAGGCCTCGTTTTTCACAGGTGCTTAACATCACTGAGCATGGTCATCAGCACTGTAAAAAGAAACAGGAATGCTATTTAAAGTCTGTGATTAAAGACAGGCAACAACATAAATGTATAGCTGATGCATTTTCATCTCTCACACCTGTTTCAACGGATAGTAAGATAGATATTGAAACTGATAGCACACTCACAACAGGGACAGATCAACCAAGAGTACAAACACACAACCACACCCGCCCAGAGTTAGAGAAATCACTGAGTGCTGCGGAAGCATGGGAGGCCAATTTGATCGATACACAAAGCAGATCCAGCAACACAGGGAGAGTGAGTGCGCCACATGAGAAGGAAGAGGAAAATGTCCCAGAAATACCAGCAGAATCAGTTCCACACGAGAGCCAACATCTCCGTTTCACTTCTCATCATGTGAAAAATCTTGGCCCTTGCAAATCAAAACCTAAATTGGATAGTTCAGAAGGTAGAAGTACTTGGAATCTGTCTTGTGCGGCACAAAACATGAGGCAAGAAGAACACATTAGAAAAACTATCTTAAAGCCTGTCTCTAAAAGCGTGATGACTTTAATTCGAGTCCAAACACTGAAGAAAGGTCTTCACGCTCAAGAGGAAATCCAACACATGGCAGATCTAAAGACCCCATTTCCAGAAGCTAGGAAATCAGAGACTGGTTCCTTACACTATGATGGTGTCTGGGATGGAAATCCTAGGAGGAAACAAGATAATCCTATTTTTAAGAAAAAGGGAAGGAGTCAGAGTGACTTACTAGGAACAGTCTTAAAGCCTTTAGGTTTCTCCAGCCTTGATTCATCTGAACCTGAGAGCAAGAGTCATGCAGTAGAGGCTGTAGGCAAGAAAAGTACAATGAGTCCCGAGCAGGCAACTCTGGAGGCAGGGAAGCTACCAGTTTTACAGAAGCTTAATAGCACGAGGTGTCTTACTGGAAACCATAGAGAGAAAAACCACAAACTTAAGACCAAGGCAAGAGAGAAGCAATGGAATGAAGGTGCGCGAGAGATGCTATCCCATGCCAGCGAGGGAGCCCATGCCAGCGAGGGCGCTAAGAGTCCACCAGCCACGTTAGTGACTGATAAACTCTCATTCGATATAGCAGCGAGGGACAGTCTGGATAACCATGGAACACTTCACAAAAATCTAGGTGATTTTGTTACAGAGAAAAAGGCAGAGCTGGACAAAAACTTAGCCACAGTTCTCCTGGGGCCTTTCGATTTATTCATGCCTGTTTTATCTGACTCTGAAAGCCAGATAAACACAGTGCAAGAGAAAATCATATTGAAACGCAAATGTTCAGTGAAAAAAAAGGAGCCACTCATTTCACAGCTACTTAAAATCAGTAGGCAGTCTGCCACAAAACAGAGGACGAAATTTAGATCCAACGTAGAAACCAAAATGAAAGAGATGCGCTCAGGTAAAAATGCAACTGATATGTATACAAATGCCACTTACTTCGAAGTGGATACCTCCAACATTAGAAGGCAAAGCAGATTCCAAACAGAGGCAGACACAATATCAGGGTTTAATCCTGTACAGCCAACACACTCGCAGTTGCCAGCTGAAGACAGAGTGGTTTTACAGTCACTTAATGCCACAGGTCCTGCTTTAAGCATTAACAAAGAACAGGAGATAGACACACACAGAGAGAAAGCTGTGTTAAACACAGACCTAAAATCTACAGATGGTTCTCCATCTATTCCACCACGTACAAAAATGGAGCAGTCACCTAACACCTCGAGTAACTATGAAGAATCTTCTGAAAAGAGAAATGCCCTAAAGAAAGCAAAAGGTATGGAGGAAAAAGAGTGTGAACAACAGGTCTTGTCTGGAACACCTTCACAATATACCCAGTCACTTGAGTTTCTACAAAAGAAACAGCAAGAACTATGTGTCTCAGGAAACATCCAGAACTCTGCTAATGCTTATACACCTCCATACCCCCAAATCCTAAACCATCAAGCTAATGCGAAAGCAGCGGGTGTAGAAAGCACGGTGCATAGTGAACAGGTAAAATCGAAGGCAAAGAAACCATTTGTTTCCCTGATGTATAACACAGCAGGGCATGGAACCCGAAGCCATGAAAAGGAGACAAGGTTTAACACCAAGAAGCAGAAGCCAGGGTTCCAGAAAGAAAAAACGGAGGTAGAATTCTCTCTGAAAACTATTTATGACCCTGGGTCTATTCCACCTCAAATTCAAGAGCTGATGGAAGCAGAAAGGGAGAAAGGCAAGCCACCAAGGCTGGAGAAATTGCTGAACACAAGACAAATAGCATTTTCACAGTCTCTTGCTAAGAGTGCCAAATCCAGAAATAGGAAAACCCTGAGACAGTGTATCAGAGAGCAAGAAGAAAACTGCCAGATTGCTTTGCTGGACCTCTTCCCACGGAGTAGATATCGACTCGTGATGAGACAGCAACTGAAGAAGAGCCCCACCAATGTCAAATACACAGTAAATTTGAAAAGAGAAGCACATCCTGCTCAACCTTCACCAAAGAGAGCAAGCTGCTCCGCCACATTTGACATCTCAAGAGTGAGATTACACACGCAGCGCCAGCGCCTCACCGCCCTGGGAGTCAAGGCGGGAGACAGAGGCAAGGCCCGCCCTCCAGTGTCAGTTCCGCAGAGGACGGAAGTATCTGAGAAAACAGCTATTTCTTTAAGTTCAAAAGGACAGAATATGTGTCTTCCAGAGTCAGATGCTTCTCAAGAGAAGACTTGCAAGGAACAGGATCTGCTGAAAGAAGGAAGTAATTCAAGGACACTGGTGGAGCCTACTTTTTACTCCATTACGGAAACCTCTCATTTGGAAAATACCATTCCAAATCAGTTGGCAAGAGATGGATTAAGAGAAACTGATACCTTACAAGGTTCAAAAGGACAGACGTTTCTTTGTGCAAACGCGGAAGCCCAGCAATATACGCCTGCAGGGGAGATCGGAGACGTGAAACCAGATCCCATTCCGGAACGTCTCCTGGATTCAGCATCTTGCCCCAGTGGGGAACTTCATGTGAGAGAGGCAGGAAATGCAACACGGAAAGAAAGAGTTAGCATCCCTGTTGTTTCAAACGTCAATCTATGGGAAACCGAGATGCCAAAGTTAACGAATCTTCTATTAACATCAAATGAACAGAAAATAAACTCTTCTGAAAAAGGGAGGACAGAGCAGCGAAACAGTTCTAACCAGAAGAAAGGAAATCTTCTGGAATTCATTTCCTCGTGCATATTGTATCAGCTCCATATTGAAAGGCGAAAGAAACAAATCTCAGCCAAAGGAACGAGTTCAGCGGTTTTGAGTCCAGTGGTCCAGAAACCATCACACACAGTAGATACTCCAGTGGATCAACCTCCGTGCTCAGGAAGAAGAAAAGAACATCAACAGGAAAGTACATGCAAGGCTCTCCCAACATCTCTTTCTCATTCTATGATGAATATATTTCAGATTAAATTGCCAGGAGTAATGAAGGCAGCAAAGGAAGTAGATACTCCAAGGCACCACAGTTCAAATACAGAGGGAACTGGCTTGCCTGGTGCAGGAACAGAAGGGCAACCAGAATGTGTGCAACGTATTTGGCCAAATCTTGCTTCTGATCCTTCAGGAGATATATTATTTCAAAGTAAGATGTTGTATGAAAAGACAGTATCGGAAGAAGTAGTTAGCACTGTGGAGTATACTCCAAGTACAGAAGGGCTTGGTTCACATATTACAGGAAAAGGAGGCCAGCAAGAGAAATGGATGTCTGAGACCCTTCAAAAGTCCACATCTCACTCCCAAGCAGGTCTCCACCAAACTAATATCTCAGTGCAAGAAGTAAAGTTTGATGACACAAGTAAGATGCATTCCGAATATTCAACTCCACAGGCTAAGGAAGCATTAAAAGGAATGGATGTTCTTTCTGGATATACACAAAAAAGTGAAAAAGGACAAAACTTACCCAGCGTGGAACAGAAGCAGCAGCACCTACTGATTCCCTCTGAGAATCTTCCCTCCCTGGAAGCGCCCTCTGAGCATACATCTTACCCTCGAAACAATCCCTGGCTCCTGCCGCATTTAACACTTCAGACAAAGGAAGCATTATCAGAAGTAGATAATGTGTCGGGCAGGACAAAAGGATTAGACTTGATTTCTAAAGAACAACTAAATACTCAACTTGAGTGTGGCCTGGAATGGACTGTACCCTCAGCTCCTCCAACGCAAATGACGAGACAAAATACAAGGCCACCTTTAGAATCATCCAGTGAAACTGCAAAATATCAGAATGTCTCATTGCTGAAAGGAAAGAAATTATTGGATGGGGAGCAGATAATTGATTCAATAACAAATGTTAGCTCCCCCAAGCTAAGTGCTAGAAAGAAGGTGCACTTACGTAAAGCATGTCGAAAAAAAGTACAAAAAGAGGTGTGTCTACCTGCATTTCTTTCACGTTCTCTTTCTATCCATATGCCTCCTTTGCCTGAAAATAAAAGAGAGAAGAATGACCTAAAACAAGGAGTTGAGAAAGACATGGTACCCACCCAAAGGACTTTGGAGAAATTGATATTTTCAAACATATTTAATACCACTGACTATGGTGGCCCAGGCAACAGACCAGAACTGCCGAGGAAGATAAAAGAGAAAATGGTAAATTTGAAACATAGAAAGGTTAAACCTGATTTGGTTGTGACAGATGTATATGAGTCCATCCCTTCTCTCAAACTGAATATAAAGACAGCTGATGAGATTATCTCAAATAATGTAAAACGAATTAAACAACTTATATCGCAGAGAAAGGAGAAGATTAGAATAGAGGGAGTCGATGTGAAAGGAACAGCGGATCCCAACATTACCTTGAAGGCAAAGAAGCCATCACGATCACACATGCTCAGTGAAAAGGAATTGCCAGGGCAGCTGAACGTTATAAAGCAAGAGAGCGAGGGGCAGATAGGCAAAGGTATGTCAGGTGTGAAACTGACAAACTTGTTTGCTTCTGTACCATCTCTGTCACCTCTTGATTTGAATTTAAGAACAAAAGGCGGAAGAGATTCGTCAAGAATACCACAGAACTGCCTTCCACCACTAAAGCTCCAGGCAACATCAAATATCAGGAAAGCGTCATTTGCAGAGTCAATTAATAGAGAGAGTTTAAGCAACATAATAGAATCAAAACATTTCCCACAGCAAAAGAGGGAAGATGGAGACATAGTATATGGGAAAGATAAAAGGGACTGCAAAAGGGCCACTTTTAAAAGAAAGAAAAAACTTTTCAAACACACACCACATGGAAACGAACCGCAGTGGAACAATAAAGAGCAAGAGAAAATGATGCAGGAAGATGAAAGTGATGGAAATGTAGTTCTGAATAAGCCCCATGCCTCCATTCCTCCTCCTTCTCACCTGGAGCAGGGTCCTGGAGTAAAAGAAGTGGCATCACAATCAGTATCATGGTTCTGCCCTCCATCACTGACCCTCCAGGAACTGTCAGATGCAGTGATAACACGTAAGGAGCCAGCTGACGATATTTTAAGCAGTCTAGCAAGATCAAAATATATGTCACAGGAAAACGAAGACAGAGTGGACATGGCTTTGAAAGAGATAAGGCATCCCCAAAGAATGCCTCTGGAGGTGAACCAGTCTCCAGTTGCCCAGGAATTGCAGTTGAACATCAAAGAGAAAGAGGAAAAGATGCAGCAAGATGAAGGTAAACAAGTCAGGATTCAGAGACAGTCTTGCGTTTGCATCTCTTCTCCACCTTACTCTGAAGTGGACACAAGAAAGGAAGGAGAAGCAGTCTTGCTAAGAAAAACAAGATCCTGTTTTCTACAATCCAAACTCCAGGAGTCATCAGATATGGGAAACATAGCATATGAAAAGTCTGTTTCTGGTGATATCTCCCACAGGGTAAAAAAAGCTAAAGAACATGCAATCCAGGAAGAAGAGGAGAGAGTTAATATGGAAGAAGTCCTCCTTTCGAAGAAAAAGAATTCACCACTTTCACAGGAAATCCAGCTGGACGTCAAGGAGCAAAAGAAAAAGATACATCGAATTCAAGGTGAACCAAGTGTGATTTTGATCTGTACTTCCAGACCTGCCACTTCTTTTAACTTGAATACGAGAATAATAGAAGCAGATGACAGAGCTAAAGTAACAAGATACTCTTGTTCAGAACTACCCCACCAGAAACCATCAGATGTAGTGAAAAAAGCAAATCAAGTGTCAACTGAGATAGGTATCATAAGCGATGTACAAGCAGCAAAGGACTTTATGCCCCAGAAAGGAGAGGATCAAAGAGAAACAGCCAATATGAATTATATGAGGTACTCCAAAGAAACAAGTTCCAAGGCAAAGGAGTTCCCACTTCCACATGTTCCCAGTAAGCCTGGGAGCCACAGCCCCCAGACTAGAGATGAACCAACAAACAGAAGAGAAAACCTGGGACATGCACAGGAAAGAAAAAGTGAACTAGATGAGATCCTGACCGGACTTTGTCTACCTCAGTGTACATCAAACAAAGGCGAGAAGGAGAACCAAGGAGCTCTCAGATCCTGTCTTCCACCGTTATGGCGCAGGAACTCATCAGATGCACAGGAGTTAAAATATACAGGGTCACCTCTGAGTGAGGTCTCAGACGATTCAAAAAGAACAAAATACATCACGCGGGAAGAAAAGGATAAAGCAGATATTTTTGTGAGGGACCCAGTGCATCCCAAGTCCTTAGCTTCGAAGGTAAGGAAGTCCCCGCTTTTCCGTATGCTCGAAGCAAAGAAACTGCAAGTGAACATTAAGGAGCAAGTGAAACGGGAGCAGAAAGGGAGAAGCGACACCGTTGTGATTCTGAGCAAAATCTGTCCTTTTGTCACTTCCTCAACTCATCTGAAATCTGGCAAGATAAAAGAAGACAAAGGTGGTCCGGCAGTCCTAAGGCGCTCTGTGCCACATCTCAAGATCCAAGCCTCACGGCCTTCAGTACAGAAAGCACCTCTAAAGTCAACTGATGGAAAGAAAGAAAGACAATATCCGCCACCAACAGAAAGGAACAGAGCACATGCAACAGCTGTGAGAGGCGCAGTGCATGCCAGTGGCTCAGATTTCAAGGCAGAGACATCATCCCCCCGTCACGTGCTCGGTGTCGCCAAGCACGATGCTCTGAGCAGGAGAGAGGGAGTGCGGCTAAGCGCGGAGGAGAGCGCAGAACAGGGGCAGGGGCGAACAGGAGAGCCCGGTGTGACTCCAACAAAAACCCCTCCCGCCTTGCCTTCTCCATCAGACCGTAGACTGGATGCAGGAACCAAAGAAGACAAACACTCGCCTGCAGTCACGGGATTCTCTCCACAATTTCAGCTCCTTGAGTCATCGGGTGCAAGGAAAATCAGACATGCAGATTTCAGTCAAGGTATCAGCTCGTGTAATATAACAGTAAGAGCTAACGGACGTGTGTCGTATACAGAGACAGAGATCAGAGTAAAAAGAAAAGACGAGAAGGATAGAACACACCCCAAAATCACAGCTGTGGAAGCCCAAACATCCCCACTTACACATTTACTCAGTAGAAACAGACTGCCTTTGAATGTCAAAGAGCAAGGGAAGGAAATGCAGGCTGGCAATGGTGAGCTGGGAATGGTTCTGAGGGAAACTCGTGCCTCCTTACCTTCTCCATCTTACCTGAGACAAGACACTAGCAGAAATGAAAAGAAAGATCCAGAAAGAATAACGCAATCCTGTTTTCCACCACTGAAGGTTTTTGATCCACTCAATCTAAACACAAAAGCAGATGCTAAGTCATTTGATGGTTATTTGTTAAAAGACAAAGCTAGACTCAAAACAGATAATGAAGACAGAGTGCTTCCAATATCTGTGCATCCGAAGGCAAAAGAATTACCACTTTCACATAGAGGTGATACCAAAGGATCACAGTGCAAAATGAAAAAGCAAAAGCAAATGGTACAGAGAGAGGACAGTGAACTAGCCACAAGACTGAGAAACATCTGTACTTCTTTACTGACGCTACCATATCTTAAATCGGATACACCAGAAGGAGAGAGGTACGCGATAAGAATCACCAAATTGCCTCCCCCACGAGCAGAATCACCTATTGTACTTACACACAATCTAACTGACCTTCAGGGAAAAACTAAAGGGAAGGTTTGGGAAGATAAACAGGAGCCAGGTGAGGCCATGCAAACAGAGACTTGTGCTTCTCTCTCTTCTCCTCTTCACCTTGATGAAAACACCAGCCTAAGAGAAGAGGGCATGTCAGTGCTACCAAGATCCTCTGTGCCCCCAGTAAACTTCCAGAAATCATCAAGTTCTGAGGAAGTGATACATGTAGAGTCAATGGCGAGTGATACTGTCATTAGTCCCCGCAAAGAAAAATATTTGCCCCGGAATAAGAAAGAGGACGGAGTAGAAAGAAGAAACTTTGTGTCTCCCAAACATCAAGGAAAGGAGATGCAGGAAAGTAAAGATGAACCAGGTATGGTTCTGACCAAATTTTCTACTTCATCCCCATCTCTCTCTGCCCTCAGATTGGATAAAGAAGTACAAGTTGATGATGAAACACTAGCACGTACAAGATCTATTTTGCAGAGAGTATCATTTGGAGGGAAATTATATACAGACACAAGTAGTGGTGATACCACGGAAGAGGCTCAAAACCTGACCAAATCTTATACTTTGTCACCATTTCTCCCTGCCCTCAAGTTGGGTATAGAAGTACAAGTCAATGATGAAATGCTAGCACGTAGAAAATCTGCTCTGGGGAGAATGTCGTATGCAAGAGAAATAGTACCTACAGAGACAATTAGTGGTAATACCATGAAAGATGCTCAAAACCTGACCAAAATTTCTACCTCATCACCACCTCTCCCAGCCCTCAAACTGGATAAAGAAGTACAAGTTAACGATGAAATGCTAGCACATACAAGGTCTGTCTTGAGGAGAATTTCATATGCAAGGGAAATAGCCCACAGAGATTCAATTAGTAGTGACATCACAGTTCAGTTCAGTTCAGTTCCAAAAGATGGTCAAAACCTCACCAAATTTTCAGCTTCATCACCATATTGCTCTGCCCCCAGATTGGATAAAGAAGTTCAAGTCAATGATGAAATGCTAGCACTCAGAAGGTCTGTTCTGGGGAGAATAGCATATGCAGGGGAAATAGTACACAGAGATTCAATTAGTGGTGATACCATGAAAGATGGTCAAAACCGGACCAAAGTGTCTACTTCATCACCATTTCTCCCCACCTTCAAACTGGATAAAGAAGTACAAGTTGATGACGAAATGCTAGCACATAGAAGGTCTGTCTTGGGAAGACTATCATATGCAGGGGAAAGAGGACACACAGATTCAATTAGTGGTGATATCACAAAAAATGGTCAAAACTTGACCAAATTTTCTGCTTCATCACCGTCTCTTCCTGCCCACAAATTGGATAAAGAAGTTCAAGTTGATGATGAAATGCTAGCATGTAGAAAGTCTGTCTTGGGAAGACTATCATATGCAGGGGAAATAGCATATATAGATTCAATTAGTGGTGATATCACAAAAAATGATCAAAACTTGACCAAATTTTCTGCTTTGTCACCATCTTTTTCTGCCCACAAATTGGATAAAGAAGTTCAAGTCGATGATGAAATGCTAGCACATAGAAGGTCTGTCTTGGGGAGAATTTCATATGCAGGGGAAAGAGGACACACAGATTCAATTAGTGATGATATCACAAAAGTTGGTCAAAACCTGACCAAATTTTCTGCTTCATCACCATCTCCTTCTACCTTCAAATTGGATAAAGAAGTTCACGTCAATGATGAAATGCTAGCACGCAGAAGGTCTGCCTTGGGGAGAATTTCATATGCAGGGGAAATAGTACATACAGAGACAAGGAGTGGTAACACCATGAAAGATGTTCAAAACCTGACTAAATTTTCTACTTCATCACCATCTCTTCCTGCCCTCAAAGTGGATAAAGAAGTACAAGTTGACGATGAAATGCTAGCCTGTAGAAGGTCTGCCTTGGAGAGAATTTCATATGCAGGGGAAATAGTACATAGGGGTTCAATTCATGGTGATACCACAAAAGATGGTCAAAACCTGACCAAATTTTCTGCTTCATCACCATATCTGTCTGCCCTCAAGCTGGATAAAGAAGTACAAGTCAATAATGAAATGGTAGCACTTAGACGGCCTATTTTGGGGAGAATAGCATTTCCAGAGGAAACAGCACATACATATTCAATTAGTGACAATATCACAAAAGATGGTCAAAACCTGACCAAATTTTCTATTTCATCACCATCTATCCCTGCCCTCAAGTTGGATAAAGAAGTACAAGTTGATGATGAAATGCTAGCACATAGAAGATCTGCTTTGGGGAGAATATCAAAGGCAGGGCAAATGATACATACATATTCAATTAGTGGTGATTCCAGGAAAGATGTTCAAAATGAGGAACAACCTATTCCTGAGAAAGAAGAGAGGGACAGAGAAAAATCAGTAGATAGGAGTGGTGTGACGCACACCAAATATATAATTTTGAAGTCCAAGAAATCACCTTCTTCATATACACTCCACAGATCAGAATTGTATCTGAACCTTGGAGGGACAGAGCAAAAGAAACAGGAAACTCGAGGTAAACCACCTAGTAAGACGGTAAGAAATATTTATCTTGCCGCACCTCCAACTAAACTGAAATTGGACAAAGGCACGCAAGTAGATGAAGGAAAGCTTGGAATTAAGAAACCCTCTCTACTTCCACGAATGATTTCAGCATTATCAGATGCAAAGAAGAGAACAGATACAAAGGGAATTAGTGGAGATGTAATAAAAAGAAAACAATGTATGTCAGAGAAAGAAAGAAAGCTTGATGTGAAAAAGGTAGATATGAGGCTACGGACCCATCACGAAAAATCAGCTATTTCACCAATTCCAGACGTCCTTAGTACAAAGAAATTTGTGTTGAATGTTATTAAAGAGCCAGGGGGAAAAGTACACAAAGATAAAGATGAACCAAGTATGGTCCTGACAAGGACTTTTCTTTCTATCCCTTCTGCACCTCTTTATTTAGATTTAGGGAGCAAAACAGACAAAGACACACCAGAAATCACAGGATCCTCTGGTTCACAGCAAAATCTCCAGGAAACATCAGATACCCAGAAAACAGCAATGAGAGAATCAGCTGCTGGTGAGAGGGAAATTGTTAAAAATGCAGAATGCTCAGTGCCAGAAGATGCCATGCAACAGTGGACATCAAACTTTGTGATCAGTGTACAGCAAAGGAGGGAACCTCTACAAGTCAAATCCGAAGGAGATATGAGTCGGTTACTTTCAGATTCACAGCAGGAGGACTTTTATGTCACAGGGTATGGTACTGTAAAAAGTGGGAAAAGGCTAGAGTGTTTCTTTGCAGGGTCAGAGGCTCAGCAAGAAAAATACAAACCAGAAACTTTGGCTACAATTCTTTCCTTCCCCATGATGGATCTCACTAAAATTGAAAGTCTGAAGAAAGAAACAGAAATAGTGAATAATTTAAACCATAAGATAAGTCCTCACGTTCTGGCTTCACTGCCAGAGAAATTATCCAAGGAAATATATGCCACACTCGGCTCCCCTGTCAGTTCAGAAGGATTTTCTGCTTCCAAGCAAGATGTCCACCACCACCAAGAAGCTTTATCACAAGCATCTCCAGCATCTACAGATCTATGTAAACTGGATAAGCCAGAAGAAAATAGACAAAACAATGGAAAAACAAAGGAAATGTCCCCTCCCCATGTGTTAGCACCACAGATAAAGGAGCCCCTTGAGGAAATGAATATCACCGAGTCAGACGCACTCCAAAATGCAGATCAAGAAATTGTCATGAAAAAGCAAGTGGTGCTGCAGTCTGAGAGTGGACAAAAGACCAGAGTGGATTCTAGTCTTTCTCTGAAAATTCCACTGCAACATGTAAAGCAAAGGACATCATTGGAAATAGATGTGCGCAAGCAAACTACAGTGTGCCCTGGAATACAAACGCTCCCGGGAATACGAACGGGTATGACGGAGTTTGATGCCCAAAGAGAGAAAAAGGAGCAGACATTGCTTGTTCCAGAGAGAGAGCCACACAGTCTAGAAGCGCTTCAGAAGTCTGTTTCCTCCTGGACTTTTCCACTTCAATCTGGAGATGTGGGGGAAAAAAACGAAACTGACACTGGCTCTACTGGAAATCTGGAGCAAAAAAAGTTAGAAATGAAAGAAGGGATATTAAAAATAGATACAAACATAGCTGTCCGTCTAGAAGAGGACAGAATAGAAATGCACAAACACACCATTGTTAATCTGGAGGAGGAGACAATAAAAATGGACACAAGCAATACCGTGAACCTGAACGCTGCGTCTCTAAAGGCAGAGGAACCTCAGATTAAGACTCAGGTAATCACTCCCATGGCAAACAGATGCCCAATCAAGCAAAAACATAAAAAGGAACAAGAAGTGTCCAGTGCAAAACATAACATTCAACTACAAAAAATGCTTCAAAAACATGCTCTGGCTTCATTTTACGCCTATATTCCTCTTTCTCCCAAATTAGGAGACCAGAAAGGCAGAATAACAATAGCAGACTTGAAAAGAGAATTGGGCCCCAAACATTTAAATATGAAAATCCAAAAACATCCAATTCCACAGATTCTAGGCAACACGGGACGAGGTACTCCAAGCAATCGAAAGAAATTAGAGTATAACTTTAACAAATCAAAGAAAATAGCTTTGAGAAGAGGAGATGCCTCACAAATATTTATCAGAAATCTTTCTATTTCCACAGTGAGTCCATCTCAGACTAAAGACCCGGTAAAATCTCAGACAAACCTAGAAAGTGCAAAGAGAACCCGTATTTCAGAATTCCAGAAGAAATCACCAAATACTAGTCAAACTATGAAGAGGGACAGTTCAAGCATGGTGAAAGAAGGGAACCAGAATTTTACAAACACAGTTCCACAGGATTCCCAGCCCTTCATGGTAGACAAACAACAGATGCACAAACTTCCTAACACCAAATCAGAAGCAAACCTCAGCAGAGAAATAAATAAAACTTTAGCTCCACAAACAAACGAAAGGGTTGTTCCAGACCAGGATATCTCAAGGATCATAAAAGAACCTGACGTGCTTACAGCTGAACAAGAAAAGGCACCAAAACCCACTGAAACACCCACAGAGGGTCTAATCATGTCTGAAGATCCAAAGGAAAATGTGGAGAGGATTGTAAAAGAACCTGACTTGCTTATGGTTGAACAAGAAGAGGCACCAAAACCCACCGAAACACCTACAGGGCGTCTAATCATGTCTGATCCAAAAGAAAATGCAGAAAGGATCATAAAAGAACCTGACTTGCTTACAGTTGAACAAGAAAAGGCACCAAAACCCACTGAAACACCCACAGAGGGTCTAATCATGTCTGAAGATCCAAAGGAAAACATGGAAAAGATTGGTAAAGAACCTGACATGCTTACGATCCAGCAGGAAAAGGCACCAAAACTCATTGAAACTCCTACAGGGAGTCAAATCATGTCTGAAGATCCAAAGGAAAATGCGGAAAAGATCGTAAAAGAACTTGATTTGCTTGTGGTTGAACAAGAAAAGGCACCAAAACCCATTAAAAAACCTAGAGAGTGTCTAGTCATGTCTGAAGATACAAAGGGAAGTGTGGAATGGATCGTAACAGAACCTGACTCGCTTATGGTTGAACAAGAAAAGGCACCAAAACCCACTGAAACTGCTAGAGGGTGTCTAACCATGTCTGAAGATCCAAAGGAAAATGTGGAAAAGATCGTAACAGAACCTGACATGCTTATGATCCAGCAAGAAAAGGCACCAAAACCCACTGAAACACCTACAGCATGTCTAAGCATGTCTGAAGATCCAAAGGAAAATGTGGAGAGGATTGTAAAAGAACCTGACTTGCTTATGGTTGAACAAGAAGAGGCACCAAAACCCACCGAAACACCTACAGGGCGTCTAATCATGTCTGATCCAAAAGAAAATGCAGAAAAGATCATAAAAGAACCTGACTTGCTTATAGTTGAACAAGAAAAGGCACCAAAACCCACTGAAACACCCACAGAGGGTCTAATCATGTCTGAAGATCCAAAGGAAAACATGGAAAAGATTGGTAAAGAACCTGAGATGCTTACAATCCAGCAGGAAAAGGCACCAAAACTCATTGAAACTCCTACAGGGAGTCAAATCATGTCTGAAGATCCAAAGGAAAATGCGGAAAAGATCGTAAAAGAACCTGACTTGCTTATGGTTGAACAAGAAAAGGCACCAAAGCCCACTGAAACTGCTACAGGCTGTCTAATCATGTCTACAAATCCAAAGGAAAATGTGGAAACTCACATGAAAAGCACCCTAAGTATGAACAGTTCTCCAAGGGTAGAAGAACCACAAGAGGAGACTCAGCTTGTTGATACCACGGGGTGTGCCTCGCCACTCGATCATAGGGATCAGAGTGAACTTGTACAAGACACAGCCATACAAAAGGTCCAGCAACAAGAAACTTCTCTAGGAATTGTGCCTATTCAACCTCAAGCTGAAGGTAATGAAAGAAAAACAGTGGGATACAGTCCAAGTGCAGGAATTATGATTCCTATTTGTGAAGCAATTAAAAACATTATTGAATCCCAGATAAAAAGCATGATTCAAAACACATTTTTTCCTAAAAACCTTGAAAAAGTAAAAGACAATAAACCTGTTGATGGGAAGTCACAACGTTTCACAAGGGGTCCAAGTACACTATCCATGACGATACATCCTGAATTGCAGCCAAAACCTATTTTAGAAAATTTTACTTGCAAAGAAAAAATTAAGCTCACGAATCATTTAGAGTCAAAAGCACCTGAAATAAGACTGAATTTGATACCAGAGGTGGTAAAACAATCCTTCCAAAGGTTCAGCTTTTATCAAAACTTGGCTATTTCAAAACATAACAGTTGGAAACTCTATCCAAGACATAAACAAATGTTCTTTTTGCCTCTGGAAGGGATTGATACTATAGAATTTAACCTAAAACACAAATATGAAAAAGACTCACCTGTCAATTGTATGAAGTCACTGATTGTTAATGTTTCAAGAGGTAGTGAAGAGGCAGTGAACGTTACAAAGTTAAAGAGGATGAAAGCGCTAGAAAGTGGAGCACCTTCATTGACTTCCGCTAGAGAGAAAACATTGCCTCATATTCTCCAGAACTGCTCAGTAGGAGAGAAAAACAAACTCCTCATACACTTTTCTAAGAAGACACTGGAGATTCAAATGAAAGTCTTTCCCAGAATTGTAAGGGACTCTTACACAATGGCCAGTGCTCAGGATGGAAGGAAACCTTTATCTAAATGTGTTCATTCTGCCGTCAAAGTACCAAAACGAAAAAACAGAGTTTTGTTACTTTTTGAGGAAGACTCTCTTCATCAAATAGATCTTGATTTACAATACAAATACCTCCGTTTTCTCCTGGGTTCTCCAGTTGCAAGGATGTTCCCTAAGCCAATTGCATTTCCCAAACATAGTCTTAAATTACAGAGAGTTGCAATATGTAAAAAAGTAGACAGCAGTGGGGAAAGTGGCGGTCATTCCATTCATACACAACCATTAGAACCTGTCCCTTTCAAAACACAAAGTTTCCATGAAAACTCATCATTAGTCAGAAATTTCTTGGCACCTACCCAGGTGTGTGCCCCTGACCCTGATCAACACAGCACAGTGCAGAAAGATACCATGGCTCCTTCTAAGTTAAAATCTCATGTCACTCCAGAAAAAGATAAACAATGTCATGTGTGGTTTCAAGAAACAAGTACATATGAATCTGTTGATTTAATGATAGAGAGAAAGGCTCAGGATGCAGGTGGTTCCGATTCAATTCAGAATTCTGAAGATTTTACTGACAGTCAGACAGATATAGAGAATTCAGATAACTTGGAGGAATGCTCAGCTCATGATGTACATGAGAGTGAAGACTGTATCTTTTTAGATGCCACCCCTTATTTAAGGCAGGAAGCGGAGAGTATTCTATTTGAATTACAGAAAGGCATACCTGTGGAAAATCTCTACAAGAAGAAAGTCAAAATGGGTTTGAAACCACTTTACAGTGAAGATGTGGGTTCCCATCATATTAGAGGTCATCGACAACATTCGTCAATTGTGACACCCCTTTCTTATGAATCCCGTAAAAGCAGGACGCACAGGTCCTCCTCCAGTATTACACCACCTTCTTATGAACCCCACAGAAGCAGGAGACATAGATCGTCCTCCAAAATGACGCCATCATCTCATGAATACCACAAAAGCAGGAAATGTGGATGGTCCTGCAAAATGCAGCCTCCTGACCTGTGGTGTCACAGCTCCTTAAATACCATTGAGGTTCCGTCTGTATCATCTTCTGTTTCTTTCGATGGGGAGATGCTTTCACAAACTACAGTAAGTGGGAAAAATTATTCTTTAGTTCCCTTAACAGAATCCAATATTAAATTACATCTTGCAAAAAGCCAAGGCAAACCTCACAGACATTCAGAAAGCAGAGAAAGAAGGAAGGCCAGATTGGACTTCTTTAGAAAGAACAATATGACTTGGGAATGTGATGACAGTTATACAAAGAGTAAAGAGAAACACACAAGAAGGAAGGATGTGAGGGATTATGAATCAGGAAGACTGGGTTATTTCCCAAGTAAATACAAATCATCAGCAAAACCTCATCAAGAGGATATCAGCTTCTATTCTGAAAAAAAACAAAACCAGCCATTTTTTTATGCCTGTATACCAGCAGACTCGCTGGAGATTATACCCCAAACCATTCGCTGGACTATTCCCCCCAAAACTTTAAGGAAGAGAAACTTCAGAGTTCCCCTGGTGGCCAAGATTTCAACCTCTTACAGTATATGGAGCTCATCCAAAAAGTTGTTGGGATCTCTGTTAGAGTCCTTCAGCTTACTTCATTAAAAATGTTACCATTTCAAGATTCATCTCAGGAGGACAGCTGGTTGCTAAGATGATATTCTTTGCAAAATAAAATCGTATTCAGTCAAATGGCTTCCTCATGAAGTGTTTTCTAAACTGACATCCTACAGTAGATGTGAATCTGCTGTTCTGGGAGGGCGTGCTGGGAAAGTGAGTGCCTCTGGGCTTGGTCTAGCCACTCAGGAGAGCTCTCTTTAGTTTGTGCCGCCTCCCTACAAGCCCCCAGAGGAGAAGCCACCAGGTGCCAAAGCCCCCTTCTCACCCCACCCCACCCCAGTGCCTGCAGGGTGACTTGGAGGAAGTGTAGCCCATCGATGAGGTTGAGAAAGAACAATCTGAAAGGCAGGGGGACGTAGATACTAGAGGGAGACAGTTTCAAGGAGCAGCGAGGGTTGAACAACGTCGCGTGTCACAAGATACAGGAGTGAAAATACTTTCCCAAGGACCCAGGTTCCTCTGATGACTTTGTCACCATCCGCAGCGGCGAGCAGAACCCGCAGCGTCTCCATGACCTGCTCACCACCTGCCATAGCTGGGGCATCAACGCGCTTAAGGGCCTCAGACCCCACCCCCAGGCTCTTAGAGGAGGCCCGGACAAGCCAAGTCTGCCAGGGGCTGCTAGGAAGGCCCAGGTCTGTGAAGCTGAGGGTGGGATGGTGGTGGGATTTTTAGCACCATGTGAATTTTTTTGAGAGTAATTTGTGCTGGCATAATGCTAGTATGTTAATAAAATATTGGTCTCACTTGGGGAAAAAAATCTTTTTTTGCCTCAGAAATTCCATAATGTTGATCATTTTATTTTACTCTTATCACCATAATATTCATGCTAGGGATAACAGTGCTCCTCCCTCTAATATAAATGCTACCTGGTCTCTGAAGCGCATTATTTGCTGTGTGTGGAATATTTGGGCATGCTCGATAGAAAATTATAAAACATTTCAATTTTTTTTTAAACCAAGGAAAGTATCTAATTTTGTACAACTTACACAGAACTTTTTTAGTAATAAAAACAATGAAATTACTTCACTTCTTGATATTTTACAATAACAAGACATTAACTCCCCAAGACCCACACCTACAGCCACAGACTAGATTCTGTCATCAGTATCCTGGGCTTGGCATCTTCTGTGAGTCATGTCTGTTGGGCTTGACAATCAAGTCGAATACTTTCTTACTTTTGGTTGTAGAGAATTTTGAACATATGCACCAAAAGGACAACAGTATAATGGACTTCTGTGTGCCCCTCACTCCGCCCTGACATTTTAACCTCTAGTCATACCTGCCTCCTCTACTTCTCCATTAGTGTTTTGAAGCAAATCACAGATATATAATTTTTATCATTTTACAAATCTCTACTAGAGAGATTATTTTAAACAACCATCTGCTATCTAAGAAGCAACACAAATTACTTGGTATCAAATATTTAGTCAGATGATTTCCAGCTCTCATGAATGTCATTTTCTAATGGTTCCCATTCCATTGTTTTGTTTTGTTTTTCTGACATTTTTTTTTTAATCAAAGAAACCAGATTGTTTGTTGTGTAGAGTTTCCCATAGCTTGCATTCTGCTGATCGTGTCCCCATTTCAGACTGAAATTATTTAACTCTGGATTCCTACTTGTTCCTTAAAAGGTCTTTAAGTAGATTACACGGCATGCAGCATTTAGAGTAAAGTGTGTTTCAGAAGACTGTCTGGGGTGGGAGCTGGGAGGACTGTTCAAGAGATGGGGGACATATATAGGCCTGTGGCTGATTCACGCTGATGTAAGGCAGAGACCAGCACCCTGTCACAGAGTAAGCATCCTGCAACGAAAAATAAATAAAATTTAAAAAAAGAAGATTGCCTGTCACTTGTTGGCAGTGCAAACTAGAGCTGTTACCGCTATGTGCCTATTATATATTTATCTTCTATGTAGAGCCATACTATGGTTACATGTTCTCTGGGGCTGTTACGGGGCTTCCCAGATGGTGCTGGTGGCAAAGAACCCACCTGCCAATGCAGGAGACATAAGAGACGTGGGTTCGATCCCTGGGTCAGGAAGACCCCCTGGAGGAGGGCATGGCAACCTACTCCACTCTTCTTGCCCGGAGAATTGCATGGACAGGGGAGCCTGGCAGGCTACAGTCCATAGGGTTGCAAAGAGTCAGACACGACTGAAGCCACTTCTCTCTCACACACACACACACACACACACACACACAGGGCTGTTACACAATTACATGTTAGAGGCATGCTAAGTTGCTTCAGTCATGTCCTATTTTTTGCAACCCTATGGACTATAGTCCACCAGCCTGCAGATGGTGACTGCAGCCCTGAAATTAAAAGACACTTGCTCCTCGGAAGAAAAGCTAGGACAAACCTAGACAGCATATTAAAAAGCAGAGACAATACTTTGCCAACAAAGTCTGTATAGTCAAAGCTATGGTTTTTCCAGTAGTCATGTATGGGTGTGAGAGTTGGACCATAGAGAAGGCTGTTCAGTTCAGTCGCTCAGTCGTGTCCGACTCTTTGCGACCCCATGAATCGCAGCACGCCAGGCCTCCCTGTTCATCACCATCTCCCGGAGTTCACTCAGACTCATGTCCATCTAGTCCATGATGCCATCCAGCCATCTCATCCTCGGTCGTCCCCTTCTCCTCCTGCCCCCAATCCCTCCCAGCATCAGAGTCTTTTCCAATGAGTCAACTCTTCTCATGAGGTGGCCAAAGTACTGGAGTTTCAGCTTTAGCATCATTGCTTCCAAAGAAATCCCAGGGCTGATCTCCTTCAGAATGGACTGGTTTTAGTGCTTCTGATATTTTTCATTTCGCCGACTTCACTTTCACTCCTCGGGCAAAATAAATAGGCCAACAATTCTGCACATTATAATAACTTACTGACCAGAGATGTATTAATACGTCTTTTGTTACCCAAACGTTACTGACTGGAGTGTTTCAATATTTATTTACATAACAAAATTGCTGGCCACAGGCATTAATTTCTGCAAAAATCTCCTGTTCAATAATGTGTTAAGCAGCATATGTTCAAATGACTTAATTATGATTTATATCTTAGCAGCTTAGGAGCTGCTTGGAAAAAAATATATAAATTCAAAGAAAAAAAAATTTATTTCATTCTTACATAACCACACTTATTAGTGGGATGTGTGTGCCTGCCTGTTGGGCACTGCACAACGTTTTGAACTTTAGGAATCAGATTGGACACTCCACATTAATCGTGGCGCAGTACTTGCTTTTCTTTCTGCAACAGCTAAAAACCTCAGCTTCACAAAGAAATTAACGTGATAGAGAGGAATGTAGCACCATCTAATAATCGTGAACTTCCTTGAGGTAGCAGTTCACGCTGTGTCCAGCAGATGTCGCTCTATTTCCCTCACACGTTAAACCGATTCCCAGCAGCCACAGGGCACAGGTTTGGAACCACGGTTAGTTCAGTTCAGTCGCTCAGTCGTAAAAGGAGAAGGCGGAATAAAAGCCCCATGAAGTGAGTGCTGTCTGCACCCAGAGGATCAGCAGAGAGGAAGCTGGCAGGACACGGTGCTGTTGACAGCGCCCGCCCTGTTCCTTGAAAAGACCCTGATGCTGAGAAAGATTAAGGTGGGAGGAGAAGGGGACGACGGAGTATGAGATGACTGGATGGCATCACCAACTCGATAGACATGAGTTTGAGTAAACTTTGGGAGTTGGTGATGGACAGGGAGGCCTGGTTTGCTGCAGTCCATGGGGTTGCAAAGATTCAGACACGACTGAGCGACTGAACTGAACTGAACCCACTGTGAGGGCAAGACTCCGCAACTCTCTCTCTGACTCTGCCCGTGTGTCTATCCACACGTACTGTACTCTTTTTTTTTCCTCTTAATAAATACTTGCTTCACTGCTTTCTGTCTTTGTGGGAATTCTTTAATGCAAAGCCAAAGGGCCAGGGCCCTGGTCACTGACCACTGGACTAGTGACTAGGATCCGGTGCTTTCTCCACAGTGACCCGGCCTCAACCTCCGGCTGGGAACCCAAGCTCCGCTCCAAGCCGCTGCAGGCCAAGGCCACCTGAGATCAATACCACAAGCGAATCACACCCTTTCCCCTCTCCCCTGGGCCGCGTGCCAGTGTGGGCTACGCGCTGTCCTCTAGTAAAGAGTGGCCTCACCTCCCCCTCCCTCCCAGCCCAGGGGCAAAGTGTCCACAGAGCGAGGCTGGTGCCCAGACGTTCACCAAATGGGAAACTATTAATAACAGCCAAGGTAGTAGATTTAAAGAGAAACTAGAAAAAAAAAAGTCCAGCATATATGAAAACCTTACTCTCACCCCCCAGGAACCAGGGGCATGTCATCTCACTTCAGTGAGAAAAGACAAGAATCTGTGCAAGATTTTAAAGCAGCCATCATAAAAATGCTCCAGTGAACAATTAGAAGCACTCTTGCAACAAATGAAAAAATGAAGACAAAAGATAGACGATAAAGAAATCAATTGAAAAATATTTTGCCGGAAAAATTAAAAAGCTCAATGAATGGGCTCAGTAGCAAAAAATACAAATGACCAAAGAAAGAATCAGTGAGAAATCCCCAAACAGGATACACCCAAAGAAATTCATGCCAAGATACACCATCATAAAATTTTTGAAAACTAAAAACAAAGAAAAATCCTGAAAGCACTCTCTGCTATCCAAACCCTCCAAAGAATCTCCGTCTTATTCAAAGAAAGAGAGGTCCACACAACAACCTCCAAGGCCCTGCCTGATCTGGCTCTCTGCTGACCCTCCAAGTTCATCTTGTATTTCTCTTCCTTTGACTACACTCTAGCCACACTGCCCTCCTTTCTGTCCCTTGAATGTTCCAGATATGCATTTACCTCGGGCCTTTGCTCTATTTATTCCCCTTCTCAGAAATCTCCTTCCCCAAATATTTGTTGAATTAATTGAATGACTAGAGTGATAAAATGAGCATATCCACCTGACACATTCTAAAAGGCTTCCATTCTTTTACTAAAATATTCTCTACTGGCTTCCCCAGAGCACAGCTATGGAAGACAGTATGGAGCTTCCTCAGAAACTTAAAAACAGGAATGCCAAACAATCCGGCATTTCTACTTCTAGGTATTTATCCAAAGAAAATGAAAACACTCATTTGAAACTATGTCTGTTGCAGTATTGTTCAGGATAGCCAAGACAGGGAAATGACCTAACTGTGCACTGATGGATAAATGGGCAAAGAAAACGTGAGATATTTATACATATACATAGATATCTTTATTTATTTCAGTCTTAAAAAAAAAAGAATGAACTCTTGACATTTGTGACAACATGGATAGAACTTGAGGGTCTTATACCAGTGAAATGAAAAGTGAAAGTAAAGTCGCTCAGTTGTGTCCGATTCTTAGCAACCCCCATGGACTGTAGCCTGCCGGGTTTCTCCATCCATGGGATTTTCCAGGCAAGAGTACCGGAGGGGGTTGCCATTTCCTTCTCCAGGGGATCTTCTTGACCCAGGGATTGAACCGGGGTCTGCTGCATTGCAGGCAGATTCTTTACCATCTGAGCCACCAGGGAAGACCAAGTGAAATAAGTCAGATAGAAAAAGACACAAGCCTATGATCTTACTTATAGGTGGAATCTAAAACCAAGCAAACAAACAAGAATCAGTCTTGAAGGCTGTCTGAGATACGAGATGGGGTGTGGATGAAATGGGAGAAAGGGATCAAGAAAACTCCAAAAGGAGGAGGGGGGAGTTGGGGGAAACCAATTCTGTTACTTGTAGCAAATAGTGATAACTTGGGGACTTCCCCTGTAGTCCAGTGGCTAAGACTCTGACCTCCCAATGCAGGGGGCCTGGGTTTGATCCCTGGTCAGAGAACTAGATCCCACATGCTGCGACTAAGAATTTGCATACTGCAACTAAAGATCTTCTGTGCCGCAGTGAAGACCCAGCACAGCCAGATCAATCAATCAATAAAATGCCTTTTTTAAAAGCGATAGCTTGATACAAGTTAAAGTTCCATTTTATGAACTAACATTCATAGTCCCCTTAAGGGAGAACATATTGACCACTAAATTTGTGTATTTTCACTGATTTCATTTTAAGACTCATAAATTTCATATATATTTGCTAGTTTAAAAAAAAAAAAAACTGTCAAAAGACTCTTTCTGATTTTTCTGCACAACATACAAACCACCCCATGGCTTTCGCAGCAACTCAGATATTCCTTCTAAATACCCAGAAAAGCACAATACTACGTCTTCGCCAACTGATTAGTAGATTTAGAACACACATTTCTAGGATTATAAGAATTGTTACAAAATAAGCCATATCACTTCTCCTTGCAGACAAAAATAGACTGGAACTCTGGAAAGGAAAGTGTGCCCTTCATCCAAGAATCTCAACTGATTGTGAGTGGCTGCACAGGAAATTTACCAGGACTCAGCACTGCTCTGTGTTCATCCTAAGTTAACATGTCATCAGTTCTTCAAAACTCAGCTGTTCCTGCCATATCATTTTCCAAAGGGAGTAAATACATCACAATGTACATTCTAAACACCATATAATACCATCCTGAGGTCCTGACAAACAATGCAGAGCCTTGTGATCAGACCACAAATGACCATTTATTTAGGGAACTCCTGTTCCCATGGATATGGGAGAAAGTTCATCAGCCAACATCAATCAAGCACCAGGCATGCTTGATATACGTTATGTCATTTACTCTTCATGTGGACCCTAGCATTAACTGCTCCCATTTTATAGATGAAGTAACTGAGGTTCAAAATTTCGACAACTTGGCCAAAAAAGAAAAAGTGAACCTGTTACTCAGTTGTGTCCAACTCTTTGGGACCCCATGGACTATAGCCCGCCAGGTTCCTCTGTCCATGGGATTCTCCAGGCAAGAACACTGGAGTGGGCAGCCGTTCCCTTCTCCAGGGGATCTTCCTGACCCAGGGAATGAACCGGGGTCTCTTCCATTGCAGGCAGATTCTTTACCATCTGAGCCACCGGGGAAGCCAAAGTCATCAATTAATGGGCAGCTTCTGAGTTCTGTCCCCAGTCTAATTCCAAAGGTTGATCTCTAATTTGTTGAATCTCTGATTCATTAGAGAACAGGATACACAATTCACATCAGCTTTAAAGGTCAGGTCTGAGATTCCAAAGGCAGCTACTTGAGGCTGTTTCCAGACAGAAGGGAGGCACTCTGGGAGCTTCAGTCTCCTCTCAGCCCCTCTTTGAACTTCCTCATGGTCTTGTTTTTCCAAAGCCACTGTTGCTTCCTAGCTGGCCAGCTGAAGCAAATGGGAAAGTGGCAAGGCACAGAACCGCCAGCCAGGGACCTTGGGGTCAGACCCAACTCCGTTACTAGCTGCTGAACCTCCCTGGGTTTTTCTATCTAAAACTCAGAGCGACGTCACTAGGTTAGTGGTTTCCCTTATGTGAGCCCGAATAAAAGCTACTTGACATTTTGAGCTGGCAGAACCTCAGCTGTCTCCTCCTAGCCTAAGATACCATGACCAGCGTGAATTCTCACCAAGCTCTTCTCGACAGCTCACACCAGCCCCCGCGATCTCTTCCTTCTCTGAATTCATGGCTCATTATCTACCATAGACAATGCTGCCCTGACAGTTACAGGGCCCAGGGCAAGAATGCAAGGCCCACATACCCTCTGTCTAAACACGTAAAAGTTATCCATCAAACTAACAAGCTGTGATACAAACATGTTCTAACCTTCAAGGTAACAAATAAATCTTCATAAAGCCTGGGCTTAAATTTAGAATTCCCAGACTTCGTGGGGATCTGCTCAGGAAACTGGGGGGGGGGGGGCACTCTTGGCTCATGGCCCCTCACCCCTCCTGTCCCCACTCGGCTCTGTTCTCACAAGGAAGGACAACGTCATACTTGCGAGTGTGGACACAGGACAACACAAGCTCCATCAGCCTTCCCCAACACACACAAATACACACTGAGCAGTCCTCGCCCACTACTGCGTCCTGCCATGTGTGTTCATTCCCTGGAGAACAGACTTGGAAAAAAAACACATCCAGACCCTGAGGGGTGGCTCAGGACCACGGGGAGGGGTATTCTGGAGTCCAGGGAACCCCCAGCACATGCAGAAGGTGGGTGGGTACCTCCCCTGCCACACACAGTGGGCACTCCTTCCCTGCAAGGCGGGCTCTGGGTGGAAGAAAGCCAGGCCCTCTGAGACCCGGGTGCAGAGCAGAGGACTCTCTTGCTGGAGACTTGGAGGCTTGCTGGAGTTATTGATGGAGATGTCACCAATAATTTTGGGACCTTCCTTTCATGCTTTCCTTAATCTCCCCCTATTTTCCCCTTGTCAGATAAGATCTTTAGACAATTTTGCTTCCTGTGGGTCCCAGCCTTTCTCTAACTACCAGGTTTAGGTAAGAGAATTGGATCTTTTACTTCCAGACTACTGACAGAGTTTCCTTTGTAGAAAGCCTCTTCTCTTGCAAGCTTCCTTACTTCACATTTATGTAGAATTCTAGAAATCCAAGCCATCAAGGCTGGTGGCTCAGATGGTAAAGAATCTGCCTGCAATGCGGGAGACCCAGGTTCAATGCCTAGGTCAGGAAGATCCCCTGGAGAAGGGAATGGCAACCCACTCCAGTATTCTTGCCTGGAGAATTCCATGCACAGAGGAGCCTGGGGGGCTGTAGTCCAGTTGGACACGACTGAGTGACTTAACAAGTTCACACTCACTTCAGGAACCCAATGTATCATCAGCCATTTGGATTTTCATAGCCTAAAAGTATTTCCTCTCTGCTTCATCTTGAAGTTGATTTTCTAATTTACTTGTTGTTTATTGTAAACAGATTTCTCTAGTCTGTTCGTCAGTCTTTGAAACAATGTATGTCCACATACGGCTTCCCCAGTGGCTCAGTGGTAAAGAATTTGCCTGCCATACAGGAGACACGGGTTCGATCCCTGGGTAGGGAAGATCCCCTGGAGGAGGAAAAGAGTCTGACGTGACTGAGTGACTCAGCGCATGTCCACGTAGATGTCTCTGTGGCTCCCTGGATGTATGGCTCTGCGGCCAGATATGGGATCCTTGGAGTCCAGCCTTTTCTAGCAGCAGTTCATAAATACTATCTAACTGTCTCCCAGCCTCAAGTGATGACAAATGAGACAGTCAGCACTGCTCCGGATCTTTTTCTGTAGTAAGTTTCTTATACTTCAGCTCAGAAGCTTTTCTGATCTGTAAGGAAGGAGTCCAACAGAGGGTGAGGGGAAAACGGGCAAGGTCCTTGTACATCTGAATCCTGGCAGGTCCCCAGGAAAAATATGGAAGTCCGGTAGCCCAGCAGCTATTTAGCTCAAAAGTAGCTGAGCGAGGAAGAGGGGCACAGAGGTGTTTAGCTTGCCATCTTCCCAGAAAACTCACTACATTTACGACACTTTTTTTTTTTTTTTTTTTGGCCTCGACGCATATCAGGGGATCTTAGTTCTCCTACCAGGGATTGAACCCACGACCCCTGCAGTGGAAAAGTCCTAACCACTGGACTGCCGAGGAAGTTCTACAGCACTTGTTAAAGTTCCTGTTAAATCTTGAAGGATCCTGGCGCACCACCACCACCCCCACCCCCCCGCCATGGTGCCATTCCCTTCTCATATACCATAAGCAATACGGTCGTGTTCTTTTCGCCCACAACTTCACAAATGTCAGATAACTGTCAGTCTTTGAAATTTTTCCCACCTAATGAGTATGAAATGGTATCTCGCTATTGTGATTATTGTTTAGATAGCTTTGTCAAGATAGCGTTGAACACAATAAACCACATATTCTTAAACTGTACAATTTTCAAACTTCGACACAAGTTGATACCCATGAAACCATCACCACAAACAAAATAATGAACATATCCAACACTCCCCCAAAATTTCCTGTGCTTTTAAAACAATCTCTCTACACTGCTTTTCCTCACCCACTCCACACCTGTTTTGCAGGAAACCACTGACCTGCTTTCTGAAAAGGTAGATTAGTTTGCATCTTGTAGAATTATATGTAAATGAATTATTTTGAGATTCATCTGTGATGTTGCATGCATCCATCGCTCATTCCATTTTACTGCTAAGTAAGTACTCTGCCGAATGAATATACCATAATTTATCTATTCTCCTATTGTTAAACTTGAGAGTAATGCTTGGGGCTTCCCAGGTGGCGCTAATGCTAAACAATCCACCTGCCAATGCGGGAGATGCAAGAGACCCGGGTTCGATTGCTGGGTCAGGAAGATCCCCTGGAGTAGGAAATGGCAACCCATTCCAGGATTCTTGCCTGGAGAATCGCATGAACAGAGGAGCCTGGGGGGCTACAGTCCATGGGGTCACAAAGAATCAGACACAGCTCAGAATAGTATCTAGTTTTGGGCTACTCCAGATAAAATTGCTATGGGCATGAATGTAGAAATCTTTGTATAAATGTATTCCACTTATATAAACTCCTAAGCTGGATTTGATGTATGATGTCAGACCTACATTTGACATTTTAGTAAACTATCGAGCCCCCTGGGCTTGCCCTGGATTCTCCTTCCCTTCTCTATTGCCCTGAGACAGATGTGGCTCCAAGTTTCCACGTGTGTGTGTTAGCCTCTCAGTCGTGTCTGACTCTTTGCAATCCTGTGGACTGCGGCCCACCAGGCTCCTCTGTCCATGGGATTCTCCAGGCAAGAATACTGGAGTGGGTTGCCATGTCCTCCTCCAGGGGATCTTCCTGACCCAGGGATGGAACCTGGGACTCCTGCATTGCAGATGGATTCTTCACCATCGGAGCCATCAGGGAAGCCCACCAAAGTTTCAGTAACGTGGCCAAAGTCACCAGTTAATGGACTCATCTGAATCCTATCCCCAGTCTAATTCCAAAAGCTCACTAGAGAATGGGATACACAAGTCACATTATTTTTAAAGACTGGGTATGAGATTTCAAAGGCAGCTACTTTAAATGGCAACCCACTCCAGTACTCTTGCCTGGAAAATTCCATGGACGGAGGAGCCTGGTAAGGCTACAGTCCATGGGGTCGCAAAGAGTCAGACACGACCGAGCGACTCACTGTCTTTCTTTCTTTCCAGACACAGAGGAAAGGCACTCTGGGAGCTTCAGTCTCCTCTCGGCCCCTCTTGGAACTACCGCACACTCCTGTTTTTCCAAAGCTGCTGTTCCTTCCCAGATGGCCAGCTGGAGCAAATGGGAAAGCAGAAAGGCACAGAATTGCCAGCCAGGGGCCACGGAGTCAGACTCAACTCTGTCACCGTCTGCCGAACCTCCCGGGGCTTTGTCTATCACAAAATAAGAGCACTGTACTGGGTTAATGGTTCCCCCATGTGAACCTAAAGAAAAGATGCCCTTTTAGCTGGCATAGTCTCTGCTGTCTCCTCTCAGCCTAAAATACCATGACCAGCAGTGGGTTCTCACCAAGCCTTTCTCAACAGCCTACACCAGCCCCCCGTGATCTCCCTCTTCTCTGACTTCCCGGCTCCTCGCCTGCATTGGCAAGGCTGCCCTGACGCTGACCGGCTCCGAGTTAATCGCAGGGCTCGCTGCTCGTGTTTTCCGTTTCTCTGGGATTGCTTCTTCTGCGGCCTGATGTTCAGTGTACTGGGAACCTCTGTTTCCTGCAGGTCGCCCAGTTTTCTGTTGTTTCAGGCAGATGGGTAAATTCAATCCCCATTACTCCATCTTGACCAAATGCAGAAAAGTACCTTTTCCAAAGCCATAAATTCGTATTTATTTTTGTCTCTCTTTTGCACTTGATCTTAGCCAAAAGGCCGAGAAGCGACATTTTTGTCACACTTTTAAAAAATAATAAATACGTTTAAGGCTACGAGTCTTCAGTGAATGTTTTTTCCACGCCCTTCAGACTTTGGATACTTAGTTCCTTTTCTGCTCATTTGAATGGTTTATAATTTCTGCTTTGTTTTGTTACTTAATCTATTGTCTAAAACAGGGGTCCCCAACCTCCAGGGTCTAATGCCCAATGACCTGAGGTGGACCTGATGTAGTAATAGAAAAAAGTCATCCACAAACCATCCCCTACTCAGTCCGTGGAAAAACTGTCTTCCACAAATCAGTCCCTGGTGCCAAAAAAGGTTGGGGACCACTAGACTGAAAGACTGGAGTGGGCTGCCACTTCCTCGCTTGGGGGGGTCTTCCTGACCCAGGGATTGAACTGGAGTCTTTTATCTCCTGCATTAGCAGCAGGTTCTTTACCACCAGGACCACCTGGGACTTGCATTATAAAACATGCCTGAAATTTCAGAGAGCAGTGCAATGAATCCCTGCATACCATTTCCCCAGATTCAGTAGTTATCAAGATTTTTCCATATTTATTTCATCTATGCATAACTGTTTTCTTTTTTATTGTTGCTATATTCAAGAGAATCCTAGACAATATGTCATTTCCCTCCAGCATATTTTAGTCCCTACAATATAAAAACATTTTCTTCTTTAACCACAATGTTATTATCACACCTAATGAAGTTAACAGTAATTATTCAGACATGTTTTATGATCAAGTTCTCCTGATTATCTCAAAATGTTTATACACATTGTTTATTTAAAATAGGCTCGAGGGACTTCCTTCCTCCCATGGTTGAGACTCCACGCTTCCAGTGCCTCCATTGCATGGGCCACTGGTTCGATTCCGGGTCAGGGAACTAAGATCCCACATGCCAAGCATGGCAAAGCCAAAAAAGAAAAAAAAAAAAATTTTAAGGATTGAATCAGGGCCCATTCATACATTTGGTGGTTGTGGTTTTTAAGGCTCCTTTGATCAAACTGAATCCCCCCTTCCTCCTTTTCCCCTGCCATTGGCTTGTTCAATAAGCCAGGCTAGTTGTCCTGTAGAATGTCCCACATTCTGGTTTTATTTAACTTCTTTTCTATCCTCGTATGTCTTCTTCTTCACTGTAGAGACTTGATTAGGTTCAGGTTTGACTTCTTTTTGGCAAGGATGTTACAGTTGGTGCTGTGTGCTTCATATCGCATTGCATCTGGAGGCAGCTAATGTCGAGTTTCTATTTTCAGAGATGCTAAGGTTGATCAAAGGATTTGGGTGGTGACAGCCTGATCACTCCATTAGAGCTCCCCACCAATCATGCGTCAAGTGACATCCTTTGCTGACTGTTGTCTGACTCAACCATTAGGGGTGACAAAGTGTTACTTTCCTATCATTTCTTAGCTGGAAAGTGAAAGTGTTAGTTGCTCAGTCCTGTCTGACTCTTTGCAACCCCATGGACTGTAGCCCGCCAGGCTCCTCTGTCCATGGGTTTCTCCAGGCAAAAATACTGGAGTGGGCAGTCATTCCCCTCTCCAGGGGATCTTCCCAATCCAGGGACTGAACCCGGGTCACCTGCATTGCAGGCAGATTCTTTACCATCTGAGCCACCAAGGAGATTGGAATTCTAGTATTAGCTAAAATTCCGCTGTAAATAAGAACTGTCGTTCTTCAATTAGGGCTATTTGACTATCCGAAGGGTGAGGTAGGTGTGTAATTCTTTCCTTCTAATTGCGAATTTTCAGAGTAAGAAACTGGTGCCCTCAGACAAAACCCCGATTCCAAAACCTACAGGCACCGCGATATTCACAGAAGCACTGTTCCCAGTACCCGAGAGCAGGAGGCCACCTAACGGCCACTGGCAGACGAGTGGGCAAAGCAGATGTGGTGCATATATTTATATGTACACACACAAGGGAATATTACTCAGCCACAAAACAGGAATGAAAAATGCCATTTGTGGCAACATAGATGTGCCTAGAGATTATCACGCTAAGTGAAGTAAGAGACAGGTAAATATCCTATAATATCACTTACACGTGAAATATAAACTATGATGCAAATGAACTTATCTACAAAACAGAAACAGACTCACAAACAGAGAACAGGCTTCTGGTTGCCAAGGGGCACAGATGGGTCGGGAGGCTGGGCTGAGCAGATGCAAACCATTATATACAGAATGCATGAGCAACAAGCTCCTCCTGCACAGCACAGGGATCTCTAGTCAATATCCTGTGATAGACCAGGATGGAAAATGTGGAAAAGAACACATATGTGTAACCGAGTCATTTTGCTGTACAGAAGAAATTAACACAACACGATAAACCAGCTATACTTCAACTTAAACAAAAGCAAGAAAAGAAATGGGCGCCCTGGTACTTCCAATGGTGTGCAGTGAGCTGGGTCTCTCTTCCACTTTCTCTCTTCCATATATCCATTCAACTGGTTGAATTAATTGAATGAATACACAGTTCTTATTAATTCCCTGTTTGTGCCCATCTGTGAGTTGAGGGCCCCCTAGAGCCAACAGCTTCAGGGGTGAGGTGGGAGTGGGGGGTAAAAATTCCCCCAAAGAGCCAGTGGCCACTTTATCTCGGAAAGCTATGACGCTGCTGGGTGAATCCTTCACAAGCAAACCTTGCTGGGCTCTCCCCACCTGTAGCCACTGAGTTCCAGTTTACTGCCTTCGGATGGGAATATCAGCCTTGAGAGTCATCTGGTTTCCATGAGAGCCCAGGAGCCCAGGAGCTGCTCTTGAAAAGGTGGGGTTGGGGGGGTCACATTAAGGGATGACAAGTTCACAACCCCTGGGAGAGCACCTGAGCAGAGCCTCCTCTCTTTGCCCAAGACTCCATTGCCAAAAACCATTAGTCACAGAGACTTATATTAATAGCTCAGACCCGTCCGAAGGCCATCCCCAAGGGAACTAGTGGTCCTCTGCGTGGTCAGAATCATTCTCTCTGGCACTCATGGGACTGAAAGGGCAAGGACCCTACACTGTCCGGATATAAAAGCATCTACACCAGCAACAGTCATTAACTTCATACCTTATTAGAGAAACATAAGCTCAATATCCTTGCTGAAAGGGACCTTTGCGGGTATCCATTTCTGCTTGGGTCAGGTCAGAGAAAAGAAACCACACGTTAATTTAACAGGGCATGTCGACCGCAGAGAATTAATAGCTATAACAGGAGATTGGGATAATGAGACATTGGCTATTAAGAAGAGAGCAAAAAGACCGTAGAAATAGCAATTACAGGGAGCAGCTGCTACCCTTAGGACAGGACCCCCTTTTCCTCACTTACCTCCATCGATGGGGCTGAAACCCACATCTTGCTGAGAGGGCAGGGCCCCGGCAAGCCTGGTGGGAGAGAAGTTGCCATGGTGGTTGGTGCTGGTCGTATTCCTTGGAAGTCTGCCCTAGAGGGTGCCAGGGAAAGCTGTTCCCGGGGAAGGACTGAGCTACAAAACTGTTCAAGGATGTTGGGGGAGACGGGGGTTCACTGCTTCCCCTGGTGTTGCTGACTGCAGGGTCCCTTGCACAGAGCTGCAGAGGAGCTTTGAGCTCAGCAGAAGCTGGGGCCTGGGAAGGCCACGGGCACTGAAGGAGCCAAACCTGGGAGGTCCTCTCGTGGAGCCAGCCCACCTGGGCCAGGAGGCGGACCCAGTCCGCCTGCGTCCTCTACTGGCAAAGGGTAGCAATTGTTCCCGCCGGCAAAGGAAATGTATTGAAGGAACCTACAGCTATTTTCACAGAGCAGGCAAAAAAGGGTGAATTTCCCTGGAGGCTCAGACGGTAAGGTGTCTGCCTGTAATGCGGGAGACCTGGGTTTGATCCTTGGGTTGGGAAGATCCCCTGGAGAAGGGGAATGGCAACCCACTCCAGTATTCTTGCCTGGAAAATTCCATGGACGGATCAGCCTATGGTCCATAGCCCCATAGGCTACGGTCCATGATATCGCAGAGTCAGACATGACTGAGCAACTTCACTGCTTCACTGGATGGAGCTGAAAGGCAAGAAGCTTGTGATTGGCACAGTTCACCTATTGAAAGGGTTCCTTGTATCAATATTATGAAAAAACTCCAGAAGCAAATGCTTCCCAGGTGGTACTAGTGGTAAAGGACCCACCTGCCCACCCATGCAGGAGATATAAGAGATGCGATTTCCATCCCTGGGTCGGGAAGATCCCCTGAAGGAGGGCATGGAACCCACTCCAGTGTTCTTGCCTGGAGAATCCCACGGACAGGGGAGCCTGGCAGGCTACAGTCCATAGGGTCAGAAAGAGTCGGACAGGACTGAAGCGACTTAGCACGCATGGATGCCAGAAGCAAATACAGTAAAAGGTTAAATTTTTAAGTGGTGGGGCTCTGGTATTTATTATATCTGTTTTGTAACTTTCTAGATATTTTAAACTTAGCAAAGAAAAGTCCTGGTGAGAAAAAGTGATTGATATATATATTCAGCTTGAGAACCCTTGAGTTGATAGATAAATCCCTCTGTACTGTGCTGTGCCAAGTCGCTTCAGTCGTGTTCGACTCTTTTCAACCTCATGGACTGTAGCCCACCAGGCTCCTCTGTCCCAAGGGATTCTGCAAGTATAATTCCTCTACATTTAAAGCAATTGACCTACATCAACTTTTTAAACATGTAGGATCCTGAATTCTGTTGAAGACACAAGAGATAACTTGTTCCCATCATTTATTCATTGTGTCATTTGCTTGGTGTCTCCATCATGTCCGACTCTCTGCGAGAGAGTCCAATCCGCATGGACTGTAGCCCACCAGGCCCCTCCATCCATGGGGATTCTCCAGGCAAGAACACTGGAGTGGGTTGCCATGCCCTCCTCCAGGGGATCAAACCCAGGTCTCCTGGTTTGCGGGAGGATTCTTTATTGATTGAGCCACCAGGGGAATCCATTATTTATTCATACTTTATTCATTAAACCTTTAAGAGCATCTCTTCTATGATGATAATCATCCCAGCCTCCAGCCCTCAATTTTCTCACAGTCCAGGGGGCAAGAGATAAAATCTTGGCTAGTTAAAGTGGACCAAAATGGAAGAGAATGCAAGAGAGGTTTATACTCAGAAAGTTTTGGAAGTTCTCCTGGTACCAGGATGCCTGAGTTGTGCTGAAGGAAATAATAAGAATTATCCAGGAGAGACTGTTTCAGAGAGAAAAGCAATTGTTTCAAAACAGAAAGAATCTAGCTCAGTATTTCACCTATAAATTAATTAAACCAAGAGAGTGGGAAAATGTATACTCTAAATAAGAAACATCCATAAAAATATAAAAATGAGATTGATATATTCTAAATAAAATGAGTGATAAGTTGGAGGGAGTTGAAGCAATTATAAATGGTCTATAATCCTACAGCTCTCGTTGTGCCAGAAGAGTTAAAGAGAAAGAGAGACAGTGAGAGAGGCTAAATTTGGGACACAATTTTCTGACCATCTGCAATGCCAGAGGTTCTTAAATGGTTGGGATAACTCAGCATGCATTTTGGACTGGAATGAACACATTCTGGGACAGCTAACACATGCATCTTTCATGAAATCTGCATTTTATCACATTCATCTTCTAAGTGAAAGAGAGTATTTGCATATTCTCTCCTATCTCGGGCTTCTCAAAAAGATAACACAAGATCAGATTGCTGTTTTCCACGTATGTGTGATGGAGTATTTCCGATCGCGTTGTCTATGTGTTGAGGCATCCTGCAGCCCCTTTCCTTTGGGAGCAGTCACTGTGTTGTTCCAGTACCTAGAGTGATTCATATGTCTGGAATGAAAAGATGATCCCGGACCCGTTCCACTGATAATGCCACCCTTACTGCTGTGCTGGGCAGATGACCAAGACTGAAACCAAATCAGCTGATCTCTCGACACATGTGTAAAGCGCTTAAGCTGCCCTGCAATTCGGGGTTTCAGCTTGCATGGACTTGATGATTGAATTCTGATTTCTGCTCAGGGTTTTCTATTAAACATTGTGAGAAGGGATTAGCAAAAGATCGACTTGTGAAATTTTTTTCTCGAAGAAAACTAAAATGGAACCCACCCTGTATTGTCATTTAAGTCTCTTAACTAAAATGTTAAATCTTGAGGCTTTTTATTGCCATTTGGGGCTTTTAATCAATCATTTTATCGTTTAGGGCCCTTGTAGGTTCACAGCGTATCTGAGGAGTAAGTACAAAGAGTTCCCGAATACCCCCCACCGCGTGCACCGCCTCCATCAACATTCCCACCAGGATGGTACCTTTGAGACAGATCTGTGAACCTGCCCCACAACATCAGCCTCACCTAAAGTTCACAGTTTACGGTAACCTTTGTTTGTAGAGTTGTGCATTCCATCAATTTTGACAAATCTATGATGATATGTACTCACCATAACAGCTTCAAACAGAATAGTTTCATGCCCTAAACACCCTGTGTGCTTAATTATTTTTATTCCTACTTTTCCTTTAGCCCCTGACAACCACTGATCTTTTTACTATAGTTTTGCCTTTTCCAGAATGCTACATAGTTGGAATCATACAAATTGGCTTCATCCACTTAGTAATATGCATTTCAGATTCCTCCATGTCTTTTTTTTTTTTTAAGCTCAGTTCTTTTTAGCACTGAAGAATATTCCATTATCTGGATGGATCACAATTTCTTTATCCATTCATCTGTTGCTTCCAAGTTCTACAGTTAAGAGTTTGTGAGTAAAGCAACTGTCAGCATCCCTGTGCAGTGTTTTTTTTTTGTGTGTAGACACACATTTTCAACGGCTTTGGGTAAACCAAAGAGCAAGGCTGTTGGATCATATGGTAAAAGCATGTTCAGTTTTCTAAGAAAGCCCCAAACGGTCTTTCAAAGTGGATGTCCCATTTTGCATCCTCATTGACACTGAATGAGGATTCGTGTGGCTTCACATTTCCACCAGCACTGGGTGTTGCCAGTGTTCTGGAATGTGGTCATCCTAACGGGGACAGCGGGATCTCTTTGTTGTTCTAATTAGCATTTCCCTGATGCCGTTCTATGTGGAGCATCTTTTCATATGATTATCAGCCATCTGTGTATCTTCTTTGGTGAAGTGTCTGTGAAGGGCTTTGGCCCATTTTTAAATCAGGTTGCTCATTTTCTTACTGTTGAATTTTAAGAGTTCTTTGTACAGTTTAGATAGCAGTCCTTTGTCAGATATACCTTTTTAGATATATCTTTTGCAATTATTTTCTCTCCATCTGTGGCCTGTCTTGTTCTCTGGATATATATTTGCCCTTTGCAGAGTGGAAGTTTTAATTTGAATGAAGTCCAGCTTATCAATTATTCCTTTCATGGAGGAAGTTTATTTTTATTGGACCCATTGTTTTGCTTTTTACTCTGATAAATATTGCTGTCCTATAACTTGCTGCTGCCCTTGGAGAAATGTTTAATGGAAACATTCCTCCTAGGCTACCATCCCCCGTTTCGAGGCTATTTTTGTGGATCTCACAATATTGCTATGAGCAGCAAATGAGATGATGTGTATGGGCAGGTTTTGAAACCTGGAAAGCATGTGTGCCCATGTCGGGCCGCATTACTAGTCTTTTGGTAGCAAACACGTTTGTCTTCCTTCGGCCAATGGATTGTATTCATGATACCAATTAAAGAGAGATCGAGTTCTTATTACCATTGACAATACCACTTGGAATCTAAGAAATGAGTCAGTAAATACTTCCCAGGTGGCGCTAGTGGTAAAGCATCCACCTGCTAACACAGGCGATAGATGTAAAGGATGGGGGGTCGATCCCTGGGTTGGGAAGATCCCCTGGAGGAGGAAATGGCCGCCCACTCCAGGATTTTTGCCTGGAGAATCCCATGGACAAAGCAGCCTGGGGGGCTACAGTCCATGGGGTTGCAAAGAGTCGGACATGACTGAGCACACACTCAAATGTCATCTTTCATTCCAGAGGTTGTCAGCGCTCACCCTCCTACAGAGAGAGTGGGTCTGTTCCAGGGCCTTCTGTCTCTGAAGCTGTGAAGCTTGCTCAGTCGTGCCCGACTCTTTGCGACCCCATGGACTGTAACCTACCAGGCTCCTCCATCCGTGGGATTCTCCAGGCAAGAGTACTGGAGTGGGTTGCCATTTCCTTCTCCAGGAGATCTTCCCAACCCAGGGATCAAACCTGGGTCTCCCGCACTGCAGGCAGATGCTTTACCGTCTGAGCCAGCAGGAAGGCACCAAGAATTACTCTGTGATTTTGCAAGATTTTCCCAGTTTACTTTTATTTCCTGCTTCTGTATTTTTCTTTCCATTTATTTTGATATAAGCAAAGAAAAATGTGGTACACTTTAACTGAATAAGTGAAGACAAGAAAAAGAAAATAGAGAATATGTGACGCTCCAAAAGTTTCAGAGTGTTCTTGCTGAAATTCTAGTCAACAGCTGTAGAAAGAGCAGTGGCATTATTGGCAAATGTCCTAATGAGATGATTTACCACAGCTCCTTTTATCTTTATGCCACTTAAATGGGAGTGTTCATCTGGAACTGTTTTTCCACTAACTACACAGAAAAGTCTTAAAAAAGACAATTTCCCAGAACATCTTCAAAAGGTTTATTCCTTGGTTCCTGATCATTTTTGTTATATTGTAAACGGCATATTTTAAAAATTACACTTTCTAAAATTTGGGGGGTTAACATATGACATGGTTTTTGTACATGGTCTTGTACAAACTTAAACTCTTTCCTTAGTTCTAACAGTTTGTTGATAGAATGTATAGACTAATCCAGATTGAAAGTCCTTCTGTATGCAATTTCTTTCTTCCTTTCCAACCACATTACCTCTGATTTCATTTCCTCGTTTTTATTGTACTGTCCATACCAGGAATACAAGGCTGACTAGGAAAAGTGATTGCAGATACCTTTCTTTCCTCCCTGTCTTTGTCATTTCCCTCCATCTAATATCAATTCTGCTGAGGGCTCTCAGAGGATCCATTCGATCATGTTCATGACGTTCCCTTGCTTTGGTGCGTGTGCTCAGCCATTGCAGTCACGTTTCTTTGCCGTCCCATAGACTGCAGCCCGCCAGGCTTCTCTGTCCATCGGATCTCCCGGGCAAGAATAGTGGAGTGGGTTGCCATGCCCTCCTCCAGGGGATCTTCCTGACCCAGGGATCGAACCCACATCTCCTGAGTCTCCCGTCACACTAACTGAAGTAAGTCTAACAGAAAAAGAGAAATACTGTATGACACCCCTTATGTGCAGAATCTGAAAAGATGTGATGCAGATGAACTTATTTACAAAACAAGAACAGACTCACAGTGAACAAACTTATGGCTCCCAGGGGAGAAGGACGGGGGAGCAGGCTAGATAGGGAGTTGGGAGGCACCTGTACACACTGCTACGTTTAAAATGGAGAACCAACAAGGCTCTACTGTATTGCACAGGGAACTCTGCTCGGTGTTATGTGGCAGCCTGGATGGGAGGGGCGTTTGGGGAGGACAGATCCATGTGCATGTAGGGCTGAGTGCCTTTGCTGCTCACCTGAAGCTATCACAGCATTGTTAATTGGCTGTGTGTGTGTGCATGCGTACTCAGTTGCTTCAGTTGTATCCAACTCTTTGTGACCCCCCAGACTGTGGCCCCCCAGGCTCCACTGTCCATGGGATTTTCCAGGCAAGAATACTGGAGTGGGTTGCCATGCCTCTTTGTCAGTTCACTCACTCAGTTGTGTCCAACTCTTCGCAACCCCATGGACTGCAGCACACCAGGCCTCCCTGTCCATCACCAACTCCCGGAGCTTACCCAAACTCATGTCCATTGAGTTGGTGATGCCATTCAATCATCTCATCATGTGTGGTCCCCTTCTCCTCCTGCCTTCAATCTTTCCCAGCATCAGGGTCTTTTCCAATGAGTCAGTTCTTCACATCAAGTGGCCAAAGTATTGGAGTTTCAGCTTCAGCATTAGTCCTTCCAATGAATATTCAGGACTGATTTCCTTTAGGATGGACTGGCTGGATCTCCTTGCAGTCCAAAGGACTCTCAAGAGTCTTCTCCAACACCACAGTTCAAAGGCATCAATCAGTCGGCGCTCATCCTTCTTTATGGTCCAACTCTCACATCCATACATGACTACTGGAAAAACCATACTTTGACTAGATGGACCTTTGTCAGCAATGTCTCTGCTTTTTAATATGCTGTCTAGGTTGGTCATAGCTTTTCTCCCAAGGAGCAAGCATCTTTTAATTTCATGGCTGCAGTCACCATCTGCAGTGATTTTGGAACCCCCCCAAAGTCTGTCACTGTTTCCACTGTTTCCCCATCTCTTTGCCACGAAGTGATGGGACCGGATGCCTTGATCTTCATTTTCTGAATGTTGAGTTTTAACATTTAACTGGCTGTAAATTTATATTTTCCATTTAACTGGCTATACTCCAATATAAAATTAAAAGTTTAAAAAAGAGAGATTTTAGATCTGTCAAAAAAAAAAATGTTCAGAGTGCCTTGCTTGATAGGGATCTATTATTTCACGAGAAACCCACCCTGAGAGCAGGAGACTTACAGGGGCAAAGTGTAAGAGGTGGGCTCTCACTACTGGTGAAAAGTGGAAGAAGGAAGTACATCACTCTGCTGTGTTGGGTTCCTGAAAAGTCACTCTCCTTCTAGGACAGAGCCCTCAGAGGCCGGATTGTTCCAGGTCGGCCGGCCAGGAGGCTGGAAGGTCATCCCGCACGGGTTGAGCTTGAGTTTGAGTGTTCTTGCTGAACATCCAGGCGACAAGTGTAAGAAGAAAGATCTCTATTGGCAGACGTCCTAACGAGGTGGTTTATGACAGCTCATCTTACCTCTATCCCACTGAAATGGGAGTTTTGTTGAAGGCCAGAGTCAGCATTTGGGGGAAATGAGGACAGGTTAAACTTTGGTCACGTGACTCAGAATTTGGTGTAGGGTTGTCTTCAAGCTGGGGCCTCCATTTTGGCTTTTCTTTAATAATATCTTCGTTTCCAATATTTTTACTCTCTCTCTGTCTATGTATGAGTGAGTGTGTGTGTGCGTGAGATATGCGTCTTCTCTCTCTCTGTCAGATACGTCCCCTTAACTTAACTGCGTTCATTTCCCCTCTGTTTGCATCTTGGAGTTCAAGCCCACAGATGCCTGGAGTTCAAGGACTTAAGCATAATTCTCCTACCAGTTAATAAAGAGGAAGGGGTAATATGAACACATGGGGAAAAAAGATTAAACTTCTTAGAGCTTAATATGAAATACTGACACTGGAGAAGATAAATATAAAACTTACAATTCACTACAGAAACAAGGGCATAGATCACAACCTTGTCAATAAGTTGTGTCAATTCAAAGAATATTTATAGCCAGTTTATTCATACGAATAATTTAAGCGCCCCATAATCTTACAAGTCATGTATGAAAGAAGTAAATTTGACAACCTAAAAATTTACATTGGTTTCCCTTGTAGCTCAGTCGGTAAAGAATCTGCCTGCAATGCAAGAGACCCGGGTTCGATCCCTGGAGAAGGAAATGGCAACCCACTCCAATATTCGTGCCTGGGAAATCCCTTGGACAGAGGAGCCTGGTGGGCTACAGTCCGTGGGGTCACAAGAGCTGGGCACGACTTAGCAACTAAACCCCCATCCAAAATTCACATGATTTTACCAATAATGGGTTTTCAAGCTAAAGAAACTTTATCAATATATCTTAACTGAAATAAATTTAAATGAACCTTGAAGAAGAAAAACATTTTATTAATGTTTTATCTTCTCTAAGAAATATATTGGTACCAAATAAAATGGTCAAAAAGTAGGCAGCCTAAAATTTAGGAAATATTTTTAAAGCATTGCAGGAAGTTAATTTTGTATTATACTAATACAAAAATTTAATATAGTCTTACATTATTATTATATAACATAATACAGTTAATTATTCGGAGAAGGCAATAGCAAGCCACTCCGGTACTCTTGCCTAGAGAATCCCGTGGATGGAGGAGCCTGGTGGGCTGCAGTCCATGGGGTCGCTAGAAGTCGGATGCGACTGAGCGACTTCACTTTCACTTTTCGCTTTCACACAATGGAGAAGGAAATGGCAACCCACTCCAGTGTTCTTGCCTGGAGAATCCCAGGGACGGGGGAGCCTGTTGGGCTCCTGTCTGTGGGGTCGCACAGAGTCGGACACGACTGAAGCGAATTAGCAGCAGCNTGAGCGACTTCACTTTCACTTTTCGCTTTCACACAATGGAGAAGGAGATGGCAGCCCACTCCAGTGTTCTTGCCTGGAGAATCCCAGGGACGGGGGAGCCTGTTGGGCTCCTGTCTGTGGGGTCGCACGGAGTCGGACACGACTGAAGCGGCTTAGCAGCAGCAGCAGCAGCAGTATTAGTATTATTTAGCATTAGGTGTAGCATTTCCAATCAAGTAAATAACCCTCCAAAATTTTTGAGAACAACTAGATCAAAAACAAAACTTATGTTTAAAATATCTATTTTATAATTTTACACTGAGTAAGAACTTTTTAAGGAAGCTGAAATCCTATAAGCTCTGAAACAATGGACAAAATATTAAACAGCCAAAGCAATGATGATGATAATGATAGCTAATTGTTGCAAAGTACTTAATATGTGCTAGGCATTTTTCTAAACATTAAAGTGAATTAATGGGATTTCCCTGGTGGTCCAGTGGTTAAGACTCTGCTTCCAGTGCAAGGGGTGTGGGTTGGATCCCTGTCAAGGAATGAAGGTCCCACATGCCTCAGGGTGTGGCAGAAAATTTTAAAAAAAATGAATTAGCTCCTGACTTCTGACAACTATATGATACTAGGCCTACCCCCATTTGATAGATGGAATATGGAACAGAGAGATCAGCTAGTAAATAGTAAAGGGATTAAAGTTTCTTTAAGGCAAAACAGAACATGCAAAGTACCGAAATATAAATAAAACCTGCAAAAAACATTAGATACATAGCAAAGAGTTTATTTCATTGATATGAATTCTTTCATGTTTATATTTTCTGGAGTTATTTATCCACCTGTCTCTTATACACATCTAGATGTGTATAAGAGACAGTCTCCCCACTGGTAACCACTAGTCTGTACTCTATATCTGTGAGCCTGCTTACATTTTTTATTCACTAGTTTGCTGTACTTTTTAGATTTTACATATATAATAATGATTATACTCGATCGTTATATATTATAATATCTTATACAGTTATAATAATTATATTTGTTATATATAGTAAATCATGAATGCTAATATATTATTTTTCACCTTTTAAGATTTTGTTAATTTTGGTGCTTTCTTATTTTAAATAAATATTACTTTTGGACCTGAGTTCGTATTCATAGTTAATTTTTTTTTACCTTAAAGAGGATACTCCCCCCAGATTGCATAAACATCAGGGCCTGCCCCAAACCTGGATTCACCCTAGTCCCAGATCAACCATCCTGTCTTCCCAAGGTCATAACTTCTGGCTTCCAAAAGCATCAAAACCCCAAAGATTTTGGATTCCAGGCCTGCACCTGAGTCTAACACGCCCCAGACTGTGGTGGCATGAATCCGCTCACTTACTACTGTGGCTGTGAGTCCCCTCTTCATTTATGGCACACGGAGGTTTTCTTTTCTTTCATTCTTGGATATGCATTTCTAAAGCATCTTTGAAAGTACTTTCGTGTAGTCACTTAGTCGTGTCTGACTCTGTGACCCCATGGACTGTAGCCCACCAGGCTCCTCTGTCCATGGGATTTCCCAGGTAAGAATACTGGAGTGGGCTGCCATGCCCTCCTGCAGGGGATCTTCCCAACCCAGGGATTGAACCCCGCGTTGCTTATGTCTCCTGCACTGGCAGGCAGGTTCTTTTCCACGAGCGCCACCTGGGAAGCCCAAAGCTTACAGAAGCTCTAATTTCATAGCCGGTTTGTATCCTTTGTCTCCCTTGCCTCCTAAAAGGACCTACAGAGAAGTACTTAGGAGATGTTATCATCCCTAACAGAGGAAGGAAAGGGAGCCTGTGGGTGTGACTTCTCTGGGAACACACATTTGGCGAGAGGGAGGGCTGGCTCCGAGGGAACTGCCTCTCTACTGCTTCGTGCCCCGCTCACGCCTTTCTCCTGGGTCGATACTGAGATCATGCAGTACATCTTCCCAAACCCATGACCGCACGGCCCTCGATGAGCCCCCGTGCTTCTCAGATTGAGTCTGCCCGAGAATGAGGGGAAACAATGACAGGAATGCGCTATGGCAGCTCAGCCCAGAATAGTCCACCAGGTAAACATTCTTTCCTAGTCAAAATCTGTTGGGAAAAAATGATCTTTCTGAACACGGACAGGTCAACTGCTGTTGCTAAAACCAGAGCATGATGAGTTACCGCTAAGCCCCTCTGAAAAGCACCATTTCCAAGCAGCTGATGGCGATACGGAAAGAGCAGATGGCATTGGAGGCATCCGCTCCTGGCAGGGAGCTGGGAGGCTGCTGCAGTCGCTTCTGCTTCCTAGATCTGACAATAAGCCTGGAACCCAGGGAACAGCTCCCATCCCTACTCTCAAAGATGACTTACTGTGTGAGTTTTTTTTTTTTTTTTTTCAGACCAATAGATTCATTTGGTTCCATCTCTCCTAGGATTAAGATAAACATCAAAAAGTTATGCTTTACTAAATTTTAAATAAAGAGCGATGTTACTAGCAAACTGGGCTTCCCTGATAGCTCAGTGGTAAAGTATCTGCCTGTCAATGCAAGAGATGCGGGTTTAATCCCTGGGTCAGGAAGATCCCCTGGAGGAGGAAATGGCAACCCACTCCAGTTTTCATGCCTGGGGAATTCCATGGACAGCACGAGGAGCCTGGTGGGCTACAGTGAGCCTGGTGGGCTACAGTCCATGGGATCGCAAAAGTGATCACAAAACTTATTGACTAAACAATTAGCAAGCTCACTCTTATTACATAGACATTTTGATGTCAGAATTTCTTATGTAAACCTATTTCCCAAGTATGACATTCCTCCATGTGATGAATATCACACGCTTATAGCTCAGCTTTCCTTTTCTCCTTTGCTTTTCGCCTCTCTTCTTTTCACAGCTATTTGTAAGGCCTCCCCAGACAGCCATTTTGCTTTTTTGCATTTCTTTTCCATGGGGATGGTCTTGATCCCTGTCTCCCGTACAATGTCACGAACCTCATTCCATAGTTCATCAGGCACTCTATCTATCAGATCTAGGCCCTTAAATCTATTTCTCACTTCCACTGTATAATCATAAGGGATTTGATTTAGGTCATACCTGAATGGCCTAGTGGTTTTCCCTATTTTCTTCAATTTAAGTCTGAATTTGGTAATAAGGAGTTCATGATCTGAGCCACAGTCAGCTCCTGGTCTTGTTTTTGTTGACTGTATAGAGCTTCTCTATGATGCTAAAGCTGAAACTCCAGTACTTTGGCCACCTCATGCGAAGAGTTGACTCATTGGAAAAGACTCTGATGCTGGGAGGGATTGGGGGCAGGAGGAGAAGGGGATGACAGAGGATGAGATGGCTGGATGGCATCACGGACTCAATGGACATGAGTCTGAGTGAACTCCGGGAGTTGGTGATGGACAGGGAGGCCTGGCGTGCTGTGATTCATGGGGTCGCAAAGAGTCGGACACAACTGAGTGACTGAACTGAACTGATAGCTCAGCTCCAAAGCACTCTTGGCTATTTCAATGACATGAACCTTGGCAATGACCAGTTGTGATTTGTCCATGGTGACAGTCGAAGATTCTTCTAAAATAATGATGACATTTCTTTGAGGGGACATCTGTCTTTAAGAACTGGCTTGAGGACAAAGTGAAAATAGAAACAAACAACCAAGTACATCTCTTCTCCAAAATGCATGGAACTCCTTCAAGACTACTGTGGTTTCCTGTCAGAGCCATTTTATAAGGCGGATAATTTACAGGGAGCCAACCCTCTCCATGTGACTGAGTGTGGACTCAGTTGCTTAGGACCAGGCTTGTGCTATTTTTACAATGAAAAGACTGGCGCTTCACTCACTCTTTCCAAACATATTGGATCATTTCACCATCTTTTCTTCTCTCTTCACTGGTAATGTGTGTCCTTCCATAAAGGATATTTCAAATGAAACAGAAGCAAATGCTTCTATGTCCACATGGCTGACAAGATTTAAGTGTTACCTGAATGTTTCTTAAACTCTGACTTTAAAATTTCTGATGGTAGTCTCTCTTTAGCAAGACAAGGCATCCGTCTCCTTTATGTTTCAGCCAAACCGAGACGAGAAGAACTCTACTGTGAGGTCCCGCTGGGCAGGTTTCCTATGTCTGATTCTCCGCAGTGCTCACTGGTCTACATCTTTACATCTCCCCTTAGCAGCATCAGTGAGCCCTTTCCCCTGGCGCCTTCAGGGGCTCCCCCAGAAGTTTGGCAGGTGAAGGGGCATGCTGCAGCCCTAAACTATTGGGTTGGTCAAAAAGTTTGTTCATATTTTTCCATAAGATGATGTGGAAAAATATGAACTAATTGATTGGCCAACCCAGTATTTGACATGAATATCATGCACTTTGAGGCACTGTATTTCCAAATAATTGAGGGGTCAGAAATTCTGGAATTGCACTTCTCTGTGACCAAATATTATCTGCATAACACTCTGAAAAGCCACACACTTTTTAAATGTTAGTGGTTTCCAGGCTTTCGGAGAACATCTAGTTCTCCACCAAGACTCTCATCTCCCTGTAGGTGAATTCCCATTACAGTCTCCCTTATAAGGATGGTGTGTGTTAATCGCTCAGTCACGTCTGACTATTGTGACCCCGTGGACTGTCACCCACCAGGCTCCCCTGTCCATGGGATTCTCCAGGCCAGCATACTGGAGTGGGTTGCCATTCCCTTCTCCAGGGGATCTTCCAGACCCAGGGATCCAACCCGCGTCTCCCGAGTTGTGGGCAGATTCTTTATCATCTGAGCCACCAGGGAAGCTGTAAGTAAGGATGATGGACACATATTTGTCTGATCAGCGACTCTTCCTTGGCAGAACTTTTGGGGAAGGTTATGTGAAAAGCAGTGAGTCTCTTGTTCAGATTCTGGGTCGGGACCAGTGGCTCATGATAAGTGGTGATGAAACAATTTTCTCTGGTCTCCTAGGAATGCCTGCCTATTGAGAGGGAAGCATGGAACTAGTGAAAAAAATGGCATCGTCTAGACGTTTCAACTTGAAAAATGGCTCCATTCTCTCCAGATGCAGTGGCCAGTGAAAAGTAAAGTGAAAGTTGCTCAGCCATGTCCAACTCTTTGTGACCCCGTGGACTGTACTGCAGTGGGTAGCCTTTCCCTTCTTCGGGGGATCTTCCTGACCTAGGGATTGAACCCAGGTCTCCCACATTGCAGGCAGATTTTTTTTACCAGCTGAGCCACGAAGGAAGCCCAAGAATACTGGAGTGGGTAGCCTATCCCTTCTTCAGAGGATCTTCCCAACCCAGGAATCAAACTGGGGTCTCTTGCATTGCAGGTAGGTTCTTTACCAACTGAGCTATGAAGTTATCTTCCATTGTTGAGAAGACGGGTCCCCACTTGTAAATTGTGTTTATGAAAATAAGAAAGTGGGCATGCACAGGTTGGTGGGGAGGAGGGGAGGGAGGGCCACACACAAAATTACTTGTTTGGGGCTCAGCTTCCCTCTTGGAGTTGCCAGCCCTCCTCCTTGTGATCCTGCCAGATGCTTCTCTCACCTGGACCAGCCCTGTCTAGGAGGCAGAACTTATGACCCAAGTTAGACCAGTCAGAATTGTGTCCCCCAGGTCCTGAATATGCAGTTGCACAAGTGGAAGGTAGCTGTGGCTGAGGCCCCCCTGACATTGTTCAAAGAGGAGGCCATGAATGCCTGATGCTACTGAGCCGTCCAGGACCAGAGCTGCCCTGGGTCTGTTATTTCTGAAGCCTTGATAATCAGCTTTTCCATTTGATTCAGAGAATGACCCAGAGCCCTTCCAAGCAAACTTCTAGTCCAGCTCACAACTTGGACAATGTACAATTTAATACAAGATGTGTTATTGATGACCTTCTAGGTCACCAGATGCTGTGCCAGATTCTTTCCAGTGTATAACATTTCACTTCTTACCAGAGCAGGGAACTGAGACCATCTCACTGTTCCTTGGACACATCTGAGTGCTGCAGCCTCTGTCTCTGCATCTATGCTGACTTGTTGGTGTAAAGGTGGCCCAGAAGCCCTCCAATCCTAGAGCAGAATGGTTCTGAGGTCTGTATTTTGCCTCATTTCGAAGCCTTTTCCCATGTGATTAAGTTTGTGTTGTCCCCTGTGGTAGATGCGTGCGTGCGTGTCTGCTCAGTCATGTACGGCTCTTTGCAACCCCATGGACTGTAGCCCACCAGGCTCCTCTGTCCATAGGATTTTCCAAGCAAGAATATGGGAGCAGGTTGCCATTTCCTTCTCGCTGAATTCGCGTCTCTTGGGTTTCCTGCATTGGCAGGTGGATTCTTTACAGCTGAGTCACCTGGGAAGCCCCCTGTGGTATATACCACTTCTAAACATCCTTCTCTGGATTATTCTCCTTTCCTTGTCCCACCTCCCCCCCACCGTAAATACTTTCAAATCCTTGTCCCTAGGTCTGGTCCTGGGAGAAACCAGAAAAAGCCAGGGGCTGCAATGCTGGGTCTCTGTGGGGCTGCAGCTCAGAATCCAGCATGTATTAGCCACTCTGTAAGTGCAAACACACCCATTTTATGGATGAAGACTGTGAGCATGAGGAGGCAGGGATTGGCCTGCTGGTAGACGGTATTTGCAGGATGGCAATTAGAATTTACTCTGCATGACAACTCCTACCCATCGCCTAGACTAGGGTTCTCAACCTGGACCCTGCTGACCTTTTGGGTGAGATGGGTCTTTGTGGGGTGGTGAGAGTGCAGGGGATGTCCTGAGTGACGTAAAACGTCTGGCAGTATCCCCTCTCCCAGCTGTGACAAGCCAAAATTGCCAGGTGGTCTCCAAGTTGCCAAATTTTTCTGGGAGGAAAGGAGGGCTCCCCTTGGTCGAGGACCACTGGCCGAGAGAGTTGGAAGACAGCCCAGTGGTACCTCGGGATCCTTGCTGATGCAGGAAGGCAGAGTGGCCCCATGTAGGCAGCTTTCTCGCTGAGCCTGTGCAAACCTTTGTCTGGGCTTCCCTGGGGGTTCAGTTGGTAAAGAATCTGCCCACAACTCGGGAGACGCGGGTTGGATCCCTGGGTCTGGAAGATCCCCTGGAGGAGGAAATAGCAACCCGCTCCAGTATTCTTGCCTGGAGAATCCCATGGACAGAGGAGTCTGGCAAGTGACAGCCCACAGTGTCATAAAGAGCAGAACATGACTGAAACAAGTCACACACACACATTTTTATCCAACCTTGCATCCTCTGGCTCTAAACCTGGCCCACTGCCCACCACGCTAGGTTCCCCGTGATCAGTTGTTTCGGGGCTCGGCTTGTTACAGAATTCTTTCCGATTGTGCCCAAATCTGCCTCCTGGAAACTTACTTCACCAGTGTGCCCCGTAGAGCCAGGCAGAAGGCTAATCCCTCCCAACTGGCTGGCACTTCAACTATGTGAAAACAGCCCGCTTGTCCCCTGCCCTATGGGTGGACAGCTACTGCCCGCCGGGTGCTACAGACATGCTGGGAACAATTGTCCGGTGGGGAGTTCAAACTCCTAGGCTCTTTCTTAGACCAATGGCCAAGAATTCCCAGGAGCTGAGTCTGTGTTCTGTAAAGCCTCCAGGTGGTTCTGATGTATCCCATCTACAGTTCAGCCTTCAGGATCCTTGGACTAACTTACTCGAGGTCTGGGCAGTAGACTTCTGATTTGCTTCCAAAAGCAGCTACCAAAAAGATGGATTCTGAAAGCAGTATTAAAAAGCAACTCTTAATAGACTATTCCATAGTAGCTCAAAGAGACACATACTTCTATCTGGTTTCATTTTCAGTCAAACAGCTTTTATAAGGTTTATATTAAAAAAAAAAAAAGCCTAAAAGTTGACATTAAAAACTGTTGGCCAGACTTCCTTTCCCAGATATTGGAATCAAAGGGATCCAAAACATCTTTTTTTTTCTTTGTCCTTTTCTTCACTGTAAGGCATGCAGAATAAATGTGTGTGCATGTAAACATACACACCCACATAGTGTATGATTTGCAATCAGTTTTGAAGAGTTATCTATGGAAGTGTAATGATGGCCCTCTTACTGCTGTCTCTACCAGGGATGATGACACCTGGTGGAAAGGAGTCATCAAATGCAGGACGCAGTCAGAAGACTGGGCCATGTGGGGAAGGAGAGAGCATTCGAACTGAGTGCCAGACTTGCAAAAGACTGCAGGTCACCTCCTTCGTTTACGGGAGGAGGAGAGGAGACAGTCAGGGGCAGGGCATGTCTAGATGAAGACCCAAAGTGAGAAGAAATGGACTAGAGGGAAAAAAGTGACAGCAGAGGAGAGGCTTCCAAATTTGGGTAACAAATAAATAAAAACAGGCTCAGATCTATTCAAACTAAATCGTTCACTCAGCTCATTGGGTAAGCCTCATATATGTGAAGGTCTACTTAAATTCCCATTTGCCCAAGGCTTTAGTTTACAAGCCCTATCTTCTACTCTAAATGTTTCCAGGCTACCTAGATGAGCACATGATCTTCCTCCTTCTTAAGCTGCCTTTTATTTCAATGAAATCAATGACAACAGCTTGCTTTTTTCTGGGAAGACTTTTCTGACTTCTCATTCACTCCTGCCCCAGCTAACTTTACTCCTTATACTTTCACTCAAGCCTCTTCTTATGGATAGACGTTCTCCAGTCCCGCTCTGGGCAGTGTCTTCTATTTTTGGCTGCTGGAATCAGGATCTAGGAGGGAGACCACGCCAGACAGGCCCTTTCTTTCCCCCAGGAGCTGGGCTGATGGGCACTCAGTGTGCAGGTCTGTACGAAACCCCAACTGTCCACCCTCCACTTTTTTTTCAAAGTGAAATGTTAACTCTGCATTTCAGTCCACATCACAGCCACTGGATACCATAGAGAAAAAGGTCTATTCTGCTGCTGTGATTTTTCTGCATCTTTTGAGAGTGATTCCTTTTCATGTTGAAAAAATTGTGTGTGTGTGTGTGTGTAACATAGAAAATTGAGAAAGCCATAGAGAGAGGGAGAAAATTCTAGCAAAATAATGTCTGGGTACTGGTGGGTAATGCTACCCTAAATAACTTGGACTTCCACTGGCTGGCTTTTGTTCATAAAATGCTAATCCACTCAGGTGCAGACCTCTATAAAACATTGGGGATTCAAGGCTGTACAGAAATCTCAACTCTCTTCTGCTACATAAGGTAAAGATCCGTTTAAACTAACAGTTTGAAATTATTTTGAAGGTACTAACAAGAAGTCCTTTTCAGAACTTCCCAATTCTTTATTAAATGCCAACCCATGCTATAGAGCCTATAGTGTATCGAGCTAATAAGGAACACTAGGTAGACTACTGTAGTTATGTTCAAGGTTGCTTTTTGGAGGAAAAGTTAATTTTTCATGTCAACTACAATGATGGGGAAGGGAGTCATCTCATTCCACGAGGAAAATTATTACTTGTTATTGAACTGAAAACAGATCTCCTTTCCTTGCATGCAAAATGAAGAAATGCCTTAAATTTGATGCTTGGGGTCCCACGGTGCTGGGAGGGTGTCTTGTAAAGGGCATTGTCTTGATTATTCTCTGACTTTGGAGATGAGAGTAGCAGCTAATACTGTATGTGTGAGAGGCTTTGCAGAGATTACCTCGATTAATTCCTACAACCATCATCTGAGATCAGAATCACCCTTATCTGCATTTTCAGCAAAGATAGTACATGGCAGAGCCAACAACCAAATGTGGGGTCCCTCCCCGAATGCTGAAGAGACCCTAGGTACTCACCAACAACCAGTCAGCTATCTTTTAGGGGAACAATTAACTTCCTGGAGCTGGGGACAAGTTGAAAAGATGAAGCAAGTAAGTATCTGCAAGAGAAAAAAACTTCTTGAGTTGGCAAGTTGGGATAAATATTTGATTCTTTATTGTTGCTGTTCAGTCCCTCAGTCATGTCCAGCTCTTTTCTACCTCATGGACTCGATCACGCCAGGCTTCCCTGTCCTTCACCATCTCCTGGAGCTTGCTCAAACTCATGTCCATTGAGTCCATGATGCCATCCAGCCATCTCATCCTCTATTGTCCCCTTCTCCTCCCGCCTTCAATCTTTCCCAGAAGCAGGATCTTTTCCAATGAACCAGTTCTTCGCATCAGGTGGCCAAAGTATTGGAGCTTCAGCTTCAGCATCAGTCCTTCCAGTGAATATTTAGGACTGATCTCCTTTAGGATGGACTGGTTGGATCTCCTTGCAGTCCAGGGGACTCTCAAGAGTCTTCTCCAGCACCATGGTTCGAAAGTTTGATTCTAGAGCAAGTGAAAATGCTAAATCACATCCACAGCAGCCTCCAAGGTTTGAGTCCTGCTGAACATTGACGGCAGGGCACACCACCCTTCCAGGTGCAGAATAATTAGTAACGGTGTGGCCAGTGTGGCTGGCTGCTGTCTGGGGTTGGCAAAATATGATGGGTTAACTGTGGAGTGTAAAAGCAGATAAGGAAAATGATTTACATTTTGTTTTTTTTAAAAAAAGGAAGACTAGAAAATATCCCTGTGACAACTATGCGTTATGAGTCACTTTAGGGAAAAAATCAGCCAGAAAACCCATGGCTGAAGTGAGGCAACTTGGGCTGCGTCCCGCCTTATGATTAAGAACGTGGCCCCTGCAGTTGGACCTCCTGGACCGAATTCTTGGCTCTGCCTCTGGCCGGCTGCGTGATCCCGGGCTGCTTTCGAGTCTCTCTGTGCCCGAATTTCTCTCATCTGAGAAGAGGCATAATAATAGCCTCTGCTTCATAGGTTTGTTGTGAAGATGAGACGAATCGATACGGTAAAAGCACGAGAATGGAGCTTGGCAGGAATCCGTGGAGTCCCGCAGGAATGCCACGCGTTCTTATTGGGACGCTGAGCAGTGATCACCCAAGCTAGGTCCTTTTTTTCCCTCCCTGAATTGGTAGGGTTTTCCTGAGCTGGTTTTCACTTTTGCTCTCCTGTTTCTCTCCACGGCTCTGGGAGGTAGGCAGACATCATTATCTTGTCCTTTTTGCTGATGAGGAAATGGCATGGAGGGGATTAAGTGAGTCGCCAAGAGTCAGAATGGGGAGCCAACCAACTTCCTGGCCCTCAGCCCCTAGAGCTTTCTACTATCTTGCGCTAAAGCCTCAGATGGAAAGGGAGCAGTCTTGCCTTTGGGCCAAATGCATGATGTCATCAAGCCTCGATTCACAAGATACCCGCAACCATATGTACGGCTGGGTCAGGCTTTCTTCGTCAACATTCAGTCCCAAAAGCTCCTAGAGATACACTTCAGACCGCGGCGAGGCAGCGCCTGTCTCGCTGCCAGAGGCTCCGTTTCTGCCTTTCTCCAGGCACAGGAAAGTTGGGGGAATGCTTCCTGGTCTCCTTCCACTTTGCTCTGCAGCACCAGGATGGCAGCTCTGGGTGGCTGCTTTCCTCGTCCAAGGAACTAAGCTGAAAAGCAGGTGTTCTTTCCGGCTCAGCAGATGCTAAGGCGATAAGCCGCACCTTGCGGAGGCTCTGGGCAATTCAGACCCGGCGGAGCTCTTGGACCTGGCAGGCTCTCCTCTCCCCAGCGGCCCCGTGATGGACGCGTGTCTGAACTCCGAGCAGCAGCCCCGGCCCCTGGAAGAGGCCCTGAGCCCCCCGGACAAGGAGACTCTGCACACAGATGGCACCAGCAGATGCCCGGGAGGTAACCTCCTTCCTCACCTCTCCATGCTCTCACTTCTTTTCCTGGGGGTGGCATTTTCCAGTGAACCTCAGGGGCCAGATAGTCCATTTCCTTTGAACTCCAGATCTTTTTCTGATCATGAAACGGTAGAAGGATGCCTTTATGCCGGCAGAAGCGTGGCAGTAATGGTAATAATCCCTACGTCCACAACTTTGTCTTCCAAATTCTCGGAGAGTCAGATGTTTGTTAACAAGAACTTTTAAAAAAGAAACAAAGTCTAGATTCCTTCCTGCTCTTGGCCAAAATGTATTCCTGGCAGCCGCAGTCTACAGTGAATCCTCGTAAAGCCATTTTCCCGTTAGGACAACATAACCAGTCAGGCTTGCATTTCTGGACAGCGAATCAGTAGGAAATAGGTAACAGACATAACAAATGATGTCATAAGAGCCAAGTTATGACATTCAAAACATGTTCTGTTGTTGATCCTGGGAAATGCTCTTCCAACTCTGCTAAACCAGGATGGTATTTATTTTTGCTAAGTTGTTTACATAAAAATGCTACTCTGCCTATCTCCAAAAGCTGACCTCTGTAACACTATCAGGCGAGCGTGTGTGTGTGTGTGTGTGTGTGTGTGTGTGTTAGTCGCTCAGCTGTGTCCAACTCTTAGCAACCCCATGGACTATAGCCCACCAGGCTTCTCCATCCATGGGATTTTCCAGGCAAGAATCCTAGAGTGAGTTGCCATTCCCTTCTCCAGGGGATCTTTCTGACTCAGGGATTGGAGCTGGGTCTCCCACATTGCAAGCAGATTCTTTATGGTCTGAGCCACCAGGGAAGCTCCCACAGGTGGGCATAGGTACAATAAATGAAAATCATGTGCAGCCAACATAAATTTCTTTATCTTTGTAGCAAGGAAAGGGGTCTTATAGGAGGGATATTTTTATGCTCATGTTTCTTTACAATGTTGACCCAGAAAGGAAGACCATCAGCTTATTATTTGTCATCCTGTGACAAAAAGAGCCATTTCTAAATCAGCCCATCAACTTTTCCTACAGTCTTGAGAGGAAAGTTAGCTTCCATGTGGTGATCTGTGAGAAGAAGGAAAGAAGGACCGGTCCAGCCAATGTGGAGGGGCCAGAAGTACCTGGCAGGAAGTACCTGGGTCCCTGATGGTCTGCCTGCTCCAGTGACCAGAGGCTCAGATGGAAGGAGGGCAGCCCACGACTCCCTCCTCTTATGATGGCCTGGACCAGTTCCTGCATTTTGGGAATTTTTGCAAGCTGTTTTTTAAACATGGCCATTGTTACAATTTAAGTCATATAAACATACAACAAAATGGATTACATAAAGGGGAAAGTTATATGAAAAAACTTAGGTAATAAATACTCATGTCTCATCACGAATTATCTTCCTACATCTTATGATGATCTGTGCTCTTGAGGCTGTTGGTGGATGTCGCACCCATGGTAGAAATGCCCATGATGCTCAGCAGCTGCGTCTCTTCCCCGGGGACGGCCATGTTGGGAGCATTCTCACCATGGTGACGCCCAAATCCTACACGTCAGTGCTTCCTCACTGCTCCCAGCCTGGCTGTTGGATGTTCCTGGGCACCACATGATCTGTTCCTCTGCCTTCTTGCTGCCTCTGAAACCAGCACTCAGAGTCAGCTGCTCAGCCTACGGGAGGAGATGGGTCCTCTTTGCTGGGTGATAGATTTGAGGTTCCTGTTGTTAGATGTCAGTTCAGTTCAGTTCAGTCGCTCAGTTGTGTCTGACTCTTTGTGACCCCATGAATCGCAGCACGCCAGGCCTCCCTGTCCATCACCAACTCCCGGAGTTCACTCAGACTCACGTCCATCGAGTCCGTGATGCCATCCAGCCATCTCATCCTCGGTCATCCCCTTCTCCTCCTGCCCCCAATCCCTCCCAGTATCAGGGTCTTTTCAAATGAGTCAACTCTTCTCATGAGGTGGCCAAAGTGCTGGAGTTTCAGCTTCAGCATCAGTCCTTCCAAGGAACTTCCCTTATAAGAAGTTGGTGAGAATCATAGACCCCTTCTCTCCCCAGGGTCTCTCCAGGGCACACGACAGGAAAAGACGATGTCTCAGGACTGACTTGGCCACTGTGCCTCAGCAGGTTCTTACAAGCTTCAAGGAAGTCCATGTTTCTTGTCTTTGTGGTCAGGACAGAGAATTCTCCTTCCAGGGCTGGAATACTCTAGATCAGAACCCACGGCTGAGACCTTCAGGTGTCATTCTGTGCATTTACAAACTGGTCACTTGGCTCACGGAGAAGGCACTGGCACCTCACTCCAGTACTCTTGCCTGGAAAATCCCATGGACGGAGGAGCCTGGTGGGCTGCAGTCCATGGGGTCGCGAAGAGTCGGACATGACTGAGCGACTTCACTTTCACTTTTCACTTTCATGCATTGGAGAAGGAAATGGCAATCCACTCCAGTGTTCTTGCCTGGAGAACCCCAGGGACAGGGGAGCCTGGTGGGCTGCCATCTGTGGGGTCTCACAGAGTCAGACATGACTGAAGCGACTTAGGAGCAGCAGCAGCAGCAGCACTTGGCTCACACTACAGTCAGACCATTTGGACACTTATTTATAAAGTGCAACACAAATGAATTTCTGGAAAAACATGAAAAAACATAGAAAGGCATACGTACCCAGTACAAGCCTCAGTTTCTCATAATCAGATTCAACAGGCATGGTCAAGCTTTCGTAAATGTTTCCAAGTGTTTACTCCACATGTCTAGACTCTTCTGACTGTGACCGTCTTACAAGGGTTTGCAGAGAAAGCTGCAACAGAGAACTGCTCTAGTGCAGGCGCAGTTCAGTGAAATGTGAACTCCGAGGGGTGGACCCCTGATTTGGCTTCTTCAAAGGCCCCCTGCCCTTCAACCTGCACACTCAGCCTCATCTTCCTTCCTGAATATGTATTTCCGACTAGAGCCCTATGCAAGCTCACTGACAGCTCCTTTCTGCTATTCCATCCCTGGTTACCTGTCCCCAGGCGCAGCTCAGGCAACAAAGGCTGCTCTCATGCACCGCCCCCAACCCAAAGTCCTCGCTACCAATGCCTCTCCCTGGGGACACCAGCAACACCCCCCTCTTCTCACATGACCCCTCCATGTGCTTAGCATCCTCATTCTGACCTTTTTACTCACTTTTTTTTTTTTTTTTTAATTAAATGCTGAAACCCTCTGGGAAACCTGTGACATTCTGGGCTTCCATGATATCATCCCTGATCAGGTGCTCTTTCCCTCTCATTTGAGCGCCACTCCAGTGGGTCATGAGTGTAAAGGAGTATTTAAAGGAAGAGTAATTTAATAGTCGGGGCTCATCTGACAGCCTCCCCCAGGGCTGTGCAGCTGGCTCGTCTTTGGGTGACCTGTACCTTCTGAGGAGCGGTTGTAGAAGGACTTAAGGAACATGTTCCAGCCAGCATGTGGGATGTTACTTCACTTCAAGACCTAAAAATAGTCCGGTCCATTCCTGCCCGGGTCCTCCTTACTGCAGACAGCTCAGTCGTGCCATCCTGCCTGGTAGTGTAGCTGCCTCCTCACGCTAAAACCAAGGGAGAGGCGGATCCACAGTGCTCTCTGTCCGAAATTGAGGGAGGGGCCCAGGGCACCCATTGGCTTCGTGTCTTCTGAAAAAATCCCCATCAGACTGTTCCATTCCAGTTACCCCACGATATTCTGTCTGAGCTAGTTTGTGACCATTGTCACCGATAACATTCTCTGTTTCTAGAAGATGGCTCAATCTCTTCCCATTTGACTAACTGTACCGATAATTAGTATATTTGCAGTGGACCCACAAATCATGGGGGCCTTCCCTTGCGGCTTAGCTGGTAAAGAATCCACCTGCAATGTGGGAGACCTGGGCTTGATCCCTGGGTTGGGAAGATCCCCTGGAGAAGGGAAAGGCTACCCACTCCAGTATTCAGGCATGGAGAATTCCATGGACTATATAGTCCATGGGGTCGCAAAGAGTTGGACATGACTGAATGACTTTCACTTTCACAAATCATGAAACCTGTTATTTTTGGTCCCACAGATTCTAATGAGATAGAAGCATCACTTCGAAGCCTCCAGAAATTTGTTCCTACGAATTACGCCAGCTACACCCAGGAGAACTATCGGTTTGTGGGCAAGAAGATTGTCATTCAAGAATCCATCGAAAGTTACGGAGCAGTGGTGTGGCCAGGGGTGAGAGGGCTGTGACATCAGGGCGTCAGGGTTTCTGGGGACGGGAACAGCACTTCTGTACAACTGTGTTGCATTGGGTGCCTTGCCAAGGGCTTTAACATTCTGTGCTTCTCAGATGGAGGGTCCCCGGATGGCCATGAGGGTGTTGCCGGTGTGCCTAGAAGCTGCAAGAACACAGTGTCTCTCCTAGAAACCATTCTGCCACGCTGTGTTTCCTGAAACACTCTTTTTTAACATTAACATAAACTTGAGCATATTGGGAAGTAGGATGAAAAATTCATATGAACTGTTAAGAAAGAAAATCAGAAGAAAAATCTTTAGGGTTTACATTTTGCAGTGGGCAAAATCTTCGGGGCCATGTCCAGCAACCCTCAGGGGGTCCCTTGCCTTTTGCAGCGTGGCTGAAAGTGAACGTGTTAGTCCCTCACTTGTGTCCGACTCTTTGTGACCCCATGAACTGTAGCCCGCCAGGCTCCTCCCTCAATGGGATTTCCCAGGCAAGAACACTGGAGTGGGTTGCCATTTCCTTCTCCAGGGGATCTTCCCAACCCAGGAATCAAACTGGAGTCTCCTGCATTGCAGGTGGATTCTTTACCATCTGAGCCACCAGGGAAGCTCTGGGGAGGTGGAGGAGGGTTTGCTAAAAGATGTAGCTGCTCCTTCGGGAAGACCCGTCCCCGGGTGGCTCCCACTGGACCAGCTTCTCACAGGGCACGCCCCACAGGAAGGGCACCTAAGCCGCCGCTTCGGAAGCCCTCAAGTCACACATGAGTCTTGGTGGCCCTGGTGACACTCTTCCGAATGGTGAAACCCCACTCTGCATAACGATCCTTTCTCAAGATCCAAAGGACGCTTCTCCTCAAAACGTCCGTTCCCCAGCCCGCGAGCTCTTGCCACGGGTTGGATGCTGGAGCCACCTCGCACCTGTGCTTCAGTTTCCATCCCCCCACTCCCGGCCGCCCCCTCCAAGTCCCTTGAGAGGAGCTAAGGATGAAATGGACGGACCCACGGCCTTGAGTCTGCCACCCGCCCTGGGGCAGGCCACCGTGAGTGCGGCCGGTGTGTCTCACCTGATCCTGGCCACCCCCCACCCCCGCCACTCCAACCTTGGCTACAAATAGTCACGACAAGCCCCGAGCATCTGTCAGAGGCGAGGCCTAAAGGTGTGTGCACACTTGAGCTTTCACGCTGGTTCTTCAGCTCAGGTCTCACGTTCCCAACCTGGGTCACGCCCTCACGCTCACTCCCCTAGTCTCTGTGGCCCCCCAGCATCACTAGCTGACCCCCCCTCCCCACCCCTGCTCACACAAAACGCCTCCTGCATCTGCACACATCAAATTCCCTTTATCTCTTCACAGACAGGGCAGGAGGTGGGCAGAAGGGAGTGAAGCAAGAAGGAAAGGGACCTTTGGTTTTCTGTCGAAAAATGGATCTAAATGTATTCACCTTGGTTCTTTTTTGGGGGGGTTGTTTTTGTTTTGACTGTGCAAAGTATGCAATTTCTTTGCTACCACCCAAAGCATGGTCCATGGGCTGGCTGATTAGAAAGGCAGACTTGTTAAGAGTTGCAGTCCTGAGCCCCACCGGACCTACTGCACGTGGCGGGGTGTCTTTAACCAGGTTCCCCAGTGATCCGAGTGTGCACTAGAGTCTGGGAAGCGCTGTCTACCAGAGCTGGTTGTTTTTGTTTTGACTGTGCAAAGTATGCAATTTCTTTGCTACCACCCAAAGCATCGTCCATGGGCTGACTGATTAGAAAGGCAGACTTGTTAAGAGTTGCAGTCCTGAGCCCCACCGGACCTACTGCACGTGGCGGGGTGTCTTTAACCAGGTTCCCCAGTGATCCGAGTGTGCACTAGAGTCTGGGAAGCGCTGTCTACCAGAGCATCTTAGATGAGCTAAGAAAAGAAAAATGACTGCCCCGCCATCCAGTATAGCAGGCAAGGTCCGGGGCAACCTGCTTGCTGATGGGCTCAGGAGGGAGGTGTCGGAGAGTTTTAGAGCCCAGCGGTCTTCCAGCAGGTGCGACTTGCCCAGGGCGAGGGGCTGCTGTCCTGCAGCTCCTCAACTCCGGCTTCTGGAAGAGCTGAGCTGCTCCTCCTCCTGGGGGTTGATCAAGAGTCTTCGGATACAGGCCCTTTAGCAAGTCGGCATCTCAAGTTCCTTTGATGCAAGTTGCTACTTTCACATTCCACAGGTCAAAACACACCATGGCACGTGTGCTTTGATTCCTATGGACCTTTCAGTAAGCTGGAACTGTGAACATGTATGTCTCCTAGTAGTTCACTGGTGGTGGGGATTGGGGTGTCTGGTTTTCAGCGTCCAGTGACAAGTGTGAATGTTTTCCAGGCCATGGCGTTGTGCCAGTATTTGGAGGAACACACAGAGGAACTCAATCTCCGAGGTGCTAAGATACTGGAAATCGGTGCTGGACCAGGCCTCGTTTCCATCGTGGCCAGTATTCTAGGTGTGTCTGTCTGTCTATTCCCGAGCTTGTTTCAAAAGATGCTCACCAGGACAACAGTGATAATACATGTTGACTGAATGATGGGCTGTGGTTTAGGTGCTTGCCTGTGATTGCCCTCACTGAGTCCCTGCAAACGTCCGGGCCAGAATGACTCCTGTTATCCCTGAGATAAGATAATTGCATCTTAGAGATGCTAACATCCAACCGATTGCTTCGCATGTGAGAAAGTTGACATCCTGAAGGGGTGACTCTCGAGTTCCAGTTGTTATGCTGTGTCCTGCTTTTCATTGCAACTATTATAACTAAGGTTTTGGAAAAAAGAAAAGAAAAGAAACCAAGTCAGTGAATCCAAGATGAAAACAGGTTTATACCTCAAACTGTGCATCCTGGACCCTGAGTAAGAGGTGGGTGTGTCTGGTCTACTTCTGCCTACATGATTACACATCTATCAAAATCAGTCTGGAAATATGGCGATCTACTTTGTGAACACTGATCACTTTCTTTAAAATCCCTAAAATTTAATTTAATACATTTAATAGGGGGGAGAATCATAAAAAATAGATCCTCCCCTGTGGAAAGGTGCTGATACCCCCTGCAGACGAGAAAACCAAAATCTTCAGATAAACACAGTTTTAGAAGGAAAACACCATGCATTATTATAGTAAAGTGAAAGTGTTAGTCACTCAGTCATGACTCTCAGCGACACCATGGACTGTAGCCCGCCAAGCTCCTTTGTCCATGGGATTCTCCAGGCAAGAATACTGGAGTGGGTAGCCATGCCCTCCTCCAGGGGAATCTTCCCGACCCAGGGATCGAACCCAGGTCTCCTGCATTGCAGGCAAATTCCTTACAGTCTGAGTCACCATGGAAGCCCAAAGCCTTGGTATGTTAATTATTCTGAAATCTCCCCAAACTGTAACACTGTTTTAGTGTCTTTAAAAAATTTTTTTAAAATTTTGTTGGAGTATCATTAACAATGTTGTGGTACTTTCAGGTATACAGCAAAATGATTCAGTTATACGTATACAGTATCTATCCTGCTTCAGATTCATTTCCCATTTAGATTATTGCATAGCATTGAGCAGAGTTCCCCTGTGCCATGGTTTCAGTTTCTTAAAAGATGGAAACGTTATTCTATCTCAGTGGTTCTCAACCAAAGGCGGTGTCTGACCCATGCAGGACATTTGGCAATGTCAGGGGACATTTCTGAGCATCATGCCTTGGGGGTTGGGCGGGGAGGTGCTGCTTGCACCTCGTGGATGGGGACCAGGGATGCTGCTAAGCATCTTACAGGGTACAGAGCGGGGTCTACCCCACAAGAAAGAATCCAGCTCGGATGTCCAGAGGGTCAAGGTGGGAAACCCAGCTGCATTTTCCCCCTGAGAGTATGTGTCCACTGGGCTGCCCCGGTGTTTCCAGGTACTTAAGGCAGGTTTTCTTTCTCTCTTAGGGGCTCAAGTCACGGCGACAGATCTGCCGGATGTGCTGGGGAACCTACAATACAATCTCCTAAAGAACACGCTCAACTGCGCCACGTATCTGCCGGAAGTGAAGGAGCTGGTGTGGGGGGAGGGCCTGGAGCAGAGCTTCCCCAAGTCCACGCTTGACTACGACTACGTGCTGGCCTCCGACGTCGTCTATCACCATTACTTCCTGGACAAGCTGCTCGCCACCATGGTGTACCTCTGTCAGCCAGGAACGGTGCTGCTTTGGGCCAACAAGTTCAGATTCAGCACCGACTACGAATTTTTAGACAAATTCAAGCAAGTTTTTGACACGACACTCTTGGCTGAATCTCAAGAGTCATCGATCAAACTCTTTAAAGGAATACGAAAATGGGACTGAACGAAACAAAATGCCTTTCAAAACATTAGTGGGTCTGTTGAACAGTGTTAGAAATTTTATAAGATGGCGAAGGTAGTGTGTAGAATCGACGTGTCTACCTAGAATAAACCTGATTATTACAGCAACTCTCTAAAACAAGCTATTTCGGATTATCTGGTTAATCTAAATATACACAGGCACAGCACAAAAACAGGAAAGCAGCTTTGTTGGCTTCCTAGAGTTCTCAATTAAGTGTTTAATAAATTTTACATGAACACATTAACAAGTGGATGTCCCCTTGTTATTTCTGCTGGAGAGCATGGTCTTAAACTTGTCAATATACATTTGTCACATGCTTTTTGAAACTGAGCTCAGCAGTGTCCATGTATTTTATTTCAAAGACTCTACTTCATTCAAATTTTAGCTGTAGCAAAAGGAAGGGTACAGAGTAATAGACAAGTTATAGGCTTAACTTAGCAACTTCGGAAAACTCAGCAGTGGCCACAGAACTGGAAAAGGTCAGTTTTCATTCCAATCCCAAAGAAAGGCAATGCCAAAGAATGCTCAAACTACCGCACAATTGCACTCATCTCACATGCTAGCAAAGTAATGCTCAAAGTTCTCCAAGTCAGGCTTCAACAGTATGTGAACCGTGAACTTCCAGACGTCCAAGCTGGATTTAGAAGAGGCAGAGGAACCAGAGATCAAATTGCCAACATTCATTGGATCATCAAAAAAGCAAGACAGTTCTAGAAAAATATCTACTTGTTTTATTAACTATGCCAAAGCTTTTGACTGTGTGGATCACAACAAACTGGAAAATTCTTAAAAGAGATGAGGATACCAGACCACCTTACCTGTCTCTTGAGAAATCTGTATGCAGGTCAAGAAGCAAGATTTAGAACTGGATGTGGAATAACAGACTGGTTCCAAACAGGAAAGGAATACATCAAGGCTGTATATTGTCACCCTGCTTATTTAACTTGTATGCAGAGTATATCATGTGAAATGCCGGGCTGGATGAAGCACAAGCTGGAATCAAGATTGCCGGGAGAAATATCAATAACCTCATATATGCAGATGACACCACCTTTATATAAGGCAGAAAGTCAAGAGGAACTAAAGAGCCTCTTGATGAAAGTGAAAGAGGAGAGTGGAAAAGTTGGCTTAAAACTCAACGTTCAGAAAACTAAGATCATAGCATCCAGTCCCATTACTTCATGGCATAGATGGGGAAACAATGGAAATAGTGACAGACTTTAATTTTGGGGGCTCCAGAATCACTGCAGATGGTGATTGCAGCCATGGAATTAAAAGACGCTTGCTCCTTGAAAGAAAATCTATGACCAATCTAGACAGCATATTAGAAAGCAGAGACATTACTTTGCCAACAAAGGTCCGTCTAGTCAAGGCTATGGTTTTTCCAGTAATCATGTATGGATGTGAGAGCTGGAATATAAAGCTGAGCACTGAAGAATTGATGCTTTTGAACTGTGGTGTTGGAGAAGACTCTTTGAGAGTCCCTTGGACTGCAAGGAGATCCAACCAGTCCATCCTAAAGGAGATCAGTCCTGAATATTCTTTGGAAGAACTGATGCTGAAGCTGAAACTCCAATACTTTGGCCACCTGATGCGAAGAGCTGACTCATTGGAAAAGACCCTGATGCTGCGAAAGATTGAGAGCAGGAGGAGAAGGGGACGACAGAGGATGAGATGGTTGGATGGCATCACTGACTTGATGGACATGAGTTTGAGCAAGCTCCAGGAGTTGGTGATGGACAGGGGAGCCTGACATGCTACAGTCCATGGGGTCGCAAAGAGTTGGACATGACTGAGCAAGTGAACTGAACTGACTGATAGGTGTAACACTGGCTGAAACTGAAAAATACAGAAACAGTGCGGGGACAAGGAAATGGGTGTTTCCTAAGGGCCTGGAACTAGTGTTGAGCACACTGTGTACCAGCCCCTGGTGCTTCTTTCAGATGTTCACCTGCATCCAGCTCTTTCCACTGTTTTCAGTGGTGTTGTGCAGACACTGGCCACCAGCACCTGAGAGAGGAAACCTGTCTCAGTTTCTAATAGCACTATTTTGCTAGTGTCATCATTTGAATCAACCATCAGCTGCTTTGCAGTATTTCTCTAGTGGCTTATTAAGAGATGATATATCCTGTATGCTGTTGGCTTGTAACATAACTCTCACAATGAACCTGTTAATTATTGGCAAAGACAGTCTCTGAAACAACCAGCAATTTGCTGAAACAATTTATCTCCTCAGGAGATGTTATCCTTAACAAAATCGGTCATAATCATGATTATGACTAAAGACTGTTTCTGAACTTAATATAGATGAAATCTAACTGTGTATATTCTTTTATGATATGCTTCTCCACTGAACACTGTATTTATGAGACTTATCATGTGTTAACTTGTAAACCATTTTTTGAGGCTGATGTACATTTTCCAAATTAATTTAGTAATTCCCTGTCTTCTTTTTTAAAAGTCATGGTTTTTTTTGAAGTAAATATGTATAAAAAATAAATGTACACACCACTAAACTACCATTTTGGGAATTCCCTGGTGGTCTGGTGGTTAGAACTCTGCCCTTTCACTGATGAGGGTGTGGATTTGATCCCTGGTAGGGTCTAAGCCCCACTCCAGTACTCTTGCCTGGAAAATCCCATGGATGGAGGAGCCTGGTGGGCTGCAGTCCATGGGGTCACTAAGAGTCGGACACGACTGAGTGACTTCACTTTCACTTTTCGCTTTCATGCATTGGAGAAGGAAATGGCGACCCACTCCAGTGTTCTTGCCTGGAGAATCCCAGGGACGGGGGAGCCTGGTGGGCTTCCATCTATGGGGTCGCACAGAATCGGACATGACTGAAGTGATTTAGCAGCAGCAGCAGCAGCAGGGTCTAAGATCTCAGTAAGCCAAGTGGCACGATAAAAACAAAACAAAACAAAACAAAACCATTTTTCCGTGATAATGGGAAAGAGTATAAAGAAAGAATGTATGTATATGTGTAACTGAACTTAAATAAAAATTTTAACAAGGTTATCACTTTTCCTCAGGTATCCAGCTCATAGAAATGTAAGTTTTGCTAAGGATGCCTTCTCCCGGGATGCATTTGGGTCTGGCTGTCAGCATGGAGGCACCGAGAGATCTCAACAGAAAAAGGGGCCAACAAGGCAGCTTTGTGTCACTACCCGTGGGTAAACTGAGGGACTGGCCTTCCTAGGATAAACAGTTCACAGCAGATTCCGCCAGCCTGTGGACCTATCTCCAAGTTCCACAGCAAACTTAAAATTATCTGAGAAAGACTTATATCTCATTGAAAGAAGTATTTGGATACAAAAGTCCTTGGTATAACAAGAGAGCCAGACATGACTCATATTTAAAAAAAAATCCATCTGTGTATGAATTTTATGGTGTTATCATAGATACATTCATGCTATATTATACATTCTATTAAGAAGCACTGTCAATCACCACCTCTCTCTGCAGACTGGTACCCCACCTGATTACCCTGGACTGCATCAGGGCCTTGACCCCACCAGAGGACCATGCTCCTGTGGGCCTGGCTGCCATGAGGGCCCGGTGGTTCACAGCACTCGCAACTCCACACTTTTCTTTAAAGAGTGTATCCAAAACTCTCCATGGGCTTACTTTTTCCTTCCACGTTAAAAAATACAACAAAAAGACCAAAACCTGAATAATAAAGTGAGAAATCAGGGAACTCTGTAACAATGGTGATTTTACATAAAAAAGTATTTGAAGGATTCACTATATCCTGACACAACTCAGAAGGTAGTACTTCAAAATAAATCTATTACCTGAAAGTTTCTAATCTTAAAAGTACATTAAAATTGGATACTCAAGTCATGTTCTTGGGGAAAAAAAAAAAAGGTGTGGTTTCAATGAAATGGTTTAACTTCTGTCAGTGAAAGAGCACCTCTGAAAATCCTCTCCTCCATTAGGTTAAGAGAAAACTGACAAAAATTCTCAGAAGGAACTTTTTCAAAACTCAATCATTTCCCAGAAAACGCCACGTGCAAGGCCGTCTTGGACAGGACTCAGCTCTCTCATGGACCAAGAAGCCTTTTCCCGGGGGTGTTTGTTGAGATAATGATAAGCAACTGTATAATTCTGTGGCTGCCTGAGATGACGGACAACTGTCAGGACTAATTCAAAAGCTTAAAGGGAAATGAGGTGCTCAGAGGGACTCTGAAAGCTGTCATATTCCTGGATGGCAGCCACACACGTCGCGGGGCTGAACGCATCCTCACGGAAGACCCGAGCACTTACCCATGGCTGAGCCTGAGGCTCTGTGTGGCAGGAAGTTCTTTCAGAAATGAAAAACTTGCTGTAAAACACCTTTCTCCCATTAGTAGTCAGCCAGCAGCACGACCTTGGGGAGCCACCCTAGCCCTCCTGAACGTCTCGATTTCCTGACTGGATTGAACCTGTGTACGTGGGGGCCCGTATATGTTTAGGTGAAAGTATGTGTGTGTGAGAGAACATGAATGTGGCTGTTCATGGATGTACTTTAGATGAACAAAAATGGCTCAGAAACTAGAAAATGTCTGCATGCATATTTGCACTTTTTCATCAAGGTGTAAGTTTTGCTAAGGATGCCTTCTGATGATTTCATCACATGGAGGAGTCAATTACTCAAAAAACAGTCATGAATGATTAACAAGATCAGATCTGTGGTAGGCCTTTTACAGCAGTGAATTCTAAGGAAAGATTTAGAAGCCACATACACACATATGCACACATGCACACATACACACATATTTGCTATAAGTGAGTAGAGGCTTCTTAATAGTGTCTACGTGTGTTTATTTTACAGAAGAAAGATGAAAATAGCCAGAAAGATAAAAATAATAAAATTAAACATACACAAGTTAATCACATGAAAGATTTGGAAATATATTCAAATAATGGCAAGCCTATAATAAACATTATAAATTAAATTACTTCATATTGAATTTTTTATCTGTAGGTTTAATATATTATTTTTGTTCTAACCCCAAATTTTATTCATGAAAAATTAAGACCAACTTTAAGAAGCTTCAATATTCACTTTTATTATTTATAAAAAAAATTAAGGTATCAGAGTGCATATGGTGTACTGCGATCTTGGTTTTGCACATTTATTCACGTTGTTTACATTATTTCAACTGTAATAAACAAACCATATGGGTATCTTTACAATACCTGATACAGATTTAAGCTGTCTGGCACTTATACATGTATTATTAGTTCATTCTGATGCTCTGCACGTCAAGAGATATTAAGAATGATTGGCTTGAAATAACTCCAAGATGAAGAGTGATTGAAGCAGTTATGCTCCAGCATTTGCCACGCATTTATTTGTGCCGGTTTTGTTTTTTCCCCTTAATTGAATGTAAACGTTTGCCAAAAAAAAAATCTGGAAATGAAGTTCTGTTACTTTTTAGTCCAATAAATAATTTTAGCTACGCTTAATGTAGCTTTTTTTAAGGCCTTCATACCATTCAAAAAAAATTAAAGTTCAAGCATGTTAAAACCCTGTTCATTTATAAAATAAAAAATAGAACTTTACAGGTTTGCAGTTAAAAGTTACTGTTCAAATCCTCTCATGCATGTAAGAGCTGCAACCCAACTGAAAGTCCTTGGTGCTGGCACCCAGGGCACAGCCCGCTGCCAGCAATGTGAGGCATTAAGAAAACACCATGATGTCAGAGGTCTAGGTTTACATGTATTAAGCCACACGCCAGCAAATTCTCTGATAAATACACATCATTTTAATAATCAGTATTTGATAGCGGATGAAAACATGCATTAGACTAAAAATGCCACAGATTGGTTTTTATATCCATTCACTATAAAACCTTCTTTTTTTAAAATGTAAAGTCTTGGTTCCTATCTTAGAATACACAATAATCAGGAGGATACATGATGGGGAGCCAGTTTTCAGTAAAAGACGCACAATGGGTCCATCCAAGCAGCTTCATTAGCTGTAATAAAACATGAAAATAATAAAACATACGAAAATACTATTAAAAAAAGATGTTCCAAGCTCAGTATTTAGGGTAAATTCTGTGTTAAATATGTAGCAATAATAAAGAAGTAGCAGGCAGAACTTTCTTTCCATCCAACCCACCATCAACCCACCCATCAACCTTCCTTCCTACCAACCAGTGTTCTTCATGACCAGCTAGTCAACCAACTTTCCTACCAACCAACCTGAAAGTGAAAGTTGCTCAGTCATCTCCGACTCTCTGCAACCCCATGGACTATACACAGTCCAGGGACTTCTCCAGGCCAGAACACTGGAGTGGGCAGCCTTCCCCTTCTCCAGGGGATCTTCCCAACCCAGGGATCGAACCCAGGTCTCCCGCACTGCAGGCGGATTCTTTACCGTCTGAGCCGCTAGGGAAGCCCAAGAATACTAGAGTGGGTAGCCTGTCTGTCCCTTCTCCAGGGGATCTTCCTGACCCAGGAATAGAACCGGGGTCTCCTGCATTGCAGGCGGATTCTTTACCAACTGAGCTACCAGAGAAGCGCACCAGCCAACCTCCCCGGTGATTATCGTCATTCGGGGAGACCTTCCTGCTTCCTTCCCGTCTTCCTCCCCAGCAACAAGACTGGACCTGCTCCTTTCCTCCTGCCCACCCGAGCTTCCCTGCTCTAGGTGCCAGGAAAAAGCATTCAGCAAAGTCACTTCCCACTTTCAAGAAACTTACATTCTGTTCAGGAAAGTCAAAAGCTTCTGAACAGATGAATAAATAAGTAAATAATTAAGACTATATCCGGTATATAGTAAAAATAAAATCTGCTGTTAATACAGATTGGGAGGGGGTGGGTGTCAGTCACACAGACAGGAGAAGCAGAGGGTAGATGTGAGAGACGTGAGACATGAGACTGAGAGGTGGGGCACGGGTGAGCTGCGGCGGGGGAGCGCGGCAGCGGGACCCCACGGGCCTCACACGCCACGGGGAGCGTGGGCCGTACTCTGAACGTGACGGAGCTTCACCCCGAGGGTGTGAAGCTGTCCTTCCAACTGCTGTGTGGAGAACAGACAGCTGGCGAGCGGGCGGACACAAGGTACGCAACGAGCCCTGATGAGCGGGTCTGGGTGGACGGCTGGCTTCACAAGTACAGCGCTCGGTTTACAGAGTCCGTGATGGGACGACACTACCAACTGGTTCCAGGAAGAGCTCCCTCCCCCTCCTCGAAGATCTGAAGACATGACCTGAGCTCTTACGGGGCTTCCCTGGTAGCTCAGAGGTAAACAATCCGCCTGCCAATGCGGGAGACGCGGGATGGATTCCTGATCTGGGAGGATCCCACCTGCCTCGAAGCAGCTAAGGCGGTGCGCCACAACCACCGAGCCTGTGCCCTAGAGCCCCCGCTCAGCGACAAGAGACGCCACGATGAGGAGCCCGCTCAGCGACAAGAGACGCCACGATGAGGAGCCCGCTCAGCGACAAGAGACGCCACGATGAGGAGCCCGCTCAGCGACAAGAGACGCCACGATGAGGAGCCCGCTCAGCGACAAGAGACGCCACGATGAGGAGCCCGCTCAGCGACAAGAGACGCCACGATGAGGAGCCCGCTCAGCGACAAGAGACGCCACGATGAGGAGCCCGCTCAGCGACAAGAGACGCCACGATGAGGAGCCCGCTCAGCGACAAGAGACGCCACGATGAGGAGCCCGCTCAGCGACAAGAGACGCCACGATGAGGAGCCCGCTCAGCGACAAGAGACGCCACGATGAGGAGCCCGCTCAGCGACAAGAGACGCCACGATGAGGAGCCCGCTCAGCGACAAGAGACGCCACGATGAGGAGCCCGCTCAGCGACAAGAGACGCCACGATGAGGAGCCCGCTCAGCGACAAGAGACGCCACGATGAGAGCCCGCTCAGCGACAAGAGACGCCACGATGAGAGCCCGCTCAGCGACAAGAGACGCCACGATGAGAGCCCGCTCAGCGCAACCAGAGGAGCCTTCCATCACGGCAGCTTGGGAACAGCCCACGCAGCAGTGAGGATTCCCAAAGAAAGAACAACATTTTTTTGATAAAACAGAAAATTTTCAAATTTTACAATCTGAACTGACTTGGTAAAGATACACAGAAGAGGTCTAAGAGTAAAGATAAGCTATAGTTTAACTACCAAAAATGGCCACAGGTGAGTTTTTACTGCCCCCTGAAATGTGAAGACCAGGCCCCTGGCCGCCTGTGGCGTGACCAGTTCTCAACTGTCATCTACCTTTTTGGCATAAACTAACCATGTTTGTCCCAAGACAAGACTGGGCTGAAACAATTTCTTCAGAATTCACTAAGTTTTTACACTTGACATTTAATTTGTGCAGAAAGCTCAAGCACAGAACTTGCTTGCATATGAAGGTGAAGGTGAAGTCGCTCAGTCGTGTCCGACCCTCAGTGACCCCATGGACTGCAACCCACCAGGCTCCTCCATCCATGGGATTTTCCAGGCAAGAGTCCTGGAGTGGGGTGCCATTGGCTTCTCCGTGAGTAGCCGTGAAGGTGAAGTCGCTCAGTCGTGTCCGACTCTTTGCGACCCCGTGGACTGTAACCTACTAGGCTTCTCCGTCCATGGGATTCTCCAGGCAAGAATACTGGAGTGGATTGCCATTTCCTTCTCCAGGGGATCTTCCCGACCCAGGGATCGAACCCGGGTCTCCCGCATTGGAGGCAGACGCTTTAACCTCTGAGCCACCAGGGAAGCCTATGCTTGCATATAGCACATGGTAAAATAAAAAATGGCCTATTATTTTAAATGACAAATCAAATCAAACAAACTCTAAAAGCTCAACCATTTTGGCTCTGAGCCAACATGTACTTAAAAAGAATTATTTGTTTCCTTCATAAAGGAAACCCGTCTTCTAACTACACAAAATCTGCAACACCTTTTGCTGTGTTGAAAACACTAGAGGCTAAATATAGGTTTTCTGGACAGGAGTGAGACATGTTAAAAAAAAATGTGAACAGCTTGCTCAACCATTTTGGCTCTGAGCCAACATGTACTTAAAAAGAATTATTTGTTTCCTTCATAAAGGAAACCTGTCTTCTAACTACACAAAATCTGCAACACCTTTTGCTGTGTTGAAAACACTAGAGGCTAAATATAGGTTTTCTGGACAGGAGTGAGACATGTTAAAAGAAAATGTGAACAGCTTACTATCTTTCACGCTCCTGCTGCACCTGCTAAGGCGCTTCAGTCGTGTCCGACTCTGTGCGACCCCAGAGATGGCAGCCCACCAGGCTCCTCCGTCCCTGGGATTCTCCAGGCAAGACCACTGATAGTATATTTCACATGACATTAATCAGACTAATAATTAAAAGTCATGATGAAGTTGGTGTTATCCTATCACTACCATGAGGCTTTCTAACTATCTTGTCACTAACGAAAGACATTCAACACTGCTGATTTAAATACTGAATACAATTTACTTACTTGAATACAATTTTTCCAGTTTTCTTTTGTTGGTTTTTCTTCTACAAGTTTGGTTGCAAATTTAAGGCCTCTCCCATACATTTTATTCACTAATGCATGCTTGTATGCAAATGTCAAAACCTAGAATATAAAATAAGATATAGCTTATCTACAAAATAGTTTACAATTTAAGCTATTGCTTTAGTAATGAAAGAATTGAAGCATTAACAGAAGTGTAACTTTTCAAATGAACACATCACAGTTCAGTACAGTTCAGTTCAGTTCAGTTCAGTCACTCAGTAGTGTCCGACTCTTTGCGACCCAATGAATCGCAGCACACCAGGCCTCCCTGTTCATCACCATCTCTCGGAGTTCACTCAGACTCACGTCCATCAAGTCCGTGAGGCCATCCAGCCATCTCATCCTCGGTCGTCCCCTTCTCCTCCTGCCCCCAATCCCTCCCAGCATCAGAGTCTTTTCCAATGAGTCAATTCTTTGCCAAAGTACTGGAGGTGGCCAAAGTACTGGAGTTTCAGCTTTAGCATCATTCCTTCCAAAGAAATCCCAGGGTTGATCTTCAGAATGGACTGGTTGGATCTCCTTGTAGTCCAAGGAACTCTCAAGAGTCTTCTCCAACACCACAGTTCAAAAGCATCAATTCTTCAGCGCTCAACCTTCTTCACAGTCACATCAAGCCAATTTTTAAAACTTTTTAAAAGAACAATCGGTGTCTTTAAAAGACCTGAGTATTGCACAGAGCAGATAATTGATTGGGGGAAGAAAGCTATTATGATAAATCATTAGCAGTTACTTGTAACCATTTATTTTTCCCTGCCTCAGTAGACCATGTTTTGTCAAGACCCTTCACTGTGACCCATCCATCTTGGGTGGCCCTGCATGACCTGGCTGATGGCTTCATTCAGTGACACAAGCCCCTTCACCACAAGGCTGTAATCCATGAAAGGAGTTTATATGCAATAGTCTCTACTTTTAGAATGTGGAGAATGTCCTCAGAGAAAGGAATCCCATTCACATTTATTTGTCTTCTAGAGTCAAGCAAAGGGTTCAACAATCATTGCTACAAACACAGTAAACGGATAGGTAATAAAATGCAGAAGCAGTCCTGAATAACAGAAGCACTATGGCAAGAAGGGAATTACTTGCAACAATTTTACCGTGATGCTCAAGTGTTTAGTCACTGGCTGTTGGACCAGGTTCTTACTCATCTTTTCCCAGCAGCAAGTGCAGTGTCTGGTACACGGCAGACATGTGGTAACTGTTGCAATAACAGTGAGTATTGCTGACGCCCATCCAGGCTCTCAACACTCACTCCTGAGAGCCTGCAGGAGCCCACAGCCCACATCTAAGGGACTCTCAAGAGTCTTCTCCAACACCACAGTTCAAAAGCATCAATTCTTCAGCGCTCAGCCTTCTTCACAGTCACATCAAGCCAATTTTTAAAACTTTTCAAAAGAACAATCGGTGTCTTTAAAAGACCTGAGTATTGCACAGAGCAGATAATTGACTGGGGGAAGAAAGCTATTATGATAAATCATTAGCAGTTACTTGTAAGCATTTATTTTTCCCTGCCTCAGTAGACCATGTTTTGTCAAGACCCTTCACTGTGACCCATCCATCTTGGGCAGCCCTGCATGGCCTGGCTGATGGCTTCATTCAGTGACACAAGCCCTTTCACCACAAGGCTGTAATCCATGAAAGGGGTTTATATGCAATAGTCTCTACTTTTAGAATGTGGAGAATGTCCTCAGAGAAAGGAATCTCATTCACATTTATTTGTCTTCTAGAGTCAAGCAAAGGGTTCAACAACTGTTGCTACAAACACAGTAAACGGATAGGTAATAAAACACAGAAGTGGCCCTGAATAACAGGGCACTACGGCAAGAAGGGAATTACTTGCAACAATTTTGCCGTGATGCTCAAGTGTTTAGCCACTGGCTGTTGGACCAGGTTTTTGCTCATCTTTTCCCAGCAACAAGTGCAGTATCTGGTACACGGCAGACATGTGGTAACTGTTGTAGTAACAGTGAGTATTGCTGACGCCCATCCAGGCTCTCAACACTCACTCCTGAGAGCCTGCAGGAGCCCACAGCCCACATCAGAAGCCAGCAACCCGCCTCGGTTAGCGTGATCAGCGTTGCAGGGGCAGGCCTGGTTCAGGCTCTAGGCACTGATTTCAGATCTAAATTAAATTCTTAACCTCTGGGGCTGACGCCTTCAGTCTCCAGAAAGTAACTGAGTTCCTTCTCTAACCACACTTCTGTACTCAGGTGGGAAAACCTGGTGGACAGGAAGAATTTTCTACTTCCATCCAGAGGTCATTACTATTAATTACCACAGCTGTTCTTGAAAACAAGCATCTGTCTGCTTAAAACAAACAAACAAAAATCAATAACACACCCGAGAGTTTGTGCTGGGTAAGAAGCATTCCACTGACTCCATTTCCTTTATGTCCAGGAAAAAGGCAGGCTGACAGCTACCTGCAGTTACATAATCTCTACCCTAAGAATTACAGCTGAGCGTCAGAAGGGATTTAAAATGCTTCTACAATGAAAATCCAAAAAGCTCATCCAGGTACTTTTTCTAAAACTAGGTTTTAAAAACTGGTCAGCTATAAATTGAGGTGAGAACTAACCAGAATACCCTCACCTCCAACCCTGACAAGTGAGCATGCGGACAGGTGTGGGAGGCAGAAGACAGCTCCCAGGTGCCTCAGTTTGGGCTCCTACGTAAACAGCATGACCCGAGCCTCCAACTCTTTCCAAACTAGCATGGCCACTGGTAACCGTGCACACAGACTGAATGGCTGAGTAGTTTTCAAAGCCGGGAAGCCAGCGGGACACCTCGCTAGGACCGCAGCTTCTTCAGAGTCCAGCTCAGCTTCCATCCATGTACTCCGTCCTCTCTGGTCAGCCCGCCGGGCCCAAGAGAGGGCTGGGACACACCCTCAAGAGCTGGGCCCAAACAAAAAGCAGAAAGGGTACCTTATTGTCAAAAAGATCGGTCCATTTGGTCGTCTCCCAGAAGGTCTCCGTCAGAGAGTCCAGGGTGCTCTCTCCTTCCTCCTCTCGCCCCTCCGAGTCGCTCGACACGGCACCATCTTGATCCTGGGCCTGGAGAAGGTGGTCGGCCAGGGCGCAGCCTTTCCGGCAGAGCGCGTCTACCAGCGTCGACTTCTGCTTGTCCATGTCACTGCACACCAAGCCCAGAACAGTCCACAGGTCAGTAACACGGTGTTAAGAGCACAGCTTTATCTGAGATTAAACTCATGCACCTTTCGCCTGAGGTTTACAACACAGAAATATCGTACAGCCCTGGACAGACGTTTGCTGGTACGACACATAAGCCATGTATTGACACGCACGGATTGCATGAGTTAGGGTCACTGTACTTGGTTGAAACAGCATGCCATACGCAACAGAGGGGAAAGAGTGCTGGGTTCTAAATTCCGTTGGCTACAGAAGTCTTAGAACAGCATCTTCTAAGTGTTTAGGCTTCTTGTAAATATCACTTATTACATATTTCTGTAGTCGTGAGCTTCTGTACATGCGCCGAAATGCAACGCTTACTCTGCATGTGCCAGCAAGTGCTTCTAGTATTCTAACGTATTAACTCATCGATACTCAGAATAATCCTGTGAGTAAGCGACCACCAATCGCCCCCCATTTTCCACAGGAGGAAACTGAGGCACAAAGAGATCAGGAGGTCTGTTCCAGGCCCCAGTCAGGAAGTGGCAGGGCCAGGACTCAGCTCCGCGGTTGCTCCCGCACCTGCTGCTCTCATTCCCGAGGCCCCCTGCTTTCCAGGCAGGCGTCTCTGTTTTTGGATGTATTCCAAGTGCCCAGAATAATGCCTGGCACGGAACACTCAATAAACCGTTGCTGAATGAAATGCAGTAACAGCCTACACTCTGGGGAACAGCGTGAGCTTCAAAAAGCTTGCTTATTTGAGGCACCCTGTCCAACCTGTGTGCAAACGAGGACTGAAGTGCTGAGATGATGACCAGGAGGCACTCAAAGATGGGATGGACAAGCTGTCTATGGTGAGGGGGATTCGGAAGGATGCAGAGTGAAACGGGCCCCATATGAAATCCACAGGGACCATCACGTCAACAGTAATCAGTGCAAAAAACAACACGAGAAGGGAAAAAACCGCCAAACGACGCAGTAACCTGCTACAGCCTAAGCTACCCACCTTCATACACCTGCAGTGCAGATGGAATTATGCTTAAAAGATGCCTAAGGGCTTATCAGCAAAGAGCTTCAAAGTTTTAAAAGAGCCCACGCTTACTCTTTTCACGGAGACGTTTCTGGGGACCGGACGTGCTTGGTCACTCTGGACTAGAGAACAGAAGAACGGATGGGCTTGGGGCAACTATGCAGCTTTTTATTTAATGGGGTCCACTCACTCCCCAACCTTGTAGATGCCGGGCAGCATCTGGAACGTCTCAGGAGTATTTCACTTGTGCTCACAGTAACTCCAGGAGTCGGGCACAGGCACTGCGCCCACTCTGTGAAGAAGGGGGGGCCATGAAACAAGAAGGGGCAGGCACGGCGAGGTCTGGACATCTGGCCGCCCGTGGCATCCTGACCGACTGTGCCCGCTGCCCCGAGAAGGGCTGGAGGACGCAGAGGGTGGAGGCCAGGCTGGGGGGAGGGTGTGCTGGACAAGCCGGGCCTGGATTAGGTCACCTGTAAGACGCCCTGCTATTTCCATATTCTCTGATCCAACAGCCCAGATTCCATATATCTGGAATATTCTTTTCCTCCCCTCTTCCAAGAACTGCTCAGATTAAATACCTATCATTCCATGAGGTTTACCCTGTCTCGAAAAAAATAAGTCAGCTCTCCTTCCCATAAGCCTTCACAATTTAAAATACTTCTTCTAACTCTCAGTCACATTCTATCTCACCATTTCATCTTTTGTATTAGACAGTACATTTTCTAGAAGTAGAGACTGTCTGGTTCATTTATTTTTTTTTACATTCCTCTTAAGGGTGTCCCATGCAGTGTTTGCTCAATAAACATCTCTGAATCAAATTTAGTTAGGGACTGATAAAGGTGGTAATAGATACATTTAAGGAAGCAACTTCAACTAGACACGTTAGTGGCCAGAGTAAACTGCAGTCTAAATGTAATTAAAACCTAGTATTAGATCACCAAAAAAATTAGAATTTTTAAGATTACAAAATGGCTGTCTTACAATTGTTGACACAAGTGACTTAAGTGAAAAAGCAGTTTTGCATGGAAATGAGAAAATTAATGCTCCTAGGAATCCCTTGTAGATAACTGGTGGGCTACACTGTCCACTATTATTATTTTTTTTAAGCACCAAAAACATTTCGTATTGGGATACAAGTCAATTCCACTATAATTATTAACAAGAACTTAGCAACGTTTCAACAAGGCTCTGGGAAGGATGCTGACAATGGCCAACCACCTATTTTGCAAATATTTTATTCTGCTTGAAAACTGCTGTTTTTAAGATTCATAAGACCTATATCAGCAGTATGAATGATGTAATGCCAAGAGTTCTAGCAGTTTACTATCAAGCATTCTGTATTAAAAAAAAAAAAATCCTGACTGCAGCAGGCGGAATCTTTAAAGGAAATGACTGTCCTTTCAGGCAGTCTGTTTATTAGTTACAGCAACTCTACGAGAAGGTGGGACTGTCTACCCTTGTCAGTTAAGGACCCTGGGGTTGGAAATGAACCCAGGCAACAGAGGAAGAAGTGATCCTGGACGATCCATCAGGAGATGAAGGCAGGAGCTCACGAAGGGTGGGCCGGCACAGCAGCACGTGGCAGGAAACTAATAAACGCACAAATCTGGCTTCCCTCGTTGTACATATCACACTAGGGTATATTAAGGCTAAACTATAATCCCCCTTCTCAAGTATTACTGTCAACCCAGTTTCATAAAACTGAGGTTGCGAGATAATAGTTTTAAGCTAATTTTCTTACCATTTTATTAAGCGTTACAAGCTAAATTTGGAGGGTGTCATGCTATTATTGGTCAACAAATAGCTGAAAAATTAGTTTTATAGGCTGCTATGTGCTTCTCCATATGTCCAGCTCACACAAACCCCCAAATGGCTGGACTGCGTGATCAGTCACCCTCATCTCTCCACCACGACAGCACCTGATGGTGGAGAAAGCCGATGACTTTGCTTTTTCTTAAACGACCAGAGAAAACTACCACCAAATATTTAAGGAGGGAGTATCCCCAACCTGGTAACTCCAGTGATAAGGATATAGACAAATACCAGAAAAGGAGGATATTTTCAATAACCAAAAAAAGTAACTAAGAAATGAGATGCAAGAAAGAGTATTTACTGGTTAGGTACTTTTTTATAATAGCTGCATCAGGCCTGGGGTCAGTCTTCATCGCAATATAAACTGCTAGGGCTGTTTGATCTATATGAGAAATTACAGCATTTGCAGCTTCAACAATTTCATTCAGTCTTTTCATTCGTTCCTGAGGAGGAAAGAAAAGAAGAAATAAGAAAAAGGAAGTATCTACGAGCAGCCCGACTGGGAGGAGTGATGACTGCGGTCGTGCGGGAGCAGGCGGGCTGTGCAGGCCAGGGGCCGGGTGCCACCTCCCCATGTGACCTTCACGACCACCAGCATCTCTAGAGAACCTGAGCGCAGACGGGAAAATACCTGCCCCTACACTCCCTGCCGGCACTGAACAGGAAGACAAAGCGAGAGACCAAGTTCATAGGGACATGAGCTGTTTTCTCCAAGGCAACCCTTTTCCCGGGTATCTTATCAAGACTTTAGAATGTGATTGGCTATGTTACCCTAGTTGCACACCACACGCAAACAGGAGCAAGAAAAGCACTAGCTGATGAAACAAATTCTTGGTTGATTTACTACTGAAATCTCAAAACTGAGAGAAAGCAGGACTAGAAACAAGAGCCTCACTTTGGGGACTGCAGTGTGGTGGCCCCAGGAATCTGCTCCCATTGGTACCTTCTGGCTCATGCTCAACCCTTCAGGGCTCTGAGCTGATCAGGGCCATAAGCACCGTCTACAGCCATGGCTCCCAGTGGGAGCCGGTCCAGTCGAGACGGCTGGGAGCTAGACCAATCATTGAACACAAAGGAGGAGCATGCTGCTTCTGCTGCAGCTGCTCAGGCTTCCAGGAGGCCAGGACCACTGCCTTCTGCTTCCAGCTGTTTTCAGGCAAAGGCCAACAGGGCAATCCCTAGGGTTTCCTATCTCCTCTTCCTCCCGCTGACTGAACCCGACCAGCCAAGGATATTCCTTCAACCAAATGATACAGTAATGGCCAAGTCCAGAGCTTTATGAAAATAGCTCAACAGAACATTCAAGGTGAGGACATGTCTTCAGTCACCAGGAATGGATGATCAGGACTGGACCTTTATTTCAAACACAAACATTATCTAATACTGCAAGCAAAGTAATACACTCATAGTAAAAAATGAGCATGCCCAACCTTTTCAGCATCCAACTGATGAAGTCGTGCAACGTACAAAGGAAGGTAATTAGGGTATGTTTCCTTCAATTCATTATAAATGTCACTAGAATCCAGCCTATGGAAATAAAAAAGAAAGAAACAGTCATTATTTAGTTCTTTTAGAAAGAAAAAGGTCTGTCACTCCTATTTAGTGCTGTTTTGAAGCTCCAGTCAATAACCTAATGCATCGATCTGAAATATAATTATTCACAAAGATTTGCAGGTAGTATAAATCCATGTATCTAGAAAACCAAAAGAATAAAACTGAAAATTATTTTAATTATGAGTTCAGTAAGATGGCTGGATAAAAATAAGCATCAACAACTTTCCTACATACCAGCTACAACTCAATTTATTAAAAGGAAGGGAAAAAAAATTCAAAAAGAGTTAAGACGAAAAGATCTAGAAAGGTCTAAGATCTACAAAGAAGGAAAATTTACACTTTCTTGAAAAATCTGAAGTCTTGAATGAGTAAAGAGACAAATGTTGCATGTTCCCGGCTGGGGAAGCTGAGTAAACTATATTCTTGCTGATTATATGGCAGGAGGAACAGCAGCTGAGGTCAGGGTTTGCCACACTGGGTGTGACGTCACTGCTTCCAAGCGCGGGCAGGGCCTCGGGGTCTCAGTGGTGCCCGGCCGGGCAGACCCTCCGCTTCAAAAGCAGGGGTTGAGCAGGAGGGAGCCCCTGCCTCTCAACCAAATTCACCCAGGACTTGGCCTCAGCAACTGCTGTTCCTCTATTGGCTGCATGTCCCGGGGATCATTTCCAGATGCTGGAAATGATGGTTTTAAATTTGCTCGTAACCAAATAGTAACGGGAAAACAGGGATCCGCCCACCTGCTACGTGTATAAACACAGAGACAAGTGACAAGGGGACGCTGAATATCTCTGGAGAGTGCACAAACAGGGACAGGTTTTCTTTGCACCTTCCAATAAAGTTCCCTTCCAAGAGCAAATGAGGATAGGATTAAAATAAAAACTCTCATTACAAATGGGAATTCAAAAATAAATGGAATTACAGGAAAAATTTAAAAGCACCTGCAATCCTATTCACTGTTGACATTTCTGAATACAGTCTTTGCATATATACATAAGGGCTGTTGCAGCTGGGAAAATAAAAGTAAACACTTGGAGGATTCAAAGCCATTTAGGACTTACTTTGTCATCCACTGAATTTTAAGATCTCGCAATGCTTCGGTAAACTCTTCTTTTAAATCTTTCTCTTTTTCCGAATCTTTTTCCTTGTCCTTGCTGCCGTTCTTAGTCTTTGTTGGTGGAGATATCAGGTAGTAATGAACAGGGATTACATCCTGTGGAGAGAGTCCTAAATTAACGTGTGTAATTCTTTAGCTTACTTAGAAATCTTCACTAGCTGAATAGCACGTTAACATGGGCTGCACCTGAGCAGTACTACATTGCACTTCGGATTCTAAGGGCCACAATGCGTCTCAAGTTCCAATCTGTGATCAAAGTCATTTTCTCCCAAACTTTAGAGACGATGCTTCTACTATCTCCTTTAAAACAAAGGAAATAAGGACAAATTTTTCCCCATGTACATGTATTTGGTATTCTTGGTTTTCTGTGAAAGACTAAATACAAAAAAGTACTGAGCGATCAATCACATTTTATTTCTGAGGAGGGAAATCAATTAGAATTGAAAAGAGGAAAGATTCTCTTTTCTAAGTAAATTTAAAGAGAAATTTCTTTCTTTATTCAGTCCTTAGAACTTACTGAGACCCCATGACGTGCAAGGTAATTGCTCTAAAACAAAGCAGACAAGGGCCTTTAGCGCTGCGCTGCAGGAAGACAACCAACAAATGGGTAAGTAAATAAACAACTTGAGTAATGACACAGAGTATCAAGAGAACAGACCGGGCTGAGGGCACAGTGTGACAGGTGGGTAAGGGGGGCTGGTGGAGAACTCGTGGAGACAAAGTTGTTAACAGAGACAGTCTAAGGAGCTGATGTCTGAGCTCATGGAGCCTCAGTGGCCTAAATGAGAGAACTGCAATGAACCTAAAGAACCGAAACGAGGCGGGGAAGGAGCACTTGCAGGGACAAGACGAGCAAGGGCAGAAACTTCAGCGGGGGGCGGCAAGCGCAGGGCAAGCTGCTGAGACTCGGGCGGTGGCACGGGAAGGAAGCCGAGCTGACAGGACGCGGTTAGAGAGGACGGGGGTTATTCCAAGTGCAAGGCAGTGGCACGATCAAAGATCTGTGCTCTTGGCTGACTAATGCTGGATCCTGGATGGATGAACCATTCTGGTTGGCGCTTAAGAACTCTTTGATACGATATTTGGAGACTGGATGACAGAGGGCAAAAGTGGAGAGAGAGCGGAACAAGTTGGCAAGAAGCCCGGGTCTCCTGACATGGCTTGGAAAGGAAGAATGGCTGAGAGAAGAAATGAATGGACCGGGGATGCCCTGTGAGTGCAGGGCCGATGGTGTCTGCTGGAGTGCTTAAGACGAGGGGCTGGACGAGAACAGCAGGGGTGGAGAGAGGGAAGAGGGTCAGCCCTGGCGTGGGCCACAGCACTCCATCGCGGGGGGACAGTCTGAGGCCACGGAAGCCCCTGGGCAAAGCTGGTGTGAGACCGAGAGGGGCTGGCTGGGGACAGCTGAGAGGTGGCATCGGACGGGAGAGGGAACTGTCAACTTGGCTGCACAGTGGCCATGGGCACTGACCGGTGAAGGGCTGCAGGGGAGGTGGGCGGGGGGTTGTGCCAGAGTCCAGCTCCAGCAGCCAGGGAATCAGCCTGAAGGGATGAGTGGTGTCGGCGGAGAATGATGCAGCCTCTGACTCGAGGTGCGGGACTGCATGCTTATTTCAAGCATCAGGTCTTCTTTTACACTTTGACAAAAGCATTAGGTCAGAGGTTTTACATTTTAAGCTCCCCCTCACCCAGATTAATCATCTCCATAAATCACTGTTGCCCTTCAACCAGAGTTACATTGTAACTCATGTTTATGTCTGGGCTGCATACCACACCCCTCAGTTTATTTCTTATCTTTCTAAATCCTGCTTGCCCCTAGTATCCTAAGCTCACTATCTCCTAAAAAGGCTTCTAGCTATTCTTAATTATTCCTAAACCCTAGGCCCAGCAAACTTCCTTTGCCATAAACATTCCCTCACAAACAGGTCTCAGCTAACTATCCTTCCCATGCCTCAAGCCACAGCCTACGTGCTCATCCTGGAACATTCTTCGTAAAGATCCTTGAACAAATGTCAATGGTTACTTTATAGATTATTTTCTAGATACAACTGCAGAAGGCTTTGTGCTTTCTCATGCTTTTCTCAAGAACAATAAGCACCTTAACATTCTTTCCAGCCAACTTAACCAAAGAAAGGAAAGAACAAGTCAGAATCACAAGACCTAACTCCTTCATCCCGGGACCGTGCCTGCAGGATGAGGAGAGGGGGTTGGGGCCGTGCCTCCATTTTGTCAGTAATGCCTAATGCGGCTCCCGACAAGGTTGGGCAGTAAAGGCCGAGTGAGAGGGAGTCGAGGAAAGAAGGGTAAGTAAACAGGTAGAGATGATTCTGGGAAGTTCTGCTTTGACGAGAGCTCGTGTAACTACCTCGATTTGCATCTATTTCATCAGCGTGTACATCTACACTTGAGAAAAGTTAACGCGGTGTCTGGGCAATGACATCCCATGTTACACTTGCTAGGTCTGTTTCTGACCCAATAACTAGGTGGCCCTAATTACATCATTATTAAGACAACTTCTAAAATTCTATCTTTGGGTTTACAGTAAAAGCGGTGCTTAGCTAAAATCTTGCGTGTGTTTTCATTAACGGAGCCGCTACAATTGGAACAAATGGCCCTGTTGACATTTTTAAGGCCCCAATCACGTAATTTCAGGAAAAAACTGCACAGGTTGAACCACGGAACAGTACTGGCTTCCTCCTTCCTAAAACAGGATTTTGAGGTGTGAATGCTACATAAAATATGTCCATTCTGACAGCTTCCACTATTAAACTTTATCTGGGGGTGCTGGAATAGGAAGCGCGGGAGCTACTGTGTAGTAGCGTTAATAAAATAATAACTACTGTTTCAGGAGGACTCACTTAGAGGGCAGAAACCCACGGATGGGGAGGAACCAGAGAAATCCACTCTTGGCCATTCTGGCGCCACACAACCTCTGAAGTCAGGGGGCCAGAGCCCGTGGGCAAAGGGCTCCAGAGACATGTGAGCCCGGGGGGAGGAAAGGGTCCCTGCCACCCCCCCGCTCGCCCCTCCAGGTTCACTGTCCTGGGTGGGCGCTGGCCTGTGCTGGAGCCAAGTCAAAAGTGCTGGCACCCTGGAGTCGATTCATCACAAAGTTCTTACAGGGACAGACACTTTGTGTCACCTGTTTAGCAGAGGCCGCACACCTAAGTGTGGGAAAGTGACTTTGAGGTGGAAGTGACTCCAACCTCTACTGTTACCAGAGCCCCACTCCCTTGGAGCCACGCTCCTGTGCGGTGCTGGACTTGCCCAGGGCAGGGGGCACTGGGTAACCAGCACTCCCTCTGACCTAATGTGCGTCCCCCTGGGGACCCTGCCTCCTCGCCCAAGCAGGGAGAAGGACAAACTTCAGGAGGGGAAGCCTCTCTGTTGTGAGGCAATGCCTCCTCTGAGGCTCATAGGTAAGGCATTGGCTAAGATGTTTTAGTAAAGACAGAAAACAGTTGAATTTAAAATGAACAATCCATTAAACTGAACTGATGATTAACAATGAACTCTAACAAAGATCTACATATAGATAGAGAGAAACCATATATAATAGCAACCGTAAACTACGCTGAAAATGCAAGAGATGGGGGAAGTTGATGATGAAGGATCTTGATTATGTAGTCAGCATTATATACATTAAATATATAACAAATTAGTAATTATAAATGTTAACACTATCCCAAAACAAAAGTTCAAGACAAGCACTACTTTTTATTATTAAAAATTATGAACATGGCGGTTTTAATCCCCAACCAAAAAAAAAGTCATTTTTCATTTATTTTATCTTGGTCATCTGTTCTTTTACATATTTTTACAACTCAACTTCTAAAGGGCTTAATATAGGGTCAATTTAACAGAAATGATTTTATACCATTAAATCAAAAGAAATTTTGATTATGATTTAAAAAGACAGTCAAAAAAGACTATTCAGAGCAGAAATGCTATAAGTTCTCTTCAGCAGACACTTAACAGTAAGCATGTTTTTAAAGAAAAAAATCACTCCAGCTATTCACAAAGAATTTCAGCAGTGTTTGAATTGATCGACAGTTAGAAAATCAAACCTATCTGCCAAACCAGTAACTATTCCTTTGAAAATAAAACACACCACCATTTAAATTCTGGTTCAAAACATAATACCTTTATCTCTTTTTTAAAAAATATAAATTCAAAACTTTAATATCTTCACACAAAGTAAAATAGCTATTTTAAAAATTAATATCACATTAGAGTGCTATTTATGATGTTAACTATATTCTTTCACATTACAATGAACTTAAAAATGGGTAGCATACATTTTCAAATCAAAAGTCACTGAGACCCAGAGGACAAATCTATTGAAGATTATGTACAAAAAGTTGGTATTTTGTTCAGGTGATTAATTATATATATATAAAATTTTATAATGTATAATTATATAATTAAAGTATAAATTATACATTTATATAAAATATATAAATTAAAATATAGAATATAAAATAACATAAATTTATAATACATAATTATACAATATATACAATTTTATCATTATAATGCGATTAGAAAACTATGAAAATGATTATTTTTAAAATAAGAGTGTCCCATGCACTTGCACTGAAGATGGGGAGAAATGGAGGCGGTGACTCCAACGATCAGCTCTAGAAGCTTCCTAACCACAGGAATAAGGCTTCTATTCATATGACAGCTTCTTATTTCAAGTCATCTAATACCAACAAAATTCCTCAAAACTCCCAAAAGACCAACCAGACTACACAACAGGAAGGAAATACCCGCTCTGCCTCTGAGAGGGCACCGGCTTCTGAGGAGGCCAGAATGCCTGCCCTCATTCCCTGAAGCAGTTGCCTTCAGGCTGTTTTCAAAATGAATCAAAGATCAGCTACAGACAAAATGAAATTACAGTTTTGTGAGTCTGATGAACTAACACTTTGTTTCATTCTGTTTTTGTTTTAATGCTGGTTAAGTTCCACTGGATGAATCTGCATGGCCTTCAAATGGGTCAAGATGCTCAGCTGGGGAATATGGTCTTCAGAGAAGACAACGTTCCTTTATCCCCCAGTGACGCATTTTGTCTGAATGAAGTCTTTACCGTTACACAGTAATACAGAATTTCAGAAGTTATTTTAATAAAGACAGTTGATCTTCTATAAAATGGTGATCCCCATTTTCAGATCACTATGAATTTTCTAGATCACTAGAAACAGCATTATCTTTTGTTTCTATCTCAAAACACTAACTCTCACCCCGCAGAACTTACTGGCGTGAGCCATACATCTCTACCACAGTGCATGATGTCAGCAGGTCCTCACCAAAGAGCTCAGTGAACATGTAACCTCTTCTCTAAAGCAGACTTGAAGAAGAGTTTTTCAAGTTAAATTTTGCTCCAGCAGCCAGTCAGAGACTGTCTTAAAGCGCAGCAGGGGAGTGGATCAGATCCCTTACTAGTTACGGTCTGAATCTTTGCTCTTGCTCAGTTTTAATTTGGGGCCATCAGATCTTAACTTCAGTTCCTGCTACGTCCACTGCTCTTTTTGTCTCTGCCTTTCTAGAACTAAGACGACGCAAGGGCAGGAAATAAACTTCACTCTAAATATTTTAATAATATTTTATTAATCAAATCATCCCACTTAAGAAATGTCTTTAGACTTTAAAAATAACTATGCCATATATAGCTAAAAAAAAAACCATTTCTCTCTATATATGATTTTAGAAATTCAAAAGTTCAAGCATTATTCCTTGGTCATATGTAGAGTACAAAATGAATAGTATTAGAATTTTCTCTATACACAAATAAACCAGGGGTCTTTAAGAAATTTATGGCAGGAAAAAAAATTTCAGAGAGCAGTATGTCAACATTGATAAGCTAAAAGCATTATACTGCAGAACTTAAAGAAAGGAAACTAAGGGAGAGATTTTTTTAAAAAAGATAATAGTGACAGAAAAAGAAGTTTAACTAATATGCAAATAAGGCTTTAAGACATCTTTTTAAAGAACTGACAATCAGTACCTTTTTAAATTTTCCTTGTCGTTTTGCTGCAGACTGCCCCTGGGAGTTAGAAGGACATTCTGTAAGAAAACATGCAAAATCTACGCAGGATGGTGATACCACCTCTGTCTAATCCTCTTCCAGCTTCCGCTCTACCTGGATGTGCCACACAACTTAGAAGGGTCACCAAAATGGCAGGCTTTTAAAGAAAGAATCCCGCCACTTGAATTGTTTTTTTTTGGGATAAAAGTGCACTCAAATATGTTATTCCTAAGGGTCAATGTATTTCAACAATTTGTAGAGCAAAATCCCATCAGTTGTCAGAACAGTTTTGAAGACGTTAAGAGTTAGCTGACAGTTCAGAGCCGGATTTTCAAGGACATCACAGCAAGCACACATGTCCAGGCGCCAGGACAGCATCATTTCAAGGTGACCGGGAGTGTCGGGAAGGAGCAACACGGACCACAGTTACCTTCACCACTGCCCAAAGCCTAAGAAACGCAGCCCCAGGCTGCGTAAACCACGTGCTGCAAATGACAATTACCTCTATGGCTTCAGGATTCCTCAAGAAAATCCACCCTGGTAAGTAATAACTATAGTCAATCCCATCTGTTTAAAATTTAATTTCACAGTGGCCTCTGAAAGAATACAGCCAGCAAGCAGAGCTCTGAGTGGCTAAAAGCAAACTTCCATGATCACAATACTCTTCTGCCTTCCTCATCACAGGCAGTGGACGCTTCACCAGAGTTGTCTGAATGAGAAGCCTCTCTGGTGAAGCCCCATAGCAGAGGCAGCAACGTTTCCCTTGCCGGAAAATGAAATCTCCCTAAAAAAGACTACTAGGACTTCTCAAAATCAGTGCATCTATGAATTCCACTAACTACTGAGTCACTTCACATTACACTGAAATGTTTGTAACTTATACTAAAGTACACATAAGTAAATTGTATGAACTGAAATAAGACTCAAGAAATGTTAGGGAAAACGACTTCTAAGGACAAAATTCATAACTGATGACACTTCTCTGTCAGCAAACACGCCATCTTTGGTTCAACAGTGGTTAAGAAATGAATGAACATACTTGTTAAGATGTTTGAGATCTATTCTTTTTTATAATAGCACTCATAAATTCCAGAATTAAGTGGTAGATTTACTTTGTAAGAACTAAAGCTAAAGAGAAATATAAAATTGTAAGAACGACAACTTTTATTGGCGTGGAGATGAAATGACTTTATGACAAAGGGAGATATACCTATATAAACACTGTTCTACAATAAATCTCTAATGAAAACAGATGGAAACCAAAACAGATACCATCAAATCCAACATCTACCGCTAAAATACAACAACCAGATATGTTTTTAACAAGAGGCACAATTTCAAAACTACAACACCAAAAGAAGTATCTTGCAGTTATCTATACAATTACACAAAATTCCAGTAAGAGAAAGATCTGTACAAGTGAAAATTATTGCTTACTAGCAAGAATCGTTCTGATTGGTTTTTAGAAGTCACCCAAGAAGATCTGATTTTTTCCCTGTATCCACAATATTACATTCTTAAAACTCAATAAATTCTATAATTTTAAACATCCCATTCACTTAAGACAAGCTTGATCTCGATCTATGTATTTCACAGGAAATTCAAGTACAGTAACCATGCAAGACAGGACAGGTTCAAGGCCTAAGAACTTAGACTTGGGAAAAAAAGAATACTAAATACATAAAAATACAACCAAACATTAATTAACCTTTACTAGTAACTTGGGAAAAAAACTATTAAATTTCATTTTCGGGAGCGATCTTCTCTTTTACTGCAATATGGAATTAATTTCCATTTTTAAAGAAAAGGAAATTTTAGAACAGGCAATTTCAATGTAAAAAGAAAAAAACAAAAAACAAACAAAAAAAACTACTTACAGCTTTCTTTCCAAGTTCAGTCTTTGACAATGTTAAGGATCCTGCGAGGTAGCACCCAGGTCCGGCCCCTTTAGGTATTCTAATCAGAAGATTCAAAAGAGGAGAAAAAGAACAAAAGATAAAGTTTCACAAGGATAATTAGGGGGAAAAACATCACAACAACTGCATTCTGAAATGATTCCCTTAGCTAAGATTTCAAAAGCCAAAGGGAGAAATAACTTAGTCTATAAAAGTTAATGACAACACAGTGTAAGGGTAGCCTCACGCAATAAACTAGAGCTTAAAAGACCACAGAGAATAAGGCAGACACTGAAGGCAAGTCCTGTACCACTTACTTGTCATCGGGTAAGGAAGTGACAAAGAACGGCTGGTTGTATTTGGGGGGTAACGTCAAGTTACTTGATTTCTTCTTTCCTAGAAGTGCAAGGCTATGATTCTCATGAATATCTAAGCTCAAGGTATTAGACAACCTATGAGAAACAATGAATGGAAGATCTTTCAGACGTTCCAGATCACTGATTTGCTCGTGACGGATCTGCAGTCGAATTGTGTAATCTCCTTTCTCCAGCTTCAAGGAATACTGAAAAAGAAAAGTATTTGGGAAAAGTGAAGTTGAGCCACATGAACGAAAGTCACACCCTAAGGGGACAGACAGTAGGAATGCCCCCTTACACAGCGCTCAGTGTGTGACCTACAGGGCAAGTTACGATGCACACATTTACACGCGCACAACATCCCGACTAAGCGGGTGAGCCGGGTGAGGGTCACAGTCGTCACGTGACCTGTCCAAGGTCACATGCAGAGTAGAGAATCGGGGAGCTGAAGGCGGCTCTGGCTCTGGAGCCCTGTACCTCCCACAACAACAGGCTCCGCTAATACGCTCTCAGCTGACTCCGTCTCCACTCATAAAGGCAATGACCTCCCTGTTCGTGGGTCTTCATAGGCACGTATAAAACACAAGAATGAGCAAAACTGAGGTGCTGTGTAATATCTAAGACAGACATACACGCGTGTTATCATACACACGACTGGTAACCCTTAGATTACATCCAACGCCACCCGGCTCACTGCAGACAGCAGAGACGGGAGCCCGTGGACGTGAAGGAATATGAATCTACTCAGTACTATGCTCCATCCGGTCAAGCAGCTCAAGAGGATGGAACACTGTCCTCTCTGTAGTACCAGGTTCTTCTGAGACTAAAGCAGCCACAGGAACGGCTGCAATAATAACCCATCTGCACCAGCGACATGTGCCTGCCTCGCTCTGATGAAAATGGAAACCATTCCTTAAATGACTGAAAACTCTGCAGAGGCTATTTTTACTATTTTGCATTGAATTATTAATGTTACAGGAAATATGTAATCTCTTGGTCATAATGTTTCAGTCAGGGATAAAATTTCTATAAATCCTAGGATTAAGAGACTGTTTCCCTTCCAAACGACAGTGCCAGGAACAGCGCCTGGCGGTGATCGGTACTCAGCCCACCGAGAAGGAACGCATCTCAGAGTTCTAATAACCTGAGGATACCTGGCCCTGTCATCGTGCTCTTGATCCAGTTCAGACCTGGGATCACTTTTCGGTGCTCACATATCCTGATGGTTTGCTCTCAGCATTCAGATGGCAGTGAGCACGGGGTCGGAAGGAGAATAACAAAAGGCTCTGCCAGCCGGTATCCGTGAGCGTCCTTCTGAACCCCCCTTGACCCAAAGCCAGATGGAGCCCAAAGGTGCGGCTGAGCAGCTGCAGCAGAGAGAAGGGCTGCCGGCCCCGTGTCAAGCGCTGAATACACACCCACACGGCATCACAAAGCAGGGACGTCAGCAGAGCAAGAATCCGGGGTCATCGGCCCAGGAAACGGCTTCTGTGAATTCTAAAGATCACTGCCCACTTCCTACCTGATGAGGATACGCGTCGCCAGAGCCCATCTGTCTCTTGTTCTGGTCAAATATGATCCAGAGCTGACTGTCGAATTCCGACTCGTACAATAACTCACAGAGCAGCGGGCAGCTGGGGGTCACCTCCCCGCTTTTGGGCTGTAAAAAAAAAAAAGAATGATTACTTTAAATGGTTTATACAATTTCTAACACAGATCTGTAATACTGTTATCGATGAAACTTACATTAAAAGGATTAAAAACATTTTATTGAGGTAACCAATCTTAAAAATGCAGTATTTAGGGACTAATAAAACGTATTTCTCCTTTACAAGGTTTAAAAAACACAAACCTAGGTAACTGCATTCATTTATAAAGCAATATATATTCTTTAGGACGTTTAATTCATTGGTTTTTAATAAAACAAATATATTTATAAGGTTGAAATTAGACAATCCACCAGTATCAAACATCTCCCTAGCAGTAGCTCGTATTATGCTTCAATAAGAGTTTTACTAAACTCTTACTGACTCTCCATAAACTTCAATCTGACATTTATGCTCCTCTCAACTAGGGACAGAGGAGCCTGGTGGGCTGCCGTCTATGGGATCGCACAGAGTCGGACTCGACTGAAGCGACTTAGCAGCAGCAGCAGCAGTAACTACCTTTACGACCCATTCAACCGAGGAGCCATTCTGACGTCTCACTGCGTCAACGCAGAGAGCAAACAGGCCCAGTTCCATAATCAGAAGGCAGCTGGCTTCGACAAGACACTGAACCAGAGAACAGGTATCGGAAGACAGATGTCAGTGATAACGAGAACTCAGACTCAAAGGTCAGGTCGCCACTAAGTAAGGATTTGTGACTTCATATCTGAATGCTGCTTACATCATTATATATCATAATTTCCCAAAGAATAATTTTAAATTAGCTAGTGTTATTTGATTCTATTTCATATATATGTATGTATACACACACACCCCCATTGAACACACTGTCCTTCCCTTTTTTATTTTATGATTTATAAAAACACAGAAATTTGTTGCAAGGGTATACCTGATCACACACTTACTTGATGAAAGTTGTAAGTCAGGATCATCTCATAAAGTTGACGATTATTTGGCAAAACATCTCTTGATCCTAAAGGTTTTGTTTTTGCACTCAGTGGGCTGTAATCAGACAATTGCATAAGAGTCAAAGGTTCATTTAAATGAGAAAAAACTATAAGCAGCGAAAACTATGGCAAATCACAATAACTGATAAATGAGCATTCCTGGACACTGTCCTTTCCAGTGTATTTTATAACATTTTAATCATTAACTTACATAATTCTTTATTGACCAAACCACAGCAACACACAAAGTTAAAATTTTCCAGCATTAAAAAGGTAACAACCTTTTCATGATAAAAACATTTTCAACTACCAACTAAGAGTCGTAATGTAATCAGATCCAGGCACTAGGGTGACGTTCCTTAACAGGGCTAAAGGACAGGTCTGAACGCAGACAGTCCTGCCCTCATCACAGGGTGGGTCCTGCCAGGTGCCCCCCGAGGGTTCACAGTGCATGTCACGTAAGGTCTCCCCAGAGACCTGTCCAGTTTTCTAGGCTGGAAAGTTATGCAGTGAATTTTCATCTCCAGCTTTCACGTGACTTCAGAAAAAAAAAAGAACCTTTCCAAGGAGTGAAGAGGGCCCTCCCACCGCCCCGCCTGAAACCCAACACTGTAGCCCTGAAACATTTAAGATACCGCAGTGTTTGGACCCAGCTCTTCAGAGTTATGCAGGGAGCCAGATCTTCATACTTCAAGGAGGACTGAACATCAAAACGGTTGATTCCTTCTGATGCATGCTATGAAGGATATTTATCAAATTAGTTTCTCCAACTTACTGAAAATGAACTGCATTTTTAAATACTTAAACCTCAAATAAATGTGTCAAATACAGAGTTTATAAGCACCCATGAAAAAAAGACTATTGTTATTTCCTGAACATAGGTAATGTCCCCATTAAAATTTAAATCCAACCACTGACAGTATTTCACAGTAACCTGCATAATTGACCTGAAAATGATGGAAAGGTGAGCTTACAATGTTTAACTGTGGAGCAGTACATACGATCCCATGGAAAGAAATAGTGTAGTCAATGTTGACATCGCTGAGACTTGCCCACCAGCGAGCAATGCAAAACTCGATTGCTTTCCCGCCCTGCAGAGAAAAATGAAACATATGTAAATGCATAAATCACAAAATACAAACAGATGTCTCAAAGCAGTTCTATGGTTTCAAACTTCTCCTATTTGTACAGAGAGAAAACTCGAAGAATCCTGTTATTAGCTGTGCATGGAGTTACCCAAATCAGATGCGGAGACGCAGCACAGGTATTTAAATACTCTGTTACCCACCCACAATCCTAAACTGCTTGTCGTAAGAGACCTGAGGCGGTTTCCAAGTACATATAATAAATTAACAGTGAAAACAACCAGAATAAAAACAGGACCAAAGGAAAAATCATTGAGAACAATGAAGAGAAGGGGTATGACAGCTGTGTAGGCATTTTCAGTAGTCACAGGTAGTAGTCGTGGGCTCAGAGCTGCCTGGCAACCAAAGTCAAATGAAATTATGGTCCCTCCCTTCTTTCTTACTAAAAAAATCAGAAACAAAAGCTGCTCCTTGAATACTGAGTTTTAAATTTTGTAGTAATCAGCGTACTCAGTTCAGTCGCTCAGTCACGTCCGACTCTTTGCAACCCCATGGACTACAGCACGCCAGGTTACCCTGTTTATCACCAACTCCCTGAGCTTGCTCAAACTCATGTCCATCAAGTCAGTGATGCCATCCAACCATCTCATCCTCTATTGTCCCCTTCTCCTCCTGCCCTCAATTTTTTCCAGCATTAGGGTCTTTTCCAATGAGTCAGTTCTTCACATCAGGTGGTCAAAGTGTTGGAGTTTCAGCTTCAGCATCAGTCCTTTCAATGAATATTCATCAATGAATATTCGGGTTGATTTCCTTTAGGATTGACTGGTTGGATCTCCTTACAGTCCAAGGGACTCTCAAGAGTCTTCTCTAGCACCACAGTTCAAAAGCATCAATTCTTTGGCACTCAGCTTTCTTTATGGTCCTACTCTCATATCCATACATGACTGCTAGAAAAATCATAGCTTTGACTAGATGACTCATTGTTGGCAAAGTTAGGTTTCTGCTTTTTAATATGCTGTCTAAGTTGATCAAAGCTTTTTTTCCAAGGAGCAAGCGTCTTTTAATTTCATGGCTGCAGTCATCATCTGCAATGATTCTGGAGCCCAAGAAAATAAAATCTCTCACTGTTTCCATTGTTTCCCCATCTATTTGCCATAAAGTGATGGGACCAGATTCAAAGTTAGGTTTCTGCTTTTTAATATGCTGTCTAAGTTGATCAAAGCTTTTTTTCCAAGGAGCAAGCGTCTTTTAATTTCATGGCTGCAGTCATCATCTGCAATGATTCTGGAGCCCAAGAAAATAAAGTCTCTCACTGTTTCCATTGTTTCCCCATCTATTTGCCATGAAGTGATGGGACCAGATGCCATGATCTTAGTTTTCTGAATGCTGAGTTTTAAACCAACCGTTTCACTCTCCTCTTTCACGTCCATCAAGACGCTCTTTAGTTCTTCTTTGCTTTCTGCCGTAAGGGTGGTGTCATCTGCATATCTGAGGTTATTGATATTTCTCCCGGCAATCTTGATTCCAGCTTGTGCTTCTTCCAGCCCAGAGTTTCTCATGATGTACTCTGCATGTAAGTTGAATAAGCATGGTGACAATATACAGCCTTGATGTACTCCTTTCTCAATTTGGAACCAGTCTGTTGTTCCATGTCTGGTTCTAACTCTTGCTTCTTGACCTGCATACACATTTCTCAAGTGGCAGGTAAGGTGGTCTGGTATTCCCATCTCTTGAAGAATTTTCCAGTTTGTTGTGATCCACACAGTCAAAGGCTTTGGTGTAGTCAATAAAGCAAAAGTAGATGTTTTTCTGGAACTCTCTTACTTTTTCAATGATCCAACAGATGCTGGCAATTTGATCTCTGGTTCCTCTGCCTTTTCTAAATCCAGTTTGAGCATCTGGAAGTTCACAATTCATATACTGTTGAAGCCTGGCTTGGAGAATTTTGAGCATTACTTTGCTAGCATGTGAGATGAGTGCAATTGTGTGATAGTTTGAACATTCTTTGCACTAGAAAGTTTAAATCATATTACTCTAACACATACAAGAACACAAGTCAAAGTTTATCTTCTGATCACTTATCTTCAAGAAGAGATAAAGGAAAAATAAGGGATCCAACTCAAAATACTAAGTAGCAAATTTAAAGAAGGTCATCAATACATTCACCTTCTAGAAGGGAGCCTCCATTTCTCACACTATAGGTTAAGTGTGGAAATCTGCCACATTGAAGTAATTTGTAGGAAGGAGTGGCAGTTTTCACTTATACAGCAAACTAACCTCATAGACTCTTAACAACAGGGCAGTAATAAAATGACTAAAGTAAATAAAAAAGTCTTAAATATAAAAATAGTCTACCATACAATGAGAAAACAATCTCAACCAGGGTCCACTTTGTGAAGCGTCAGCATGTAGCCTACCAGAACTTTCTTTTGACTAAATTATTTAAGAGTTAGAGAGATTAGTATTTACCTCACTTGGTCTTAAGTGTCTTAGTAAGATGACCTATCTTCTGACATTACTCAGCATTAATAAAACACACAGGCCCAGTGTGCTCTGAATACAAACTATCAAATCAAATCAAAATACTTAAGTCTTAGCTCACACCAAGGGCTTTCCAGGTGGCTCAGTGGTCAAGAATCCTGCCTGGCTGCCAAGGAGGAGACTTGGGTTCGATCCCTGGGTCGGAAAGAGCCCCTGGAGGGTGTGGCAACCCACTCCAGTATTCTCGCCTGGGAAACCCCACAGATACAGGAGCCTGCTGGGCTACAGTCCTTGCAGGCACAGAGTCGGACACGACTAGGCGACTGAGCAACAGCAGCCCACACGGAAGACAAATGGAAACAGTTTAGGATTTCAGACTGTTAATTAAAACTTACTAAGACCGGAAAAGCTTCAGTGAGCGTTCCTTTCTCTGGAAGGGAACAAAATTTGTAGAATTCGTGACTTCTGTACGCTCTCTGCTTCACAAGCTGCACTGCGTGGAGGACAAACTTGGCAGACACCTCAGAAGAACAGGAGCACACGGTGACCTCTGAGGCAAGAAGACAAGAGGCAACCCTTCACTGCTGAGATTTCAAATGGACACAAATTTCCGTAACGCCTACGCCTACATTAGGGGAATCAGCTATCAAAAATAAAATGATACATTCAAATGAAACCTGCATATTTCCTTAGAAACAATGAACTGACAGAATATTAAGATGAGAGGGTAGAAAAGTTAGCTATGGCAAATAAACAAATCAGGATTTAAATGAGCAACCGCTATGCTGCAAAGAGCATGAAACAGAAGTGGTCCACGGGTGGACACACAATTATCCTAGCTGGGGGATTTTTAAAATCTCTTCCTCCTCTGTTGCTAAGTTCAGCCTTTCCTCTTACTTTAGCTAAAATCAATCAGTTCCTGATAAAGAGGACTTTAATTTTAGAAACCTCTGTTTGTTACCATGCCTAAGTTCCATTAGTATCCCTTTATTCAACTTCACTGGTAAGTTTTCCTAATCTCTCCCCCTTGGTTCATCTACTCTGGCCTTCGAATCCACATAAAGATGAGGGGGTGGGTGGGGGGTGGGAAGGAGTTTCAAGAGGGAGGGGACATGTGTACTTCTGACTGATTCATGCTGTTGTATGGCAGAAACCAACACAACATTGTAATGCAACTATCCTCCAATAAAGAAAACAAAAAAGAAAAAAAAAAAAAATGGGCAAGACAGACTCTAATTTTACTTACCAGCCCATGTTGCACCCTCAGGAACCTCAATAAAATGCCTTCGAATCTGACCAGGTTTAAAATGTACATCTGTCAAGGCTAGGTCATAATGTGTTGATTCATTTACTCTGAAAATTAATAAAAATTAATGATTAAACATGATACTCTCATTAAAAAGGGCTTCATATTGTAAACCCACTGGCACTCTAGATTTCAATAGCTCCTGAGAAATGAACATTGGAAGTTAAAGGCTGGGAACAAACCAGTATGCACAGCATCATCTCATCTTTGCAACTTGTCAGCAGAGAGAACTGGGGGAGCCCAGTGTAGATGATTTTTCTGCTCTTTACTCGTTTTATAATTTGAGTATAATACACCCAGACACACAGTTCTTTTTTGTTGCTGCTGTTAACGGAATTCTACAACATCCACAGAATTTTCCAAAAACCAGAATCTGGACTACTTTGACTCTAAAATACTAAAATCAAAGGCAACGTTTTGTGACTCTGATACTGTCTTATCCCTCTGAAACTATTAAATTTAATCCCTTTTGTAGTTACAAAATGCACCCATGCCAGAAATGACATAGTATGAAGGAAAACTACTTTCATAGGATTTTTGAAAAGGATCAGTGAAACACAAAGGTCAAATCTTTACTTATCCACACTGGAAAGCTAGAGTAGATACCAAGGATCAACTCTACTCAGTGTGACAAACATTTAATAAGTGCCGACTCCATCGGCGGCACAGCTACTAGAAGCTACAGACGCAACAGTGAATCCTCGACCAGTCCCGTGGGGACAGAACGCCCAGCAGAGATGCTGAACGCAGCATGCTCTGGGAGACGGGGAGCGCTCGCGGAAAAGACGCAAAGCGCTCCGTCTGTGCGGAGTGGCCCCATAGCGCTTCCGTCAGGAGAAGAGGTCCTAGCCAATTCCTGAATCTTCCACTTTACCTCACCTAGCTAGTTCCTATTGGACTTGCAGGGAAAAGGCGGCTGAGAATTTAACCGTTCTGCCACTTTCTCACTTGTGTCGGCACTTATCTCCATTTCATTCTACGTTTCACACAGGCTGAGACCTGCTGCATATTAAATATTACTGTGCAACCGACTCAACAGAAAGCGCTGACTCAGAATTTCCCACTGTTTCCAGAACTCTCATCTCAGCCCTGTCCTTCATGTACCGGATCATTTCTCGCGTCTATTCTGCACAGGGGGCTCCACGTGGGATTACGTGAGATGCAGGCCCTGAGTCTTCTGTGGGCTCACAGTCAAGCGGGGCACATTAAAAATGGCAGCACACCGGCTAAAGCCTAAACCACAGGCTGTAAAAGTGAGAAGCCACAGAAAGGAGGGACTCCCTCCAGCTGGGGATGACCGGGAACCTGCCTGGCCGTTGGGTTAGGAGACAGGGGATTGAAGCAAAGAATCAGCTGTGCAAACAGGCCCCTCCTGAAGACGGCGGGAAGGTCAGCTCTGGGGAGCTCGTGGGAATGTAGAAAGTGGTGACGGAGCCGCAGGAGACACGGGCTCTGCAGGACCACCACTGGCGATCTGCAGAGCAGGATCCTCGGGCGAGATGCTAAAGGACCTTACACGGAAGCAGTATGGTCAGACCTGACCCTTCAGTCCGGGCTGGAAGACAAGATAGAAAGGGAAGAGCCTGGAAACAGAGGGGACTGGAAATGCGGAAGAACCAGGAGATGATGCGATTCCAGAAATAGGGGTGGTGGCAGTGAGGTCGGGGTGGGAGGGGACAAAGTCACTGTTAAGACACTGCAGAGGCTTCAGGCCTCCAGCCCGGGCAGTCAGGAGGGCGCCGTCACCCTGCTGGAAGGCAGGTGGCAGACGCCATCAATCCTCCTCCCTGTGAACAGTAACAGCTGACCGACCACGTGCCACCTTGGATGCTGAGCAAGGAGCAGAAATGAAACCCAGTTCCTCGGTTCTGGCCTGCGGATGCTTTACAAGCTCAGCCCGTTCCCATGAACAGCCACCTCTCAGTCACACGGACAGCACGCGGGTGGTGACCAGGCACTCACTTTGCTGCGATGACCGCGGTGATGGGGACTCTAAACAGGGGGCCTGCGCTGGGCGACGCTATGTCGTAGCCACATACCTGGAGAAAAGAGCTAAGTGTCAGTATCCACAAACGAAGCTTCTTTAAAAGGGGAGAACGAAAGAAGGTGGACCTACTCACAGAATAAATTCATCTCATACTAAAGGTGAAAGGTCCTAAGTAAAAGCATCAGTTTTCTGATGTCACATCACGTATCAATGGCAAACAGCCTGAACACCTATATGCAGGCCAACCCCTGACTAACTCAGACTAATGGGTAAACAGTTTGCCACACAAACACTCCTACACGTGCAAAGAAAGCAGAAATGAGGACACGAAGGTAAGTACCTCTGTATAATGCAGTCCTTCCCTTAAGCCCCTGGGGTCCACACGTATGTTTATGTGTCTGCACTGATTCATGAGTTCCAAATGGCTGGGACACTGAACCCACGATGAATTCGAAGTTAAGGCTAAATGAAGCTGGAGGGATATTTTCTCAGAGTTTTCTGGCATTAAAAAAAAAACAAAAAGTGAAGATTAGCTCTGTTTTCTTCTTCTTCCATTTTAAAACGTTCTGTCGTCTCTCAAGAACATTCAGCAGCAGGAAAGCACCGTTGGCTATAAAATGTAGCAGGCATGGGCTCCCCAAGCACAGCCCACACACATCAGTCACACCGTCTCCTCACACGTATTTCACCACGCTTGGGGTCCAGCCATGCGCTCACCCAGCATGGCCACAACCTTAACATAGGCGTTTAGGGCCGTTTTTTTCATACTGCATGCAGTTAACAGAATCTAAGAGACTCCTAATTTACAGTGATGACAATTTTGTTTACATTCACTGAGCTGGGGTTCTCCCTGGTTGCTTCTGATTTTCCCACTCTGCAACCAAAATCTGGGTCTTACACTCAAGCAGTAAAGGTGGGAAAAGAAAAGGCATCAGATGCTTTATGATCCACAATTTAGTAAGAGCTCTAGGTGACTGAAGGCTCATTCTACTACTTTCTTGTAGTCACACTGCTAACTCAACTGCCCCTGTATCAGGGTCCCAAGCTGCTGTCAGTTTCCCCTATGCTCTGAAATGTACAGTAATATTAACACTGTTCATTCCTATCTCTTTAAAACATCAGCCTGAACAGCACTTCTCTATTACAGTACAATTCAAACCAAAAATACGAACATGTGCGCTTACTCTCTGGCTACCACCCACCAGTATTTTCTGGAAATACAGGCTCAATGCCAACGCCATGATCCGAAGGTGCAGCCACCTGAACAGGATCTCGGAGGTAGATGCCACGGTTAGTTCCCACAGTAACAGTGAAACCTAATTTATTAGCAAACGATGTGTTCTGAATGAGGTAGTCATAGGCTTTATCGACCTAATTAAAAGGATACAAATAGTAAGATACACATAATTGGGTCAAAAAAATCTTCTGTTGTCAATCACCCATTTTGTTTCAGTTATAGCAAAGCACAAGCAAGAAGTCAGCTTCAACGTTCTCCTCTCTGAACTACGTGATAAAGCCCATTAAGAGGGCAGTTCTGCCTCACTGGACAAAACACTGGCCCGGCATTGGACTCACCTTCCACTTCACCCTCTTCCTCCCGAGTGACGACGCTAGGAATCCTCCATGTGCCACTATGTCTGGTCAGCTTCTACCTGCTGCCCTCTGCCATCTCTCTATATCTTACAGCAATTACATTTCTCTACCGTACCACCACAAATTCAACTATAAAATCTCTTTTCATACCTTCACTGCTTATGGTTCAGAGAACTACTCCGGCCATAGAGTCAACAATTAGAAAAACTCAATCACTATAGTAGGGATGTTATCCAATAACAGCTAAAATATTATCCTATTGATCTACCACCCGCTTCTCAAACAAACAACAATACCTGAATAATACCGTGTCCTTGGGCAAATACTTCTATGTTGTCAGCCTTCACTGCAGTGTTTTCAAGAGCTCTTCTGACCGAATGAACTGTGTAGTTAACGTCATTAGCTTTCAGACCTAAAATCAAAAAATGAAATCAAGAAACTAGTGTTTATTTACAGAAGACGGTTACTTGAAACGCTTCCCCGGCCTCCCCCTGCCCTAGTATGGATAATGTGTATGTTTTCTGCTTTTAACGTTTTTGTGTCTGAACACTCATTTTTCAATCTTTTTTTTCTTAAAAATGTGACAAACAGTATGACTCATAACACACAGACTTCATTCAATGAAAACCTCCGCATGCCCACTACGATGCAGCGTGGCAGTGGGCTCGGCACAGGGACCGAAAGGCATTCCAGCGACGTTTCCTTAAGACAGTGCTGGCCAATCAACACGGTCACTGGCAGAAGGTCTCAACCAGGGCGCGCAGGATACACACCAGGGGTACGGAAACAAGCCGGAAAGATGCTCAGGCCCCACGCAGCTCAATCAGCACCTTGGAGGCTGATCCCAGGAGGCTGATGACAAGCCTCCTGGTCGACAACAGGGGACAACGCGGCTGGGGGTGACTGTCTACGCGACATGGAGGCCACCCGGCCGGCCACCTTCTGATGACGACTGCTGTGAGAGGTGGAAGCGAGTAAGACAGCACGCCTGTCCTCTCCAGAACCGAACATGCAAATACTCATGAGGAGAGCAGAACGTGAACCAGACAAACACGGGCCCACGACGGCACCGTGAGAGTCAACCGAGAAAGCAAACAGTTCTGACGGAGCATCCCAGAGAGGGCGATGCTCCCACCAGGAGAGCAGATACCAGACCGGCTCTCAGACACACAGGTGTTCACAGGGCCAAGACCCGGCGGGAAAGGAATTCCAGGCAGACAGAAGAGTGCGCCACAGATAAGGGGCACCAGCGAGCCGAGACACTGGGAGAGGCTGCGCAGCAGAGCGAGGGTGGAGCCCCAGCCAGTGCCAGGGCCCCGTCCTCCCGGGCAGCAAGCAGCCGCCCGCCCGTCAACCGAGCGAGTCCCGCCTCCCCTGGGCCAGCCACGTCCCCGGCTCCACGGCAACGCTCCTTATCCTCTACTCCGACAGGCAAGCGATTTTTTACTCTGTTCATAGCCTGTTCCTTCTCCAACTTTAATATTAACTCCACACAGGCAGGTCTTTTTGGTGTTTTGTTCCCTACTTTAGTCCCAGGTCAAAATAAAGCTTAATCGTAACAGCCAATAAATACGCTTGCTGAGTGAATGCACGTTCAAACCATTACGATCACACAAACGATTCTCCACCAGACACTTCACTATGGGCCAGGTCATTACCAATTCAACCACGTTTTCTTGCCCTGAGAACTTTAGAGAACAAAAATATCTTTCTGCAAGAAGAGAAAGGTACTCAATTACTCTTTATGGCTATAATCTGACTTTATTTTATGCCATCAAATCTGTTTTATGAAACTGTCTAGACACTTCACAGCTCCTTAAGCAAGCTTATAAACAAGCAAGCCGTGGATTTTAGAGCCCGGACTGAAGTGAAGCCCAGGAGGACAGAGGAGCCTGGCACGCTGCAGTCCACGGGCTCACAGGCAGACACCACCCAGTGACCGAACAGCAGCAAGGCGAAGCGTAAAACGATGCTTTGAAAATCCATCTCTCCGTGTCACGTCTATCTCAGTAAGAGTACTTAGACCGCAACAGAAACACGTGGACGAGCCGACGGCCCGTGGCTCCGGCAGCAGCCTCGCGGGGTGGCTGAGCTGCGGGAGATGCTCCTCACCTGAGAGGACCAGGGCGATGCCCCCGCAGGCGTTGGGAGACGACATGGAGGTCCCGTTCATGAGCTGGGTGCCCCGCAGCGTCCAGTTGGGGACGGAGGCGATGGCGCCGCCCGGGGCGCTGACGCTCACTCCGAGGGCGCCGTCAGCGCTGCAGGAGAGCAAGGCAGAGTCTGCTTAGGGAGTGGGCGCCGGGCCAACGGGCAAATGCGCTCAGGGCGCAGCCCTGCGCCTGCCCCCGGGCAGTCGGACAGAACGGCTGCGGCGTCCCGTGCTGGGAAGGCCCCCTGGAGAGGGGAAGGGCTGCCCACGCCAGTGTTCCGGCCTGGAGAATTCCACGGACTGCCCCGTCCATGGGGTCCAAAGAGTCGGACACGACCGAGCGGCTTTCACTCCACTTCACCTCCACGCGCAACCTACCTGGGGCCCCGGGAAGACCACGTGTACTGATTGGCAGGCAGCTTCTCTCTCAGAGAGTACTCGGCAACCATCATATCAGGGGACACGTAGGCGCCCACACCTGCAGGGGGCGGAATGCGGTCAGTGACAAAAGGATGCAGAACAGGGGTCCCGACTCGAAACCCACTGCTCCCCCGGCCGTGGGATCCCGGCGAAGCACCTGTTCTCTGGACACCACCGTTCTCTCACAAAATGGAAAGCTGAAAAAATCTAACGACCCAGGCAAGGTCACTACGCATCAGACACTACACGAGGTGCTGTGCTTTTGTACATAAAAATACCCACCAGGACTGTTATGTGGACTAAACAGGATAATGTAACTGGACGTGTGTGTATGCGTAAAAGAGAAATGCGTTTCAAACTGTAAAAATGTAACTTCAGAAAAATGAAGGACTTGGCTGATTGATCTTCATTTTTAAATGACCATGGTACACAAAACTCTACCCATGAAATTGGCAGTAGGCCTCCCCTGCAAGTGGCTGCAGTAAGCCAACAACAAGCATGTAACATGCCTCAGCCTCCTAGATAAATGTGCAGACGCAAACTAGGCAGACTCTGAAGTCACAGAATTCAGAGACCAGAGTCAGGTCCTTCATGCCAGGAATGTGGACACAGGGCCGAGATGGGTTAAAAAATTGTACTGAAGATAATGACCAGCAGAGACAAGACAGAATCCAAGACTATCGGCTCCTCATTCTCCTTCACAACACACACGTCTCCTGGGTAGAAGGCTGGACAGAACGAGTGAATTAAGAGGACTTAGGTCAACGATGCTGCCACATGAAACTGTAGTCATTTTGTAGAATTGAGGTTAAAGTGTTCTGCCAATCTGGGGATAAGAAAATGACGAGACACTGAGCGCTGTAGCGGAGCAGTGCATTTTGATCATTAGGCACCTCTCAGGTTTATTTTGTTCCCTTTTGTGTCCTTAAAAGTATCCAGAGATCTGGAACACACAATGCCTGAATCACGGGCAGGCACTGCTGTCTCAACACATGATTTAACAGAATTACTTAATCAAGAGATTTCAGGTTACCGAAAGCAAGCGACACCAGGCTTAAAATTTACAAGCCACGAATACAAGCATGTCCCATAAATATAAGATCACTGATATTTTAAAACAAAAATATTTTTTAAAGGACTAGTTTCTGTTCTAACCTTTAATGCCCAAATATTGTTGTGTATCTATAACGTCGTCTCTAATACCTACACAACTATAGTAACTCCTATGATACGTATGTATTGTGCCATTAATGATGGATACACCAGGAAAACTGTTTGGGACCAGTTTTTATAGTCACATGTTCAATCACAAACATTAAGAAGTGTTTTGAGCCCACATTTAAAAATAAACGAAAAATCTTCAGGCCTCATTTACTACTTAAGGGATCTCCATTCACCCTTCCTCATTCATGCCTCACATTAAAAAAACCAAGGGGTGGGTTTCATGTTGTGCGGGGTTTTGTTTTATGCACAAGATGGCAGCTACCGTCGTATAATAGAAGCTAATTTTATTATTTTCACATTATGACTCCAAATAATTTGATCTCTTACAACTTTCATCGACAGGTATTATTGTTTCCTGTTGGATTCCAGTGAAGCAGACAATACCATGTCCGATCCTGGACACCAAAGGGTGGGGAAGGCCACAGGCACACAGTCAATGTGTTTCAACTGCTTTTTTCAATAACGAAGCTCCCTTCCTCTACCTCTGGGCCTTCCTGCATGCTCCAAGCGAAACTAGAGGAGGAAGCTCTGCTGTAAATACACAGCCACACACTATAAATAAAAAGTGAAGCAGGTGTCTTCACGTATGCTGCCCACTTAGCCTGGAAAGCCCTTCTCCTTCCTGCCTGTGTCTACCTACTGAAATCCTTGTTCTCACACTTCTTCCAGAAAGCCCTGCCCAGATCCTCAAACCAGAGGGAACCCTACTTTTGTGATCCCACAGCCTGACATGGGACTGCAAGGAGATCCAACCAGTCCTTCCTAAAGGAAATCAACGCTGAATATTCATCGGAAGGACTGATGCTGAAGCCGAAGTGCCAGGACTTTGGCCATCTGATGTGAAGAACTGACTTGTTGGAAAAGACCCTGACGATGGGAAAGACAGAAGGCAGGAGGAGAAGGGGGCGACAGAGGATGGGATGGTTGGATGGCATCACCGACTCAATGGGCATGAGTTTGAGCAAGCTCCAGGAGATAGTGAAGGACAGGGAAGCCTGGCGTGCTGCAGTCCGTGGGGTCACAAAGAATTGGACAGGACTAAGCAACTGAAAAACAGGCCTGACTATACTTCCGCTCTCCGTGACCTGTACCTCCACACTTACTCCAGTCTGCTGGAGATGAAATTCTACACCAGTGGGTCCCTGCTGGAGTTCACTTTCCTGAGGTCTATTAGAGGCTCAGTGTCCTGTGTGTAGGCGAGAGAACGGTTAACACTGGATGGACTGAATCTTTCTGTCTGCTTGTTTTTAAGTTTCTTTCTAAAACTAGAAACTCACCTATCACGCTGGACGTGGTTCCTCCCGGACACCCGACTGTAGACAGGCAGGGGCCGTTATTCCCAGCGCTTGAGACATAAATTATATTGTGCTTCCACACGGCTTCACTGATTACTTCACATATCCTCCTGAAAGAGGGAGAGGATTCCTTTGAACATATGAACTGTCCCCTTTTCAAGAAATGGATTACTGTAATGTGAAAATATTTTCAAATATGGTTTATATGAAAAACCAAAACCAAAACATGGGTTGCGAGCAGCAGAACAGTGATCACAGGTCAGGAGGGGAGCTTAGAATCACTCAGAGACATTCTCAAACTGCAAGTGCCTTGGTCCTACTCACAAAGTGTTTATAAAACTAAAATACACTCAAATGCGAGGCCAGGTAAATTCCAGCGCGGGCAGCACCCGTGGGGCGCAGCAGAGCCGTGCCCAGGGACACACCCCAGTCGGGGTTCAGTGGGGGGAGTCAGGAGGCCCCGTTTTTAGTGGGGAACGTGCTAAAAACAAAACTGTATATATTGGGGAAAATAAACTGCTAAGGGGCCAAAAGCAAAGACTGCAACGTTAGCCGAGACTGGGTCAGGGTCCACAGGGGGTCCACTCCACCCGCCATGTGAAGTGTGGAGAACCAACTCCTCACACAGCTGTGACAAGCGGCAAAGGTGAATGGGGGAATAAGGCACCAGGGAGAGAGATTTAACGTATCTGGTTAGAGCTTGACAGCAAGGAAGAAAAATACACTGGTAGTCATTACAGGAGGTAAAGTTAGACCACGAGGGAAAAATGAGGCCGATGTAGAAAAGGTAAAGGGCCAAGGATGCTCTAAAATCCTAACAGTGAAGGAAAAAGCGCATTAGGGTAAGAAGACTGTAAAAGAAGGAAGGTCCCAGGGGAGAAAGATATACACCGCGGTAATGAAGACACGGAAGCAGACCCTTCTCGCTCCTGCGAGGTCACGTTCACGACCGATGCAGACAGCGTGCTCCCTACCAGGTCTGGCAATGAGCATCTGTCTCACAAGGAACCGCATACCAGTCAGCTGAGGAAATTATGGGATTTAAAATTTTTATTTCTTAAATCAACATGTGGTAGACCCGACCTTCTCTTTGGTGTCTAGTTCTGAGACTGCACGTATGTACAGATGGTGAAACCACCACCGTTAAGCACAGGAATGGCTCCAGCACCGCATGAAACCATCTCCCGGGGTTATCCGGCCATCTGCAGGCACAGGGTCGCTTCTGCACGCTGGCGCCCGCGGATCGTTCTGGAGCCCTGCCACTGCACACGACGCCTAAACAACCACACGTCACCTACACAACCCTGAGACATAGAGCCACTGCAAGCGGCTCTTGTCACCTAGCGAAAGCATTTATGGCGCACCCATGAAAACCAAGTCACTGAGGACAGCCAACTACAGGCTCTGGTTTGGTGACACTTGCGTCTCGGCAGAGCTCTGTCACAGAGCTCAGAAAATGCACAGTGGGTGTACCTGGGTGGGGTGGTGGCAGGAAACTCTCCAGACAGGCTCACTGCCAGGTTAGCGCTATGAAGACAGAAAGGCTGAGGTAACGTGAGGGCAAGGCTAAGCCGGAGGCTGGAAGACCCTGACAGCTCAGGGAGGGAGCGGGGCAGCGAGACCCGTCGACGGACAACGGTGAACACGCCGGCCCAGGTTCTGCTGGAAAAGCAAGCAAAGGCCATGGAGATGAGGAGGCTTGTTATTAGTTAGTTTTAAAGCTAGTGGAGACTTGAGCAGGTCTATCTAACAAGAAAGAGAGCCAGGAAAGGAGCGGGTTGATGCTGGAGGGCATCTCCGAGGGCAGAGGGGACCAGGGCCAGGCTCTTCATCCTGGGCAGGCTTCATGAGAGAAGGGATGGCAGCTGGTGAGGTCAGGCGGGTCACGGGAGGGCCCAGAGGCCCCTCTGAGTGCTTTTATCTGCTCTGGGAAAGAAAGCAGCGAGGACGCCAGCTGAGGACTGACGGGGAGGTCGCCGGGAGTCCCCCAGGAGAAGGTGTCAGACGGCCGTCCAGGAGGGCAGGGCGCGCGCTGTGACCAGGGACAGCACTGACCCCACACCCGCGGCCCCCGAGCACGCGGCCCCCAGCACGTGGCCCTCGAGCATAGGCCCCTCTGAGTGCTTTTATCTGCTCTGGGAAAGAAAGCAGCGAGGACGCCAGCTGAGGACTGACGGGGAGGTCGCCGGGAGTCCCCCAGGAGAAGGTGTCAGACGGCCGTCCAGGAGGGCAGGGCGCGCGCTGTGACCAGGGACAGCACTGACCCCACACCCGCGGCCCCCGAGCACGCGGCCCCCAGCACGTGGCCCTCGAGCACACGGCCCCCGAGCACGCCACCCCTGAGCACGCGGCCCCCAGCACGTGGCCCTCGAGCACACGGCCCCCGAGCACACCACCCCTGAGCACGCCGCCAGGGCGGCCTCCGCCGAGCTGGCAGCCGAGGGGCGCCACCACCGCGGCACCCGCGGGGCTCCTGCGGGCCGGGCTGTCAGGCGTGCACACCCGAGGTCGGGCTGCCTGTGGACGGGGGTCCCAGGGGCCGTCGGGTCCACCGGCCAGGAAGGGACACCGGTGTCAAAGACATGACCGTGTTCGAAGGGCCCCAGGGACGCACAGGATCTACCGAAGTCTGCTCTTCTTCAGTTGTGACGTTCGATCCAGTTATACAGAAACGCTCACTGCTGTGAGCTGAGCTTCCACGGCTGACGAGTGGCAAAGGACACTCACCCGGAATTTGGCCAGTGAGTCGCTTCTCCATAGCTGTAGTTGACAAGATCACATTTATGATTTATAACTTCTATCATCTATTAAAAAGATAAAGAGTTCAGCTTAGGCAGCCATTCATAAAAACAGAAAAGCCAGCACAATAAAAGCATCCCACAGTTCTGTAACCAATCATATTCCAACTCACAAGTTACTGCCAGACATATGGCTGACAAAAAAAGGTGCGTGTGTGTGTTTGGGGGTGGTGGTGATACACGGCACAGGAAGTAGTCAATAAAAAACAAACCAGCTTCTGCAGAATTGAGCTGGAGAGACGAAGGAGGTCTCTTTAAAGTCTAAATTCACTCAAGTGGAATAGAATTCATACGTTAAAGTGAAATGAAGAATAAATTCTTCTTACACTGATGAAAGCAGGCTGGCTGAGACGTCTTCTTGTCTCTTTTCATGCTTTTAAAAGTACCTCAAAATAGTCTGCTAAGGGATTTACTACAAGTTAGAAGTATAAACAATGTTTTCATATTTCCCCAAATCCCTTTAACCCAAATAATTTCTAATAAAAATGTTTTTAAGTGAGTTAAGCATTTTGGGCTTTTGAAAACAAAGCCCTATACGCTGGATACGGTTCCCTGTATTTTTGGTAAAGCAAGAGCAGCTTGCTAATCAAAGCACCCCCGACCGTGAGCCATCAGCCCGGAGGCCGGCAGCTCAGGAGCACTCACAGCTCGGATGAGGCCCGTGCCTGTCTCCATCGTGCTGAGCCTCGTGTCTCCGATCTTGATGGAAAGAATCTGAGCGCCAGGAGCTACGCCATTCCGCTCAGGTTCTTCGGGAAAATGCCCGGCAGCTATGCTAGCTACGTGTGTTCCGTGGGCTCCTAGAGGCAAGAAGGGGAGAAGACGAGGAAACACCCTCAGAGGCTCAAAGTTTTAACCGCGGGATTCAATCTGCCTAGTAGTAATCAGAATAAAAACATGCTTATCTTAACGTGTAAGGGGGTACTGCTTCTTCTGTCTCTCAACAATAATTCACAAAAAATGACTGTGAATTACATACGCTATTCTGCCATCCGGGATTCTATGCTGTTAAGTCACAAAGGTGAGAAAGTATTCCCACACGTGTAACTGACAAAGTGCTTATATCTAGAACATAATCTTTCAAAAAAAAAAAAAAAAGAACCCTAAAGAAAAATGGGTAAAGAGCGTTTGAAAAACATTTCCGAAGAGGATGACCAATGGCAAATAAATGTATGAAAAGATGAGTCACCTGGGAGACGCAAACGAAGGCCACACGGAGCCTCCCCTTGCTAGAGAGCGGAGGCTGAGGGTGGCCCGAGGGTGGGGCCGTGCACAACGCTCTGCGCTCTGCGGCGGGCGTGACACGCCTCTGCTCCTGCCAAGGGGAGCTCGGACGGTCTTCAATACTGTATGGCCCGACCACACCCAACCAGCTCTCCCAGACACGGGTTCCAACTAAAACAAAACCCAGCTTCTTCACAGACCTGTACACGCTTGTTCAAACAACCCAAATGCGCATCTGGAGGTGAATGGATAAATGAACCATGGTGGACGCACCCCGTGAAACACTACTCAACAATAAGGAACAAGCTACGTCTCATCACAATATGGATTCAGCCCAACATGCTGAAATGGGTGGGCAAAAGCAAACTGTATTTCTAAAATCCATTTATATAAAATTCTATCAAATGTACAGTAATCAAGGGCGGACAGAAAGCCATTCAGCGACTACCAGAGGATGTGAGTGGAGACAACTGGATTATAAAGGAAGAACAAGCCACCCTTTGAGGGTGGTGGTGATGGAGACGTTTGTTGTTTCGGTTGCGGGGATGGTTTCCTGGGTGTGTGCACATATCAGAACTCACCACCCTGTGAGTGTGTAGCGTGCAGCTTCCTGAACCTGAGCTGTGCCTCTACGGACGTGGCAGGGTGGGGGTGAGGGGCAGGGGGAGCTGGGTACCCCACTTCACCCTCCTTACTCCCTCCCAGAAGTGAGCACTGCCCTGCAGCTGGTGCACACCTTCTTTGCACCTGTATTTTTATATTTTTACCACACACACACCCCCATAAACCATTTTCACACAATTTTTTTTAACATCAATACATTTTTTTCACTAAAATTTATGTATCTGAGATTTATACATAGTTATATGCAGATTTATTCATTTTGATTACTATATAACATATTCCACAGGATGAATAACATAATTTTAAACAAACACACAGATTTCAAGAAAGTTTGTAACTTTTTTGAAATTACACAGAAAGCCATGGTAAGGATCCTTTTACCTGATCCTTCACACTCGTGGGTGAATTTTCAGGAGTTAGTATTTGGAGGTAAAATTATTGTTCATAGAATAAACTATGTTTATGTTATTTTTTTGTAGCTGGACCATGCTCACACTCCTGGAATGGATCCTACATGGTTGTGGCCTTAAAAAAAAAAAATCTTTCCAGGAAATCAAATCACATCCGTGACTCCAGACCTAGTTCTGTTGTCGGGATGGGTCAGTTCTCCTTAAGGCTGTTTCTGGGTAGAGGAACGTATCCTCCCGGTGCTTTGCTTGCTCATCTCTAGTTAGCAAACCCGAGACAGAATATACCTCCACTGGTCACTATGGAGAGCAGGTTCCCGTCGTCGTATATGTTAACGGAGTAGTTCAGCATCTCGGCGGCGCCGAAGGAGCCGTACTCCTGGGCCTCTTTGTAGTTTCTCAGAACAGTCGATTTACTCAGGTCCCCATCTTCACTCGAATCGATGCAGGCTCTGGGAAAGGAGAATTAAGAGCAAGTAATGCAATTCATCTTCTTTTTCTACCTTTCTGAAAATCACACAATACTGTTTCTCGAGGATCTTCTCACCACACCATCTCTGTTTACCAGCACAAACGTGGCAGCTGCCTCTGTCACAGAGGCTTCAGGAATCAGACCACCTTAGCCTCTAGGTCTCTGGTGGTAAATCCTTTTCCCACTTCCCTCCTCTGCCCTTTCAACATTTATAGTAGAGACTCTTGCCAGATCCTCCTGCACGTACTTTCCAAACTGCCCAGCTTCAATCAGGAACATTTCTATGATCAACCTGCTGTTGTCTATTTAATGACTCCTGTCTGGTTAAGGGGGTAAGATTCTTTAAAAGAGGTTAAGAGTCAGCTTTCATGCCTAAAATACTAAGAAGTTCAAAAGGCTTTATCCGAAACTACTCAAAAGCCAACCTGGCTCTCAAGGTGCTTTGCTTAGAGATATTAAAGTCTTGTAAACCAAATCTCTGGGCAGTTTTGAGGGCTTAATGTTCTTCAGAGCAGGCAAGACCATTTTTAAATGAAGATGTATAAAATCCACATGGCTTACCTCCAGGTCTCACCATCAAACCACACCAAGCAGTCGTACACCGGGCCAGGATCACTGTACTTTTTCTCAAAAGAGTTTAGCAATTCCACTTGACTCTGAAGCTCCTCTTTGATTAATTTATTTGCCTAATCAATTAGAACATGTGTTAATGTTAGTACATTTTGTGCTCTCAGACAACCAAAGATAATGTGACCCAGTAGTAATTTTACCCTGGAAAAAATATAAGAAAATTTTCCTTTTATGTCTGTACAATTTGAAATTCAATTTAGTGGCAGATATCAATTAAAATATTAAATTAAAAAAAATTTCACTTACTATCATAGCCCCTCACTACACCTGCTTTGGGAAAGACACAGTGCTAGGTGGCGGGGACCTCATTGGGCCAAGGGTGTTAGTCACATACCTGTAACTGCGTGATTCAGTTCCAAAAGCAACACTACAATTGCTACACGTTAGTTTATCTACCTTTAGATTTTTACATCCAGGAACATTTCCATTTCAAATCTGTTTCTTAAGAGCCCAAATAAATAACAGGAATTATGAATAGTCTCGCCTCGGTTGAATTCGCTGAGTTAAATACATACTGTATTTATGGCCAAGTACAAGCTGCTATTCAACCATCCTGAGCCATAAAAACGGAAAAGTCGCATGCTTCAGTCTCAGCACTTTTTAAAACTACGTACTATACGAGATGGCCCTACATTCGCCTGACTAGTCCAAGCGAATAAAAATTTAGGTTTCACATGTTCCCAAAATCTTAAGTTATGCTTCATTTTTCCTTATTCAATATATTCAATGTTTACTCCTCCTCAAAGAAAAAGACAATTATGTAAACATTGTGGCATACAAAATAAAATGGCTAATTAAATGCAGACCCCTCTTGTATAGTTAGTGCCCTGTATGTAGTACCTGAAATACAACATTTCATGTCTCCAACGGGAGGCTGAAGAACAAAAAGTGATCTAACCAAAAATTATACAGCTGTTAAAAATGAACACAGATAAAGTAAATAAAAGTGTGTGTGTGTCTAGATCTATACAGGCTGGTGGGCCTTGACCCGACCTCCATGTTAATGAAAGCTCCTGAAAAGTTTTTAAAATATCTGCCTCCTGTGTAAGGTTCTGATTTATTTCCTCTCCAGGACACAAACACGGAGTTTTTAAAGCTCCTCACGTGATCCTACCAGGCAGCCAGGGCTCAGAACCACCGATACAATCCCATTTCTGATTAAGAAATGCACGCCCTAGAAGCCTAAATAGACATCTCCTCCAAAAAAGGCACCCGTGTGGCCCACAGGCACAGGCAGAGATGCTCAGTGTCACTTACTATTAGAGAAATGCAAATCAAAATCACAATGAAGCCATCACCTCGTGTGGGTCAGAATGGCCATCCTCAGAAAGTCTACGAATAATAAATGCTGGAGAGGGCATGGAAAAAGGGAACCCACTACACTGTTGATGGGAAGCGTCAATTGGTACAGCCACTATGTTTCAAAAACAGTACGGGGATTCCTTAGAAAACTAAAAATAGAGTTACCACAGGATCCAGCGATCCCACTCCAGGGCATAAACTCGGAAAAGATAAAAACTCCAATTCGAAAAGATAACATGCACCCCAGTGTACACAGCACTGTTTACAACAGCCAAACAAGGAAGCAACCTACGCATCCATCCACAGGTGGCTGGATAAACAAAGTGTGGCACATCCATAAATATACACACACACACACACACACGATGGAGTATTACTCAGCCATAAAAAGAACAAACTAATGTCATCTGCAGCAACACGGATGGATACAGAGATTATCACAGTAAGTGAGGTAAATCAGAAGGAGAAAGGCAAATGCCATGATACCATTTACGTGTGGAATCTAAAAAGAACAACACGAATGAGCTTACTGACGTGACAGAAAAGACCCACAGACACAAAACAAATCATGGTTACCAGAGGGGAGGGAGGGGAAGGGATAGGTTAGGAATGTGGGCGTAACAGATACACACCACTACATATTAAGTAGATAAACAAAGACCTACTGTATAGCACAGGGAATTATATTCAATATCTTGTAATAATCTATAATGGAAAAGAATCTGAAAAAGAATATATATATATGTATGTATAACTGAATCACTTTGCTGTATACCTAAAACACTGTATATCAACTATACTTTGATTAAAAAATTCATTTAAAAAGTGGCATGCAATAACAGAAAAATTCAGAAGGATGAACATCAAGTTGCTGCCAGCATCCCTGGGTGGTGACATTCCAGAGACTTTCACCTGCTAACCCTTACATACCTCTGGTGCTCCAGCATCTGCAATAGCACTTACTGCTTTCATAATAAACCGAGATGCTATTTTTTTCATCTCATAGACTGATCCACAAAACATGCAACAGCAAGAATGTAGAAGAATGGGAACTCTCGTACGCTTCCTATGGAATTGGTACGGTCACTTTATAACCCACCGGAAGACCGGCACGAGAACTTCCAAAACAGGATTTTTTCATCCTTGCCCCAAACTGGAAACGAAGCAAGGATCAATCTGCAGAATGGACACATACACTGTGGTCCGGCCCTCAGAGAGTAACGAGAGTGAGCTATTGCAACACTCTGCACTGGAAGGATCGTACAGAAAACATCGGATGAAAGCCGCGATGCGTAAAGGGACAGACACCGTATTATTCCAGTTTACAAAATTCAAAACGGGTGAAGTCACTCGACAGCGTCAGCCATCAAGGATGGTGGCTGCTTCTGGTGGAGGCAGCGGTGAGCAGCCAGAGGCATGAGAGGCGCTGGGGTGCTGCGCACGCGGGGTGCTCCCTTTGTGCCGACTCCTGACATCGCATCTAGGATGTGTGCACTTTTCCGTGCGGGCATTCTATGTTCATTAAGAACTTTTAAACATTCAACCGATATATAGATTTCAGGACAAACGAGGAAAGGAAAATAAGTAAGTAAAATTAGACAAGTTAAAACATGGGGGAGAAAACAAACTTGGGGGAAAAAATCTGTGCATTCTCTAAGAACTGTTAATTCTCTAAGAACACAGTAATGTTTAAATAAAAGCGACTAGCACCAACTTGAGAAGGACAGTTGTTGGCAACGTCGAACTCTTCCTGCTTCCGACAGGCCTCCGCGAGGGCTACTCTGTGGACAGGGTCCCAGATTTTTTCCTTCCGTTCTTTCTGCAAAGACAGAGAAATGCCCTTCCAATTAGGTGGACTAATACGCAGGTAAACCGAGACAGGAATTTAAGAGTTGTTCTTAGCTGCGATGCTATACAGTGCTCATACAGAGGTCAAAAAAAAAAAAGTCATTTATAATCAAGTTGATAAAGCAATGAATGGATCAGTTATAAAAAACGTGACTAGTTAATTCACCATGCCTAGACTCTAAAAGCACAAGTTTACCAAGGCCCAACCAGATGTTATTTTTATATATCACAGGCGCCCATTTAAATCCTTCTCCAAGAACAGATAATACCATGTCAGGTAGCAGCCTGAAATCCCATCATTCGAAGAATGATCATTCAGCCAAGAGCAAGCAGAAGACAGGGGTAAGCCCGCAGCTGCGCTCTGGTGGGCTTCCTGCCCCCCGCCTCCCTGGCCTGCTCCTTTTTCCCACCCGCGTTGACGTGATGGGGCTCTTTGCTGCTGAAACTGGTCCTCCCGCCCTCCCGACTGTCTTGAACCACAGTGCCTCCCAGTGGAAGTCGGCTAGTTAAAGAAAGCCTCTCCATCAACTCCACGGGACTAAGAAAGGGAAATCTGCTTGAACCTAATCCATACCTGAATGTGGCTGATTAAATTTAATATAATGCATAAAAAGACTGTGCGTTTCAGCCTGAAATATTAAAATAAAATAGTATCTAATAGAAGTTGACTTATGTGCATTTATTTTCTGAATTTTTTTTTTTTTTAGAATGACTGGAATTGGACAAGTCAAGATTTAAATGTAAAATACTGAGTAACTTCTTACTGGCTCACTGACCCTTGGAGAAGCAAATCACAACCCTAGACTATACGGCCCATGGGTCTCACCCTGAAGGCCCACTTGCAAGCATCACATCTTGTTTTACTACTTTAAAATCTTACATAAAATTAAAACTTCATTTCCTTAGTCATACTAACCACATTTCAAGTTTTCAATAGCTACTTGTGGCTCGTGGCTACTACAACGGATGGATAATGAACATTTCAAACTCTCCTGTAACTACTGCTCACTGGTTTTACAATTCTTGGCTCTCCAAAGACAGACTGTGTTTCCCGTCCTTCAGCTGCTTTAGGTCTGAGTTACTTCCTTCCCTGGTACTGAATCATCACTAACTGGGATCAAGAAAGCAAGGCAAAGACTAGGAAAATGGGATAAATTATCATAGCAATGACAGGAACAGGAATAAATAAGGCAGTCTAGGCTTTAAATTGATTGTCCAGTGAAAGCATATCCCTTTTCCCAGAAAAACACAAACAGACAAAATGTGAATAAAATTTCAAGGTATTCAGATTCCCTAAACTTATCCATGTATCTCAGATTAGGAAACACGAATAGGTAACATTTCACCGGATAGCATCTTTCTTGAAGCAGATATCATTTGAAAGTCTCCAGATCCCCTTAATAATCATCAGGTTAGTGGGAGCAAGAAGTCTCTTTCTTCAGTCTGAATAGAATCTGAAGAAGTCATCGATGCTAGATTGTCCGTTACCTGAATTCTTTCCTTGAGAGCCTTTGGATAGAAATCGTAGCCATTTTTTATGCCAATGTGATATCTGCCTGAGGGATTTGTCCAGGTCACAGGAATCTATGGGAAAAAAGAACATTTCTCACTCACTAAATGCTTCCCAATTCCAATGGTACAGTCCTGGGGGAAAATCTATCCTTGGGGCTCAACTTGGAGCAGGCCGCCTTAGAGCATAGCTTTAATACTCTAAGTTGCCATTTAACATATCTCTGGCTCCTTTTGTCTCAACAGTGAGATAGCTTAACTAGAGTACTTTCATTTACACAATGCTTTATAGTTTATGCAGGGCTATCAACATCACATTGAACCGCTAGGACCTTCAGTTCCCAAGCACTCAGGACAGCTCACTCCCCCATCATCCAACTGCCCATCAACCAGGGGAGGGAAGCAACTTACAGAACCTCTCCGCCCTCAGATGTCTCGCTAAGAAAAAGAACTTCACTCTCTTCCAAGATACTACAGGGATGGGCCCGGAGCCTATAAAAAGAGCTCTTTGTGTCCTTAAGAAAAAAGCTCTATAAAATCATGATAATTACATACAACATCTTATAATAGTCTTTCCTGCTCTCTCAAAGTATTTAAAAATAACACTTCAAGCTTTTAATTTACATAAAATACAAAGAGCATGCCCAGTTTACAAATGGAGAACGCAAAGAAGCAAAGAGAAATTAAACTTCTGGCCCAAAAGGAGGGTTGAAAAGAAAGCTGGAATCTAGTTCTATCAAGAGACAAAAACCTGGTGTAAACGATACAGAATTTAAAGCCAGACAAACCTGGCTATGGCCCAGACTCTGCCCCTCACCAGGTGGGAGCCACGGGCTTCCACTTCCTCATGTGCAAAAGGAAGAAAATCATCTTTACTTCACAATTGCCATGAATAAGAATTTGTGTGAACATCAACCAACTTGAAATGTCAATTAAGACCATGGGGACCCTTCACATTCTATCATCTCAGGACCCACGATCACTAAAAACAGCTTTTAAAGGTGTACAAATTATGAAGCTGAACTATCAACCACTAAAAGCTGCGGACTGACTCACAGTTCTCACTTGTGCAGCATCTCTACTCGACTCGAATCCTCAAGTCCCTCTTCATCAAATTATTCCCCAGGCAGGAAGCCTGTGGAGGAAATTTTCTCACAACTAAATAGAGGAAGACAATTGTGCACAGAACTTCCAAGATCTACTGACCTTCAAAGCCTGCACATACTGTAAAGCAATTATCCTTCAATTAAAAAGAAATTTTAAAAAAAGTCTGCATATTATCAGTAATCATTTCTGAATCAGTGACTCTAGAGTTCGTGAAATTTTAAGTATGCTGGCATACAAACTAGCACTTTTCATTCAAAACTGACCAGCCTGCTTTAGATAATAGAGATTCTTAACTTGTTCTTGCAACACCCGTGACACACAATAATAACGTGCTGCAACAATAGAGAGCAAGCAATCACTGCCTATTTAATCACAGGTGTCCCACCACCCAGGTGGCTTTCTTCCCGTTCGCTCCTGACAACGTCTTTGTGCAGAGATTATGAAAAGCTGTGAAATGCCAAAGGATTAAATGAAATAACCGATCAAAGTAACTGCAAAATAATCAGGGGCTGAGACAATCACAATCACTTAAACTATGTATGTAATACAATAAAAATAATCGAGTAGACATCATTTGTGTTTAATTAAAGCAAGACTAAATTCCGCAGGGACCATGAACCAGATATTTCTCAAATTGCTACCATGCATTTTCTTCACAGTACTTGTGGACTAGTTACAAAAATGTAACTAAAAAATAAATAAATAAGAAAATAGAAATTACGCATAATCACGGTTCTGCTAGTCCACCTTAACCATGTGAAAGCTGGCTCTGCTGTTTGTTGTTCAGTTGCTCAGTTGAGTCCGACTCTTTGTGACCCCATCGACTGCAGCACGCCAGGCCTCCCTGTCCATCACCATTTCCTAGAGCTTGCTCAGACTCATGTCCATTGAGTCAGCGATGCCATCCAATCATCTCGTCTTCTGTCATCCCCTTTCCTCCTGCCCTCAATCTTTCCCAGCATCAGGGTCGTTTCAAATGTGTCGGCTCTTCACATCAGGTGGCCAAAGTACTGGAGCTTCAGTTTCAGCTTCAGTCCTTCCAGTGAATATTCAGGGTTGATTTCCTTTAAGATTGACTGGTTTGATCTCCTTGCAGACCAAGGGACTCTCAAGAACTCTCACCACAGTTCAAAAGCATCAGTTCTTCTGTGCTCAGCTACCTTTACTCTGAGGCCATTACAGAATATGTCATTTTACGTATTTGAGTATTCCATACAAATGAAGTTATTTTGGGTCTCTCTTAAAAATCAAAGCGCTTTATTTATTTTTTACCACTTTGAGCTGCTCTCTTTAAAAGAGTTTTAATTACACAGTAACTACAGTATGGTAAGACTGATTCTCAAACAAGAAACAGAATTTCTTTAATTACTAATTACACCTCATTTTTCTGACTCTTTTAAAGAAAAGCTGTTTAATGAGTTGAAGCATTTCTCAATGAGACAAGTGTCACCGTGGGTTGTTGACACTGCATGCAAGAAAATCATGTTGACTTTTTTGCCTCAAAACTGTACTTCAGACTTGTCAGCCTCACGGTCGGGTTGGACACAAGGACCCTCTCCCTTTCAGCTCTCACTGCATCTAAATTTGATGTTAAGTGTGGCTGAGGCTTTCACAGTCTCTGAACTAGCCTAAAAAGTGATGATTTGAAAAATGACTTCAAGTTAAATGAGGTAGAACTTTAAAAGGCACTGTGCTTCCTTCCAAACGCTGCTAAAATTAGAATAAGGAAAAGGAAAAAAAACAAAAACCCTAATGACAAAGAATGGGCAATGAGGCTTTAGAAGCCAAGAGTCACCACATTTTGAAGGTTGCAAAGTAAGAGCCGGCACTGAAAATTGGTGGGCAAACTGTGGACTTACTTTTAACACATGTGGTGGGACAAGTGGGTGTTCAGATGGAAAAAAAGAATACAGGGATTCCTATTTTAAACGAAGCATTAAATCAATTCCAGGTGAATTCTAGAACAAACAAGAAAAGAAAAATGATGGATGCTTTTAGAAAATAAAAATGGGAGAACATCCTCATGATTTTGGGTCAGGAAGGGTTTCTTTTTTTTTCTTTACTATCAAATACAATTTAAAAAAAAATCAAAGCAGGTGATCATATTCATTCAAGACCTTTACTGTTTCTTTTGCTTGTCCTTCATTTCTGCTGCTCCAGGTTTTCCTTTGAAAAGGTCTGGTTATTTTTTGTTTTTTTTTTTTTGTTTTTTTACTATGTAAAAAAAGTGTACCTGCTGGTTATAAATACTCTTACTTTTACTTTATCTGGGAATGTCTTTATTTCACCTTTTTCCCCTGAATGTATTTTCACTGCATACAGAATCTGAGATTGACAGATCCTTTCTTTCTGCACTGGAAAAATGTCTCGCCACACCTTTCGGGCCCCTAGGGTACTGATGAGAAGGCTGAAGTCAATCAAGTATCCTTCCCATCTATATAGTGGGTCACTTTTTCCCGGCTCTTTTTGGCAATCTGATTGGATGTTTCTGGGCATGAATCCCTTTCAGTTTATCCTATTTGGGGTGCACTCAGCTTCTGGAATTAGCAGGTTTATATCTTTGCCAAAGTTTGGAGAACTTCTCCCCCAAATTTTTTTTTTCCAGCAGCACACTCCTTTCCCCTCTTTCTTAGGGTCTGATGATGCAAATATCTGACCATTCATTACTGACCTACAAGTTTCTCAAGCTAAGTTCGTTATTTCCCAGTGTTTCTCTTCCTTATTCAGAATGGTTATTTTCTATTGGTTGATTTTAAAGTTCGCTCAGACTCTTCTATCATCTTCTTTCTGCTACCGCATCCTTCCTGTCATGTTGTCTTAAAAAAAAATTTCAGCTATCATAAAAATATTTCAGTTCTAAAATATCCATCTGAGTGTTTTTTACAGCTTGCACATCTTTTGCTGAGTCTATTAGTTACTGCTGTGTTATGAATTACCATAAATGTTGTGATTTAAAAGAACACACATTTCCTGTCTTACACATTCTGTCAATCAGAAGCTGGCACCGCTGGGCTGGATCCTCCACTTGGCTTCAACCGAGGTGCTGGCCAGGGCCCTACTCTCATCTGTGGCTGGTCTGATGGCAGGTTTGGGGGTGTTCGTTTCCCTTTGGTCTGTGAGGTTAAAGGCTGGTGCTTCTCACTCATTGTCAGCTGGAGGAAGGATTTCATAAAACACAAAAGCCTTAACCAAAAAGGCAGAGGGCTGATTTCCAACTACAACAGATCTGATGTCCTCCGCATGAAGAGACATCACCTGGAAGGTGAAAATATGAGTACAGAGTGGGAAAAGATGCCCAAAACACAGGTAACCCAAGGACAGGTCACCCCACACACAAGTAAGAAAACGACAGACGACTCAGGATTCAAAGCAACCAGCAAAGGCACGCGGAGGGGCGCTCCACCAAAGAGAAACTCCAGACGCCTAAGCGACACACGAGAAGGGGCTCAATCTTAACAGTCGTCGGAGAAACACAAATTAAAACTACAAAGTGATACAGCTTAGAATTTAATTCTAATCTATTCACAAAAGTTAAAAAGCCTGAAAACATCAACTGGTAGCAGCGTGACTACTAAAAGGCCTGCATATTCTAGTGGAAACGTATTTTAGTACAACCAGCTGGAGAAAATGGGTGAAGGGGTCTCACCCAGTCAAGGTGTCTCTGACTCAGCAATTCCACTCCCAGGCACGTATCCTAGAGCGACCTACACATGGGTGCGCAGAGTATGTCTGCAAGAACGTTTTCTAAAGAACTGTGACAGTCCCAAAGCGGAAACAACTGTTCCAGGAGAACGGACACCACGTGGTACAACCATGTCCCAGAGACATGAAACCGAACACGTCGCTGCCCCACGCACATCACGGCTCAATGTCACGAATCTCACACACACCCAGGAAACGAGGACATGAACGACACAGAAGTGAGGCCACTCATACAAAGCCCACAGACAGGTAAAACTCACAACAGATTCCATGTATCCGCACAGAGGTGGTAAAACCGTCAAGGAAAGCAAAGAACTGATTTCACAAAAGCCAAAATACGCTGTGATCTGGAGAACACAGTGAACCCCCGCGGCAGCACTCTGTCTTATCTACAGCAGGTAAAGCGGTGTTCACTGAAATTACTCGTGCAACTGCACAAACGTGCCTTGTGCACTTTTCCTTTTGCCTGTACAATTAATCATGAAAGGCGTCTGCTTCTATTCACTTTTTTGCTTTTATCTGTTCCCCTAACTACTACTGGCCGTAAGAAACCGACCACCAGTTACTCAAGACGGCTTAGCAACAGCATCCTTAGAGAAAGAGAGGACGAGCATCTTCAAAGCACCTAACCAGCAGCTGATCTTATACTGGCGGAAGAGTTAGACATCAACCGTCAGCAGTTTATGTGCTATTTGGAAGAAGCAGAATTAGAATACAGGTTATTTAACCAGAGCACAGTTAAATCAAAGAAACTTGAGGACTTTACTGTGTTGCTTTCCTGACTCACAGAAGCCGTAAACGTCTGTTGCTTGAAAGCAGGATGTCTCGGGGTGATCTGTGATACATCAACAGGTAACTAACATCATACCACGGAATGTAAGGTAAAAACATAAGATGCTTTGGGGTGACAGCACCAAAAAATAAAGAGAAAAATTCAGCGAAAAGATAAAAGCTCCAACCTTGAGCACCCTTCCTGAGAGACCAACAATCTCCCCGCCCTTTGGCTCCACCACCGTGGCCGTGTTCACATCGCCGCTTCCCGTTGTGTCGATGATATCGATGATTTTCGGTTTCCCATCAGTTGTAACCTGAAGATTAAGAGACCATTAAAACATGAATTACAGAATCCAGTTTTTACTCTGAAAGAAATGCCAACCCTCAAATGTGTGTTTGTGCATGTACACGTCCCCATAGATATAAAATATTCTATAAAATCTGCATTCATTTAAAAAAGGGATCTGAACTGTTTTAAGCCAAAAGCTTGACAAATACTCTCAAGAATATGTAGTCATATATTCAGGTAAATACTTCCTGAGCACTGACCATAGGCCACACTCCACTAGGGGTACAGTAGAGAAAATTCCTGACCTCACAGACTGTGTGTTATATGGACTCAATAAACCAAGAAATTTGCCAGGCCTTGCCAGCCCAGGAAGCCAACACCCCCTCGGGTGCTCAAGCCAGAAACGCAAGAAGGCCTTCTCGGCCTCTCTAGTTTAGTGCTCGCTGCCAGCGTCCCCAGAGGGCCTTCATTCTACCTCTGAAGTGCGGTTCAGACCCACCTTCTCTGGGTGTCCACACTGGCATCCTGAGCTTCTCCACCACCGTCACCTCCTGCCCTCCTAACGGGACGCCGCCCCCAGGAGGCCCTCCAGGATACAGGCGCACCCTCCCGGCCCTGACCACTTGGCCTCCTTTCCACTCGTCGGCCATGGCCGCCACCTTCCTGCACCAGGCCCTCCTGCTGAGAACTTTTTGTCCCTTCAGTTGTTCGCAAGAGTCCTGGTCTCGTCTCAGGGACCCCGTTTTCCAGAGAACGCTGCCCCTTCACAGAGGCCTCCCTGCTGGCCTCGTCTAAGCGCTCGTCACCCTAAACCCGATCATTCCTCCTCACGGTACCGTGGGGCCTTCGCAGAACTCCACTCGCTTCGGAATCACGGCTGCGACTCTCCCCCGATTTGCGCTAGTGGAAGGGAGGCTCCACCGGGGCAAGGGCCGTGTCTGTCTGATTCCCCCAATTACTCCAAACCCGGCAGCATCTGTTAGGCACTCGAGGCTCCTGGCTTATTGGGCAGCCTGACACTCCTTACTCGGCATTAAGATGGATTTTCCTCAGCTGCGGGGGGCCCTCCGACTGCTGCAACCCACGCTAACACTGAGCACCCCACTGCCTCTATGGGGGGAGCCCTCCTNGGGCCGTGTCTGTCTGATTCCCCCAATTACTCCAAACCCGGCAGCATCTGTTAGGCACTCGAGGCTCCTGGCTTATTGGGCAGCCTGACACTCCTTACTCGGCATTAAGATGGATTTTCCTCAGCTGCGGGGGGCCCTCCGACTGCTGCAACCCACGCTAACACTGAGCACCCCACTGCCTCTATGGGGGGAGCCCTCCTGGGGCTCTTTCTGGGCTAGCTTCACCAAGGGGATTTGTCACATTCAAGAGGAACGTGTTGAGCGAGCAGCGGGAATCAGGTCCGGAGAAAGGAAGAAAACAGAAGACCCCTGCCCTCACGAGAGAAGGAGGAAGGGACAGCCAGCGGGAAGCTGCTGGATGCGGCCGGGAGCTCAAAGCCGACGCTGTGTGCCCACCTCGAGGGGCGGGAGGGGACCCATGTGTGCCTGCGGCTGACTCATGCTCATGCGTGGCAGATACCAACACTACGGTGTAAAGCAATCAGCCTCCAATTAACAACAAATTAATTAAAAAAGAGAGAAACAGGAATGTAAAAAAGAAAAAAAAATGCCTACAGGGTGCCAAGAGCCCAGCCCTCAGACTCCCCTTGCACCCGAGAATTCACCCTTTTTGAGCTGAAGTGCAGGGTCCAATCCTAGGAGTCTTTCCCGCCACCCCCCAACCCCCCACACCCACCCACCACTGCAGGGTGCTCAGAATCCTGCAGTTAAGGTGCACCGGAGAGGAGGAGTTTGCTATGTGGAGGAAACACACACGCTTTTTTCTTTACAAGGGAAAATTAGCGACTGGCGGGTGGATCTCAGATCTCACTTCAATCATCGACCAACCAGGGGCTGAGAGTTCTGTCGGGGGCTGCACTGCTGTTATTTTTTGGTGATAAAATTCTTAAACTGGGTGATTATTTCTTGGGGGCTGTCTATATTAGGAATAAGTATTCTAATACTTATTCCTCCAAATCAGGAGGAGGCTCAGAAGGCTCCAAATCATAATTAAAAGTCACTGCAGAAATCATATCCAACCCTGACAAGATTATGATAAGACTTAAATCAGACACTGATTTTGAAAGGACTGGCTACGTATCTTCAAACATGAAATGAAAATATAGGAATGAAGAAAAATGTAAGAGAATCTAACAAGATAAAAACAGAAACCACTAGGAAAAGTGCAAACTCTCCTATAAACTCTATGAAACTAGCTAGGATCATGTATTAAGACCATATGCAAACAATCCATTTTAAAAAGTTTTCCAAGTAAGTGTGTGATTTGAAAGCTGCATCACAGCACCAAGAATACAAACCATTTGCCTTCATTTTCTCATTCAATAAAGCAAACAACATCAGTGCCTTGAGATCAAGAATCGTAAGAGATCGTTAACAAGTCTGACACGGATCCTTCTCATTGGAGACCTCATTCATCAGTGTGTGAGCAAAGGAAGACAGCCTAACGGGATTTCGTGCTTTATTCAGCATCTGCTACTGTGATCAGCTTCACTCACTAGGACTTCTCTCTCACCCATGAAAAGTTCTCATATATATGGTTTTCTATCTGTGTACTTCTCCCTTCATCATTAGGTGAAGGGACCTACTCCACTGGAGAGAAGACGCAAGAGGGAATTTAAGGGTAGGAAGGTTTTAGAAAGGCAAATCGGCTGAGAATTCTGCAAGGAGCTCTGGCAGGAGGAGAGGAAACTGCACTGCTAACCTGAGACCGCTGTCCCTCTACTGGGAGGCCTGGACGGTCACAGGGGGCTGAAGACACAGCTACTATGACGAGAGCAAAGGTGGTAAGCCCTGGGAATGGAGGGGGAGATGGCGGGATGCTTCCTGGGCGATGCTGGCCGAACAGAACAGAACTTGCCCAAAGGTTCCTCCGCAACATCAAGAACCTCAGCTACTTTGTATATCCAGTGAAACACTTACTGTGGCAAAGTTGGCGAGGGTTTACACAAGATCAGAATCAGAGTAGGAAATTCGCCAATTTTTCTGCACAAACTGCAGTGAAGGAGCAAGCATTCACTTGAAATTTCAGGGACGATCCTGAAAACACTCCTTTGAGCAAAGCACGGTATGATGCAAACAAACACTATGAAACGACTCTTATTCTAAGAACACAGTGATAAAATGAGTCAGACAGGCTTTGCTTTCGGAAAGCTTACAGTCCAGCTGGAAAGACAAGTGAGACAAGAGAACAGTGACACAGGACAATGAATAATAAAGGTGAAGGACAGTGTCCAGGAAGGGACAGAAGAACTACACAACCCGGCTCGGAGGAAATCAGGAAAGGCCAACCGAAAGGCAACCTTAAAACTGGCAGCACCTCCTATTAGTAACTAAATACACGTCGATGATAATTTCGTCACTGTACTCTATCTTGTTGCTGTTTAGTCGCTAAGTTGTGTCTGACCGTGATCCCATAGTAGCCCGCCGGCTGCTTCCGTCCATGGAATTCTCCAGGCAAGAACACTGAGGTAAGTTGTCATTTTCTCCTCGAGGGGAGGACCCAGGGATCTAACTCATGTCTCCTGCATTGGCAGGTGGATTTCACCCACCACTGCAGGGTGCTCAGAATCCTGCAGTTAAGGTGCACCGGAGAGGAGGAGTTTGCTATGTGGAGGAAACACACACGCTTTTTTCTTTACAAGGGAAAATTAGCGACTGGCGGGTGGATCTCAGATCTCACTTCAATCATCGACCAACCAGGGGCTGAGAGTTCTGTCGGGGGCTGCACTGCTGTTATTTTTTGGTGATAAAATTCTTAAACTGGGTGATTATTTCTTGGGGGCTGTCTATATTAGGAATAAGTATTCTAATACTTATTCCTCCAAATCAGGAGGAGGCTCAGAAGGCTCCAAATCATAATTAAAAGTCACTGCAGAAATCATATCCAACCCTGACAAGATTATGATAAGACTTAAATCAGACACTGATTTTGAAAGGACTGGCTACGTATCTTCAAACATGAAATGAAAATATAGGAATGAAGAAAAATGTAAGAGAATCTAACAAGATAAAAACAGAAACCACTAGGAAAAGTGCAAACTCTCCTATAAACTCTATGAAACTAGCTAGGATCATGTATTAAGACCATATGCAAACAATCCATTTTAAAAAGTTTTCCAAGTAAGTGTGTGATTTGAAAGCTGCATCACAGCACCAAGAATACAAACCATTTGCCTTCATTTTCTCATTCAATAAAGCAAACAACATCAGTGCCTTGAGATCAAGAATCGTAAGAGATCGTTAACAAGTCTGACACGGATCCTTCTCATTGGAGACCTCATTCATCAGTGTGTGAGCAAAGGAAGACAGCCTAACGGGATTTCGTGCTTTATTCAGCATCTGCTACTGTGATCAGCTTCACTCACTAGGACTTCTCTCTCACCCATGAAAAGTTCTCATATATATGGTTTTCTATCTGTGTACTTCTCCCTTCATCATTAGGTGAAGGGACCTACTCCACTGGAGAGAAGACGCAAGAGGGAATTTAAGGGTAGGAAGGTTTTAGAAAGGCAAATCGGCTGAGAATTCTGCAAGGAGCTCTGGCAGGAGGAGAGGAAACTGCACTGCTAACCTGAGACCGCTGTCCCTCTACTGGGAGGCCTGGACGGTCACAGGGGGCTGAAGACACAGCTACTATGACGAGAGCAAAGGTGGTAAGCCCTGGGAATGGAGGGGGAGATGGCGGGATGCTTCCTGGGCGATGCTGGCCGAACAGAACAGAACTTGCCCAAAGGTTCCTCCGCAACATCAAGAACCTCAGCTACTTTGTATCTCCAGTGAAACACTTACTGTGGCAAAGTTGGCGAGGGTTTACACAAGATCAGAATCAGAGTAGGAAATTCGCCAATTTTTCTGCACAAACTGCAGTGAAGGAGCAAGCATTCACTTGAAATTTCAGGGACGATCCTGAAAACACTCCTTTGAGCAAAGCACGGTATGATGCAAACAAACACTATGAAACGACTCTTATTCTAAGAACACAGTGATAAAATGAGTCAGACAGGCTTTGCTTTCGGAAAGCTTACAGTCCAGCTGGAAAGACAAGTGAGACAAGAGAACAGTGACACAGGACAATGAATAATAAAGGTGAAGGACAGTGTCCAGGAAGGGACAGAAGAACTACACAACCCGGCTCGGAGGAAATCAGGAAAGGCCAACCGAAAGGCAACCTTAAAACTGGCAGCACCTCCTATTAGTAACTAAATACACGTCGATGATAATTTCGTCACTGTACTCTATCTTGTTGCTGTTTAGTCGCTAAGTTGTGTCTGACCGTGATCCCATAGTAGCCCGCCGGCTGCTTCCGTCCATGGAATTCTCCAGGCAAGAACACTGAGGTAAGTTGTCATTTTCTCCTCGAGGGGAGGACCCAGGGATCTAACTCATGTCTCCTGCATTGGCAGGTGGATTCTTCACCACTGAGTCACCAAGGAAGCCCCATCTATTATATTTTAGTGAATATAAAATTAGGAAGACATTTACAGGACTACTTGTAACCTCCGTCCCCAAATTATATAATTTTTTCCCATGAGGAAATTACAGATCTTATCACACATATACACTTTTTTTTTTCCCATTCAACACAAGCACATTTCACAGAAAATGAATCTGGATAGGTGCTTTCGAGGAATTTTAACTTAACCAGGAAAAAAGTATGAAAAGCAAGAGACTAAAATGAAATGCTAAGTGCTACAGGAGGATATGAATAAACCGCTATGAGAGCGAAGAGGGAAAAGGAACTGTCAGCACGGACCGGGCCCTATCCCTCTTTGAAGTCCCAGGTCCTGACACAGCGGTTGGCATATACACAAAAATACACAATACATGCAGTGGGAGATGGCGGAAGTAAATCAGCAGATATCCCTAAAGGTAACAGGTGAGGGCCCAGCCGGGGGTTACGGGATTAAATAGGCCTTTACAGGTGCCTGTAGAAGGTCTGTGGGCAGATTAAATCCCATGTGTAGCGGCATGTGCTGGGGAAAGACCTGGAAGATCTGGGAAAGGGGCAGAGTGCTGTTGGTGGAAGCCCAGGACCAGGGGCGGGGGACAGAAGTGCTGAGATGCAAACCAAGGTTACGCAAGGAGCTGGAATCCGGTGGCGATGGCCGGTGCAAAGTTCAGGACTGGGGGTTTTCACGTAAAGACAACTGGGAGGCCCAAATAGTTGGTTTGATATTAAGCAAGGGTGTGATGGCGGGATTTTTTCTTATTTTTTTAAGGAAGGGTACTCTGGCAATGTGGAGGATGACCAGAGGTGGCCGGGAGGCCCCTGAATTCCAGGTCCTGTCCAAGCTCTGTCTCTCCTTCATGAACTCTGGCTGGCCCCCTGATCAATCTCTGTTAACAGTTACAGTCTGCACGACTCCAGCATCTTTTAATGCAGAACCTTAGATGCCTGAATATCTGCTACGGAAAAGACTTAACCACTTATTTAATTATTACTCCTCTCATCCTGCCACCATCTGCATTTAACAAGCCTACACATTGTCACAAAAGAGAGCTGAGCCTGAGGCCATCTCCAGAGAACGGGACTCTCCACCGTATTCCTCAAAGTTCTCCTTGTGCCTCCAGTTCCCTGCTCAGACTTCACTGGCTTTTCAAATGTCCAGTTCAAGCACCTCTTCCTATTTCACTGGCTCCTTCCACTTTATTTCTATCTACCTTCTTACCTTAATGATGCATACACAGATCTACAAAACACATTTGTTACAGGTAAGGAGAGTAAAAAAAAATACCTTAAAAATTCACTCATGTTTGCAAGTCACCTTACTGAATTCTTTTTGGATGGCCATGTTTAGGCCAATTTCTCAAAGTCGTTAGAACGTAGGCATTAGCTTTTCATTTCCCTTCAAATACACTGTCACGCAAACATTTATTGTTACATGCACACACCTAAGGGCTTCCCAGGTGGTGCTAGTGGTAAAGAACCTGCCTGCCAGAACAGGAGAGGTAAGAGATGAGGGTTTGATCCCTGGGTTGGGAAGATCTCCTGGAGGAGGGCATGGCAACCCACTCCAATATTCTTGGCTGGAGAATCCCATGGACAGAGGAGCCTTGCAGGCTCCATGGGGTCATAAAGAGTTGGACACAACTGAAGCAACTGAGTACACACACACCTAAAGCACATTTATCCTTCAGAGAGCTGGTGGTTTAAGATCCAGCATAAACTCCCTCAAGGTTATTTAAGCCTTGCTTAAAAAACATGAGTTTCTTGAACGCTTTTCTTGAGCTCTTTAAACAGTCACAGGTAACTAATCGTCTCAATTTTCAGAGCAGCGCGGTGGGATGAAAGTCGCTGCCTATACTTGGGCTTCCCTGGTGGCTCAGAGGTTAAAGCATCTGCCTCCAATGCGGGAGACCCGGGTTCAATCCCTGGGTCGGGAAGATCCCCTGGAGAAGGAAATGGTAACCCACTCCAGTATTCTTGCCTGGAGAATCCCATGGACAGAAAAGCCTGGTAGGCTATAGTCCACGGGGTCGCAAAGAGTCGGACACGACTGAGCGACTTCACTTCACTTCACTTCATACTTTATAGAGGGAGGAACGGAATGACGGGATGAGCAGGTCTGGGAGATCCTACGTCTTTTCCCCAGACAGTACTCCTCCAAACTCTTCCGATCCCCTTATTATCCTGACAAAAGAGCCAGTGAACCATGTCCTCCAGCTGTTCTCCTCCCACTTATCCCTATAAAAAGGAAACACACACACCACCCGGAATGGAAACCATTACTACCCGGGAATAAAGTCTCGAGGAAGTGATGGCTGTCACTGCTCTGAGTCTCCTGAGTTATTAACACAACTGGACCACTCCAGCGCAGGAGGGAAGGCGTCACCTGCTTCTCTTCCGAGGCTCCAAAGCTGCCCCGCAGGGCCAGAAGCAGGTGACTGGCACTCCAGACCGCTGCTCAAGAATTAAGGGGAGGAAGCAAGATACCCCCCCCCCCGGGGGGCGGGGGGGGGATTCTCTACAGAGCCGACCTGTTTCCTCTTCCCCTTGAATTACATCCTAACTTCCCAAACGCTTGTTATCCCGCTTATAAGAGAACACAATCAAGGATTTGAGAGGGTGGAGGCATGACAGAATCCCTCAACTTCAGGGTTTTAAGACATACAGGTGAAGGGTTGACACAGGGAAAGAGATCAGCAATCAGCCACGGTAGACATCCGAGAGATGGGACCTTGAGCAACGCTGAGGTTCTGCTGACTACTGGGTTTCCCTGCAAGTCTAAGGCTAAATTTACAAAAGCCAAACTTTGAAAACTTTAATCAGAAGGCTTTCAACGGAGATACAACGTTTTAAAAAAATTACCTTTTTCACAAGGGTACCTTGATTCAGCGATTCCAAAGGTCAAACAAAATCGTCTTTTAAAAAAATCACAAAGTACGTGGTCTTACATTTTGAGGTTATAAAATTAAAAGAAAAAAAAAGCAAGCATAATTGAATGCACCCTGGAAGATTTCGCAAAAAAAAAAAAAAAAAAAAAAACAAAAAACCCCAACAACAAACTCAATCGGCTCCTTCTCCACGTAAAAGCCTAATAAGCCCTGTGTTTCAGCTGACCCTAAACTAGTACACTGCAGAAGAGGGTTTAAAAATAGCACACAGAAAACTACCGGAGGAAACAATTCCGGAAGTTGACTTATCTTCTTGAAACCCGCGGCTTTCGTTGTTTCGAGATAAAAAAAAAAAAAAAAAACCATTCCACCCCAAATCAAATCACCCGAACGACAGTGAGAAAAAACAGGAAAAAAACAAAACAAAACACTTAAAAGTTCTGATTTGCCCCTTCTCTGTAACCTCCCCACTAGCACCACACCACCCTCCCCAGGATAATAAAATGGTAAATAACGGGCACTGGCCGCTCGGGTCCACGAGGCAGCCGCGGCGGCGGAGGAGGGCGCTGGGCTGGGCAGGAGGGAGCCCGCCGGCCCCGGGGCCTGGCGGCGCCCAGGCTGAAAGGGGATTCCCGGGGGTGGGGGGTCGGCGATCGGCGCCCCGAACGACAGCGCCGGGCCCCGCTGCTTTGTCTGGGCCGGCATCGGGGCCCAGCCCGGGCGCCCCGGGCCCCGCGCCTCCCAGCCCAAGGCTTCCTCCCGGCGCCCGGCTCGCCCTCGGTCGCACAGCGGGGCTCCGAGGCCCGCGTCCCCCCGCCGCCCCCGACCCCCGCGCTGGGGCCCTCGGCGGCAGCCGCACCTGCATGCCCGGGGCCCCGGGGTCGACCCCCGTGTCCAGGACGGCGATGAGCACCCCTCGCCCGTCATACTCCGGGTAGCGGCACAGGAAGGCCGCGGCCCCGGTCTCCTTCTTCGGGAGGAGGCCGTGGAAAGGGAAGGGCTCCTCGGTCGCGGCGGTGGCCATGGACGCAGGCTGCAGGGTGGCGAGGAGGCAAACGGCCGGACTGCGCGCGGACGAGCGGCGGCGCGAGGACAACCCGGGCGGCCGCGGGCCTTGGTTAGGAGGGGAGGTGCGGACGGGGTGGGCGAGGCCAGCCTCCGGCCAATAGCCGAGCCGCCAGGGAGGGCCGGCCAATCCCGCGCCTCTACGTCAGAGCCGACGGCGCCGCTCTCCGGAAGCCGAGCCCGAGAGGTACCCGGGGCCGCAGAGAAGGGGGCGGAGCCTGAGGCGTGGCCGGAGGGGTTCGGGGGCTGGAGCCCCCGGGGGGCCTTAAACCGGAGAGACGCACGGGGCGGGGATTTTTTTTTTTTTTAGGGGGCGGGTCGGCTTCTAAGCAGAGCGTCCGCGTATCCCCGCCCCACCGCGGGGACAGAGAAGGAAGTGGGGGCTAAGTGGGGGCTTGCCCTCTGGAGGAGCGGGAAGCCCCCTTCTGACAGTCGATGGTTTCTGAACGTGCAGGTGTGGATGAATGAAACTTTGCGGTCAGCTGCGGCGGAACCCGCCGGGTGGACCCCGAGCAAAGGGAGCCCACGCGAGCTCGCTTAAACCCCTTAGTTGTGTCGGATATTGGCGAAAATCCAGGAGATCAATTTTTTGATTTGGGAGAGTGGGAGTGATTTTTCAGGCTGGAGCTCTTTGATTCAGTGGTGTCGGGCTGGTGTTCCCCTGTCTCGAAGGTGTGTCCCTTTGAAGGGTGGTGATGGTGGTGGTGGGCACGGGCCAGGGCTGCAGTCAACAGGAAGCGGGTTGCTGGCCATGCCATCGCCATCGGTAGCCAGTAACAAAGTAGCACCCCGAAGTGGGCCCCTCCTATCCTCCTGTCTTACCCTGGGCTTCCGGGATTTCTGAAAAACATTTTTTTTTTTTCTTTTTTCTTACCCCTCAACGCCCCGCCGGCCCCGACTCTCTCTTTAAGTTGAGGTTCCTGGTTGATCCTCAGGGTTCGTCACTCAACTGAAAGTGAAAGTCACTGAGTCTAGTCCACTCTTTGCGAACCATGGACTGGATCTAGCCTGCCGGGCTCCTCTGTGCATGGAATTCTCCAGGCAAGAATACTGGAGTTGGTTGCCATTCCCTTCTCCAGGGGGGATCTTCCCCGACCCAGGCATCGAATCTGGGTCTCCTGCATTGAAGGCGATTTCTTTACCATCTGAGCCACCAGGAAACGCTTGATAGAGTCATAATTGGCAGTTTTCCAGATTAGGAGTGGCTGCTATCAATTGCTCTATGCTGTCCCAGTGCCCCTTTAATGATTTTTCTGTCTGTATTCATGCCAGGGTAATCTCAGCCTTTGTGAGGATGTGCCAAGGATGGATGCTTTTGGCAGTCTGGTCAGCCTTAAGGTCAGCTTCTCAGAACAATTTTAAACTCATAAAATATAGAGAATTACAGAAGAAATTATGTTGAAATAGCTATCAAAATATGAAAACCAACTTTGTTATACAGAAATAGTTTTGTACATGTGTGTATGTAGTTATACATAGGCTTCTTTGCATAAACAGGAGCTAGTGCCAAATCTAATAAGTGCCCATAATTGCACAATAGTAAAGAGAAGAAATGATATTTTGAGACCTGTACTATGACAAGAAGCTGATTTTTATGGGTGACACAGGAACAAACAGTAATGCTAATACCACTCCGGTTATTTCCTACATCTATAATTGAAGGAAATACTTAACTAAAAGTTTAGTGGAAGTTAAGCTGTATTTGTCTTTTTCTACTCAAGTTTTTGAACCCCTCAGATTCTATCATGGACTCCAGGTTATGAATGCATGGTGTCAAGGGAAACCCTATTCCACTTCACAGGATTGGGGGATTCTCCATGAAGTCTCAAAAATTACCGTAAAGGCTGTGCAGTTTCTTTGAATTGATTACTTGCCCGTTCACTCTACTCTGTAAGTCTTATAGAAGCACATTCTCTTTAGTGAAGAGGAAACAGGATAGTTAACAGTTTTCCTTCCTACTCCCAACTGTGTTTATGTTACCTTAAAAAGGACTTACAGTGATTGAGAAAGAAAAGAGAAGGACAAACTCAGAAGACGTTCAAGAAAAACATATAGTGACAGAGTGGAACAGCTTCCAGGTTCAACTGTTAACTGTTGTCCAGTCGTTTCATTTTACAGAGGAGGAGCAAAGATAGACAGGTTTACTGACTGCCACAGGTCACAAAATGAATTGATGAAAAAGCTGGATCTCTGTTCTGTCTGTCTCTGATTACCACTCCAGTCGAGCTCTGCTGGAGTGTCACCCAATGAATGGATGGGGAATGAACTGTTCACTATGAAACCAAAGTGGCAGGCTTCTTATTAGACTCCTGTAACAGTGTTTAAAAAATTTCTTCTGCTTACATATCCCATAAAAATAGTTTAGAAAGATTATGTACCTTCTTATATAGTTTTAATATAACTTAGAATTAGTCATCATGCTCTCAAGGAATAAAGGATGTAAGATCTGACATTTTATAAATATTGACATTCTTTAAACTTCTATGTCATTCATTTAAATGTAGCTAGTTGAATGTTACTCTTTGATACTGTTGTTGTTGTTTGACACTTAGCATTGTACCTTTATATATGTGAACATATTCCATTTAAATTCAATCAGACATTTGACATTGCTCTTTCTCCTTGAAATTTTATCATTCCACACAGAATTTTATCCTAATGTAATTTATATTTATAATGGAAAGTCCTATTGATCATTTATTATCTGCAAGAAAAATATGTATGTTAATATTTTAAAATTTTTCCTGGAATCAAAAGGTTAATGTTTTTCTGTTAGATTATCTTTCAATTATTGGCAGGTTGATCAAAACAATATACATCCTAAGCTTTACTATTTGATTAAGATAAAAATTACAGAACAAAAAGAAAATTCTTATTGAAAATGCAGGTCTTAAAAAGATGCATGAGATGCATGCTTTGGGGCTGTGATTAAAGATTTTGCTGGCGGTTTTTCAAATCGTCCATTTATTTGATGTCCAAGAAGCTGTTTCACCTGCAGGAGATGCACCATAGTAAGATGCCTTTTTATCTTTAAAGCAGGAGACCCAGCTGTGAAACAGGTGGGAAGGCGGTATGTCCTTCCATCACAGGCACGTCTTCAAGCAGGTCAATTTGTAAAAGAGGAGATAGGACATTTAAGCCTTTGGAAACTGATTGGACTAAAGTTATCCAGGACTTTGTACCACAGTTAGAGGACCACTGCTTTTTAAAACCTCTGAAATCACTTGAGTTCGGGACGAAGTGATTTATGGTTTGTCTTGGCGCCCCAGTATTCTTCACTCTGTTTTTACCCCGGCTGCTCTCTGGATTTAATGACATTCCCCAGCTAAGGCAACTCTTTCAATGCTCAGTCCGTTTGCGCAACCGGACAAACAGCTCAACGGTTCATCCATCTCTGGCTCTCCCAAGGAAACAATGAAGATACAGATAAACACAACGAGGGCTTAGGAATGGGGAGGAGGAGGAAGGGGAGGACGAGACACGGCAGGGTTAGGAGGGCAAGGCCTGGTATCCGGAGTGAAGTGCCAGGCGGACCCCCGCACCTTCCCACGCAGCCCTGTCGGAGCCGGAAGCGCTGCGCCAGGTGTCCCCGGGCCCACCTCCCTTCCGCATCACCTGCGGGGCGTGGGGGCCAGTGTGCCAGGCAGAGGCACGGGCAACAGCAACCTCTTCCCCTGACTCACCTGCTTTGTAACTATTGTGGCACCGTATTATTTACAGAATATCCTTTGATCAAGCATCCCAGGCCGCGCCGAGATTGGGAAATCATCCCACGTGTCCAGATGCCTGGCTTGGCAATTCAGCGCCGTTTGCCAGCGAGGCCCCTCCTCCCGTGGGCGGCCCCCGCTCCCAGGGCGATGATCCCAGGGAGAAGGGACGAGAGGGACGCTCGGGTCCTGTGAGATGAGCAACTTCCTTGACAGCCGACTGGGGCTGGAGGACTTCCCCAACGGCGGCTTTGCCGAAACTTCGCTAGGCTGCGGGGCACCCAGCGCTGGCTTTTCTCATCTTGACTCAGGGGTCGGGCTCGCATCGCGCCCTCACGGCTCTCCCAAACCTTTGGCGGACTCTTCACCGTTTTTCCTCGCCCAGGCATTTCCCCCGATAGCATCCTTGCTCCTTGAAGCCAGGCTTGGCATCTGTTTCTCGGAGGATGCAGATTACAACTCACACAAGAGAAACGGAGATTCAGGTGCTTCAGACTTAAGCACTGCCGCCCCCCGGAGGCAAAGGCCGTCCTTGCCTGGCGTACAGGCCCACTGCCTGGACAATCTCCAGGGCACAGCCGGATGGACCAATGTGTTCCTCAAAGTTTAAGGCCCAGGTCTGCGCTTAGCTGTAAAGGAGGCTGGGAGATTAAGTTCTGACTTCTTGCATGGGCAGGCAGGACTGATAATGTGGGAAATTCTATAACCATAGAAAGGCCGTTCCAAAGATGCCTCAGTTCAAAAGATTTGTTCATCATACCGAACATTCACTATGCCAACATATAAATAATATCTATTCGTTTAGTCTTAAGACTTACATGATTCTAAATACTTTAAGTGATACTTGCCATCCTCTCTATTTCTATTTCTATTCTTTCTACCTCCGAACTCAATTAAACAATGTAACACAGGTCCAGCTCCGAGAAACTTCAATAAGAGAAATAATAAACTAGATAATTTGGATCAAGACTCCTGCTGGGAATATTGAGGGAAAACTGGACGACATATGAAAAATACCTGCTTGTAGGCCTCCTAGGGCTAGCAGTAGGGTGAAGAATTTCTGGAGTAGATATAAACCCAGACCCTGGAGCCGAACATTTAGGACAGTCTTGCCTTTCAGGGCAAAGGGAAGTGGGGAGAAAAATCCTGGAAAAATTGAAAAGGTGAAGATCCATGTGCCTGTTGGGGGGGGGGCATATCAGAGGGCCATTCATGTCTCCCCCATGCAGAAATTGGTACTGGGAGGTGGATGTGAGCTGCTGAAGCTGAAACTCCAATACTCTGGCCACCTGAGGCGAAGAGCTGACTCATTGGAATAGACCCTGATGCTGGGAAAGATTGAAGGCAGGAGGAGGAGACAACAGAGGATGAGATGGTTGGATGGCATCACCGACTCAATGGACATGAGTTTGAGCAAGCTCTGGGAGATGGTGAAGGACAGGGAAGCCTGGCATGCGGCAGTCCATGGGGTTGCAAAGAGTCGGACACGACTGAGAGTCTGAACTAAACTGGAAGCTGGCTTTAGGAATCTGGAGACCTGACCTTTAGTCCTAGTTCATTGGTTTGTCATTTTAACGAGACTGAACCTCTCCGGACTTCAGTTTACTGTTTGAATGGGAAAGAGTTAACGGAGCCCCCTTCCTTTGTAGTTACAGTGGGGCGGTGGGGGGGCGTGGAGGGGAGAATCAATTTCAAAACAGTACATTTTATTATCAGTTAATCTAGGAAAGTTTAAGCATGTCCCCCAGGGCGTGTGCTCTTAGTATACTAAGGCTAGAGTTGTCAGTTCCTGAGAAATAGAGTCAGTGTTATATAAATAGGACAAATGTGAGTTTTTCACAGAGGAGAGAGAGGTGCCTTTGGAAGGAAATAAATACTGGGAGAGATGAGATGCGTTTAACTGCAGATATTTAGTGCAGGTGAACAAGCACACGCCACGGTGTAAGTCTCTCTCCGTTTTCCTCTCGTTTCTGGGACCAGAGCTGCCCTTTACCCCTCTGACCGGCTGTCGCTGGGACCAGAGACCACCCCTTCCTTCTGCAGAATCAGTAGAAAGTGGGCAGAATAGCGAATCCACTGGCTTCCAGAGGGCGCTTGGAGCCGGTAGACTTAACGGACACACAAAATACATGCAGTGGATTGGGACTGATTGTTTGTGGAGATCGCGATGGTGGGTCCTCATTTAAGAAGTATGGGGAGAGCTGAGGCTTCCCTTCACACAAGGCACACGGTCCCTGCTGTGTGAGCAGCAAGAATGTCCCCATTTCTATCTGGCTGTAGCTGAAGGGACTGAGTCGTCCTGTGCTCAGGCAGATGAAAGAAGCAGACGGGCATGTAGTGTGTGATGGAGGGTTGGAGCGAGGTTCTTGAAAGCTGGCTCTTGAGCCCCACTACCGGAGGGCTGAGAACACTCCACTATCCAGGACTATCATATTCTCAGAAAAGCCCTAGCCCAGTGAGCTGCTGCTTCTGGTTTGATTATGGTGACCCCCCCATGTTGTTGTTTAATCCCTAAGTCCTGTGCAACTCTCTGTGACCCCCTGGACTGTAGCCCGCCAGGCTCCTCTGTCCATGAGGTTTCCCAGGCAAGAATACTGGAGTGGGTTGCTACTTCCTTCTCCAGGGGATCTTCCTGGACCAAGGATCAAACCCTCATTTCCTGCATCAGCAGGTGGATTCTCTACCACTGAGCCACCCTCCTTATATTAAACACTTCTATTTCATAGTCTTTGGAATTTCGTCTTACTTAATTGAAAGAGCTTTACCTAGAACAGAGCATGTGGTATTTATTTTGTTCCACCCTCGTTGTTATGCGTATCAGTTAGCAAACACATTGCTCCCATTGAGTCCCAGGACAGTAAGTCACGCTTACGTGGACAGACATGAATTAAGTTGTGCAATGCAGGAACTACCCAAGGACAGTTCCTGCCCTCTGAGGCGTCACTGCAGGAGGCATCTCAGAGCCGTGGGTCTCTCTCGACGGGACGGGCACAGGCCAGCCAGCCCAACCACTGCTGCTCTTGATATTTGCACACCTGCATGGGATTTCTGAAGTCCCATCCACCTGCCCAAACTCAGAGTGCCAGGAAAACTTGTTAGGTTCAGTATCCAATTAAAGGCCAGTGCTAATGATGGTCCCAGGGCTTCCCTGGTGGCTCAGCTGGTAAAGAATCCACCTGCAATGCAGGAGACCTGAGTTCGATCCCTGGGTTGGGAAGATCCCCTGGAGGAGAGCATGGCAACCCACTCCAGTATTCTTGCCTGGACAATCCCCATGGACAGAGGAGCCTGGCGGGCTACAGTCCATGGGGTCACAAAAAGTCAGACATGACTGAGCAGCTAAGCACAGACAGCATAATGATGAGCCCAAGTTTCCTGACTCGATGGAGAGAGGCCAAGAATTTGCGAGTAAAAGCACTTAGAAGTTAAGGGGTCTTGCCTCTGGGGACTGGCTCCGCCACTTAGCTTCATGACCTTTAAGAAGGCCTCAGTATCCTCAACTACAAATCTGAAGGTCTTATCCGGGTTAAATGAGAAAAAGTACCTTCCACAGAGACCATAAATAATCAAATAATCACTATTATTACAGCTGGCTTAGATGCCACAGTAACTCAGTGTGTGGGGCCGATCATATCATTTGGCATCCCGCCACCTAAAGGTAAGACTTCCAGAGAGCAGGCAAATCAATTTTTTTTTAAAAGGATTATTTAGTTTGTAAGAAACGGTCTGTAAAAATCAACTGAGGCTGGGCTTCCCTGGTGGTGCAGGGAAGATTAAGAGTCTGCCTTGGAATGAATGCAAGGGGCACCAGTTCCATTCCTGGCCCGGGGAAGATCCCACGTGCCGTGGAGCTGCTGAAGCTCGCGGGCCTGGAGCCCATGCTCACTGAATCAAAGAAAAACAAGAAAAGTCACGGCAAAAAGAAGCCCGCACACCGCGACGAAGCAGCAACTGGAGAAAGCCGGCACGCGGCATTGAAGACCCAGCTCAGCCCGAAAGGAATAACAGAAAAAAGAAATCAACTGAGGCATGTAGTAAGGAGACCTTAAACACCTGTTTTCTTGAGATAAATAGATCAGACAGTTTGGTCCATTGCTGGTGAAACGTAATATGGACAGATAGGTTGTTTTTTTTTTTTACTACTCCTAGAACTTAGAATTTTAAAAATTAATTCGCTTTAACTAAATACACCTCCAGTCGCAAAGAATTACAAAGTGTCAGACATGATTGAGCAACTAGAAGCATGACAACATATTCGCTAACTTTTCTTTATCCGTTTGCCTGTTGATGAGCATTTGGTTGTTTCCATATCCTGGCTATTATGAATAATGCTGCAAAGATCATGGGATTATAGATGTCTCGTCAAGATCCTGATTTCAATTCTTTGAATATATACCCAGAAGTGGGATTCCTGGAGCATCTGGTAGTTCTATTTTTAATTTTTTGAGTGACCTTCGAACTGTTTCTCATAGCAGCTACATCATTTAACATTCCCATCAAGAGTGTACAAGGGTTCCAGTTTTGCCATATCCTTGTCAACACTTCTCTTTTTAAAATTTTTTATAATAGCCTGACAGGTGTGAGGTGATACCTCAATTCACCTTTGATTATAAGTAAAAGCATTGTCATTCCACTGCTCTGAAATAGAGACCAATAGCCAAAATTAGACTTTTACTATGGATTAGAATTTCATATACCAACTTTTCATCTAGCATTGCATTATTCTCATTTTCAGAGTTTAAAACATTTGTATTCATGACCTCTATATAGTTCCATGAATATACCAAATTTTTAAAAATATTCCCAATTTTTAACCATTTCAATTGTTTCTTAGTGATTAAATGATTGTGATATTCACAACTGAGAACTGAAGATAGAAGAAAGTAAACTGCAAAGCTACACATTGTAGGAAAGCATGCTGCAGTGGCCACAAGGGTAAAATATGCGTTTAGTTCTACAATTAGAGTTATCCTTAACAGGGGTAAAAATGGCACATGCAAGCTTTAATTCTATTTCTGTGTCTGTGTGCGTAAATTCTGGAAAATGTTGCTTCTCAAAACCAGTTCATTTAGGTTTATTCACTCAACTTTGCCTTTGCAATAGTGCCACCGTCTGGCTAGAATTTGTCTTTACAGGCTGGTATCCCACCTTGCTGGGTAACTTGGGATTCTGTTGCAGTGAGTGAACTCTGGTAAATCAGTCTTAGCAGAGCACCACCCTAAAGATGCTGGTCTGATAGGTGCTAGAGGACAAAAAGCATAGGGGATGCTACAAACATAAAAAACTAAGACGTTATGTCAAGTATATAAACAAAAGAAACGGAATGCATTAGTTGCTCAGCCCTGTCTGACTCTTTACAACCCCATGGATTGTAGCCCGCCAGGCTCCTCTGTCCATGGGATTTTTCAGGCAAGAATCTGGGAGTAGGTTTCCATTCCCTTCTCCAGGGGATTTTCCCAATCCAGGAATCAAACCCAGGTCTCCTGCATTGTAGGCGGATTCTTTTCCATCTGAGCTACCAGGGAAAAAAAAACCAACCTTGTAAACTTGGAAGGCTCCTTTACTTCTAATTGACCCCTTCTCTTTTAGAAAGATGTAATGGAATTTTTTTTTTTTTGGAGCAGAGGGGAGACGCTCAGTGTCAGGAACAGCTGGACGGATCACCCTCGAGCCTCAGAAGGATGACTGTGCCGTGATATCTGCATGTAGGACTTAGGCCCGTGTCCCTTTGTGGACTGCCATCCACAGTTCCCGTGTCATTTCCATTTTCTACAGCCCTTCATTCCCGAGGGACCACCCTCCCTGTCCCCCAGATTTGACATTTCAGTGGATTCCCCAGATGTACAGCCTTCTTAGTTGAGGATTGAGGAAGGTACCCAAACTGGCAGGCGCAGGTGGTATGCCAGCCTCCTCCTGGCTGTGAGGCAAAGCCGGGCACTGCGTGCAAAAGCTAGGTCACGTGCAAGAAGTCTAATACAATAGCCTCTTAGGTTTTCTGAGCAATGTGTCTCGTGCACACTAGGTACCTCACAACTACTTAGGATTCATGGTTTCTAGGACTGGCATCCTGGATGTCATCTTTGCAGCCCACCACTCTGCCTACACGTACATGTGTGTGCTCCGTTGTGTCCGACTCTTTTGAGACCCCATGGACTGCAGCCTGCCGGGCTCCTCTGTCGATGGAATTTTCCAGGCAAGTATACTAGAATGGATTGTCATTTCCAGTAGTCCAGATCTCCAGGGTATCTTCCCGACCCAGGGATCAAATCCAGGTCTCTTGCATCTCCTGCATTGGCAGGCGGGTTCTTTATCATTACTCCACCTGGGAAGCACACCATTCTGGCTAGAGAGATGAAAATTTTGAGACAACAAGCCATCCCTGTATTTCTAAGTATGAATCTATCCAAGGAAACAATCTAATATCGTCAATTTCCTACCAGAGTGCAGTTTCCCATTGTTTACGCTGAATCCTGTTGAGCATACGTACATGACGACTGCTCAGACAATTCCCTGTGGCACCCCCTCAGACGGGAAGGCATCTGTTTGGTCTCAGCTGGGAAAGCATGCTAAAAACGTCCTCACTTTGTCATTGAATCAGTTTTTTTGGAACGTGTATTTTCCAAACGAGATGCTGCTTACATTTCTTTTTTAGTAAGGTGTTTCACATTTACCGTCTATTTCTGGAGGATGCAGGGTCTTTAAATACAAGGTAAGGACTTGTTTTTGCTAGCTAAAAATAGTCACTGTTTTAATTACAGAGTGAAATGATCGAAGAGGAGAATTTCTTCACCAAATATCTGAAAAGATTTACTCCTGAGATAAAAATTGATGCAGACACACGGAAATATTAGCTCAGCAGAAAAATCACTTTCCAGTCTAACTCAAAAAATAGGCTAACAAAGCTGAACCTCAAAGGGGGTTTTTCATAGCTGGTTTTTGACGATAAGCTGAAAATTTACTTATAAACAATGGCGGGGTGGGGGTGGGTGGGATGGGAGGGTGGAGGTGGGGGTGAGGGATGGGGAATCAGGTTATAATAAGGGGCAGGTAGTCTGAACACCAAAAGATTACTGTTAATTAAGGAAAATTGGGAAATCTCAAGTTAAGAAATATATAGCACTGTTCTGCTATATATATGTATGGGAAGATGCAAGAATCTGGGCTTCCTGAAATCTTTCGTTTAATGAGTATCTCAGCTATCTGGGACCAGCATCCTGTGATCTGATTTTTCACCTGCTTCGCTCCTCATAGTGGGGAGTGGTGGCAGACTGAGCTACCAGATCACAGGCATTGATTGTTGTTTGGCCTGGGTGCCCTATGGGTTCAGAAATTCACATCTGGAGGGCCAGAATAGCTGATGGCTGTGGCACCCTTGTTTATTGCTATGGCAGGGAAGACTCCGTTTCATACGGCTGACACGCGGAGGCTGCCTGTGACCTCACAGCCAGCAGCTGGGACCCAGTGCTTCTTGCAGTGGGATCTTGGCGGCGTCTCTTTGAGTTCTCTACAACCCCACGGCTTCCACATCTGTATTCAACTCCCCCTAGGTCTTCAGAGGTGTCTCCACATTAAAAGTTCTTTCTGATTTTAACTTTTGTGTATAGTCTGAACTTCTAGTCTGAACCAAAACAATAGCAACAACTACAAAAAACAACATTTATTGAAGGCCAGGGATAATCTGCCTGCAGGAGACACAGGATACTTGGCTTTGGGTTTGGGTTTGGGTTCGATCCCTGGGTTGGGAAGATCCCCTGGAGAAGAAAATGGTAACTGACTCCAATATTCCTGCCTGGAAAATCTCATGGACAGGGAGCCTGGCGGGCTACAGTCCATGGGGTCGCAAAGAGTCAGACACAACTGAGCATGAGGCTTCCCCGTGATTACAGACATTTTCATAAACATCTATGGATGATATATTACAAATCTCTGTATGAAGCTCAGAAAGGCAGAGCTTAAGACAACGTGCCTGTTTGGCATGGATACTGCTGATTTAAAAAAAAAAAAAAAAGCCTAATGTCAGAGACGAGAGTTAAGTTTTATTTCAGCCCGTGAGACAGCATTTCAGGTAGCCCTAAGAAACTGCCCCAAGCTGCAGCAAGTTTCTGCAAGGGGAGGAACTAGGAAATGTAGGAGTTTTGCAACAAAGGGCAGGTACTTGGGAATATCGAAGATACTGCTAATTAAAGAACCTGGATATGTCCAGGGATTTAGGGCTTTTCTCTGAGAAGAAGCCAGATTCAGGGCTCTCTGAGGTCATTCCTTTGATATGCACCTCAACTCTCTGGGGCCGGTACCCTGTGCTTCCACATCCAGAGTTTCCTCAGCGCTCAAAGCGGGGGTGGCTGCACTCTGCTGGCTGCTAGAAGGCAGGCATTCTCTTCAGCCCTGAGTTCCCTCGGGGCTCAAGGTGGAGGGCTGCAAAGGCGGATGGTTGTGACACCCTTGTTTACTGCTATAGCAGAAAATTCTCTATTGCTCAATACCTACATCATCGCCACTATGAAATCCTTCATGCAATGGGGCAGAGGTAATTTAGTAATTAAAGGAAGTCTAAGAACACATCCAGTGCTCTTTGTACTGTCCACCTGATGAAGATGAATTTAGGACCAAACACTATGTGGTAAAGAATCCACCCGCCAAGCAGGAGACGCAGGCCCGATCTCTGGGTCAGGAGAAGGAAACGGCAACCCACTCCAGGATTCTTGCCTGGGAAGCCCCATGGACAGAGGAGCCTGGTGGGCTACAGTCCATGGGGGCACAAAAAAGTCCTACACGACTTAGTGACTAACCAACAACAAACAGCAACCATGTTAGAACCAGTGAATTCTAAGTTACCCCTTTAAACGTGCTGCTGCTGCTAAGTCGCTTCAGTCGTGTCTGACTCTGTGTGACCCCACAGACAGCAGCCCACCAGGCTCCCCCGTCCCTGGGATTCTCCAGGCAAGAGTACTGGAGTGGGGTGCCATTGCCTTCTCCGTTAAACATGCTAATTTCCCCTTAAACTCATTTTGGGCTTTTTGCCTAGAGAATCCTCAGCTGTTGCTTCTGACTGTCTTGGCTCCATCCTTACCAGCCGACATCTGTCCTAAAATTGACTTACCTTCGCTTCCAGACTCGTTGGATCCCATCTTTGTGTCTCCATCACAAGCGTCCATCTGTTTGCTGTTAATCCTCTCCCCTCTCCCTTCTTCGGCTCTTTCTGCTTTCAGAGCCCTGGTATTGCAGGGCTCTTGTCATAGCCAGTTTGACCAGCCTCTTTTAGCTCTTAAGGGAAGGAAGGCACCTCGTAGGGGTAGATTCGGTTTCCGTGTCACTCAGCTTGCCTGGTGGACATTGTCTTTGTGCAAGGTGGGATGCAGTTCTCATCTTGGATGACGTGGATTTGGCCGGAGGAGCATCGTTGCGTGTGTGAGTTGGTAAAGGAATCGACAAGACCAGTCCCTCTGTGTGGGATTACAAAGTGGCTGTCAGGACAGGCTCGGGGAGACATAGGCCAACTGTACTTAGGGGCAAAGCATTTACAACAAAGCTCTCAAGTCGGTGGGCATGTGAATCTCTAAGCATCAATCCCAGATACATCCAATGACAGAGATGAAGGTTGTTTTCAGCATCCACTGTCTCCTCTTTCTGCCCACCTGATTTACATAGGCTTTTCTAACTGAATGTTAGAAGTCTGAGTTAATACGAAGAGTTCCTAAAACTGACACAGATAACAATTTGCTATTAGAGACTTTTGGTGATTAAACTACTCATGTTTTAAGATGATGCTTTCGAACTGTGGTGCTGGAGAAGACTCTTGAGAATCCCTTGGACTCCAAGGAAATAAAAACAGTCCATCCTAAAGGAAATTAACCCTGAATATTCATTGGAAGGATTGATGCTGAAGCTGAACTTCCAATACTTTGGCCACTGATGAGAAGAACTGACTCATTGGGAAAGACCCTGATGCTGGGAAAGATTGAAGGTAGGAGGAGAAGGGGACGACAGAGGATGCGATGGTTGGATGGCATCACCGACTCAGTGGACATGAATCAGAGCGAACTCTGGGAGATGGTGAAGGACAGAGGCGCTTGGGGGTTGCAGTCCACGTGGTCTCAAAGAGTCAGACACAATGTAGCAACTGAATAACAACAAGGAGAGTCTGAGCCCCACACTCTTTCCTTCTGCCTGTTACTTTAAGAAGAGCTCCATGGTGCAGAGATTTTGTCTACAGGCTTTCACTTCTACTACATGCAAGGGTTAATTCTTTTCTCTTTGACCGAATCTTGGGGTCATGTGGGATCTTAATTCCCCAACCAAGGATCAAATCTGTGTCACCTACATTGGAAATCTTAACTATTGGACTGCCAGGGAAATGCCAAGGGCTAATTCTGATAGAGGTTACCCTCCTCTGGCCTATTGTTGAGTAAGACAAGACCCCATAGCTTTTCTTAAATAATTGAAGTAAGCATAGAGCATAGAGGGTTGGACCATAAAGAAAGCTGATCACTGAAGAATTGATGCTTTTGAACTTTGGTGTTGGAGAAGACTCTTCAGAGTCCCTTGGACTGCAAGGAGATCAAACCAGTCCATCCTAAAAGAAATCAATTCTGAATATTCATTGGAAGGACTCATGCTCAAGCTGAAGCTCCAATCCTCTGGCCATCTGATGTGAAGAATTGACTCATTAGAAAAGACCCTGATGCTGGGAAAGATTGAAGGCAGGAGGAGAAGAAGGTGACAGAGGATGAGATGGTTGGATGGCATCACCGACTCAATGGACATGACTTTGAGCACACTCCAGGAGTTGGTGATAGACAGGGAAGCCTGGCATGCTGCAGTCCCTGGGGTCACAAAGAGTCGGACACAACTGAGCGAGTAAACTGACAGAGCCCCTTAGGTATGCTTCATGGTTATTAAACACTAGTATCTACAGAGAAATAAGGGCAAAGGTGACAAAAAACTTAGAAGTTGCTAAGACTCCCCAAAGAAGTCGCCATTGATGTTCATTGGAGCAAAACACACCTTCTATTCTTTCCTTTGCTACAAACTCCTCTCCTTGTTGACAAGCTTCATACAACCTTCTTTTCTTTTTTCCTTCCAGAATTAATGGGCTTGGGTCTCCCTTTCTTATAAAATAAGGCCAACCCTACCTCTTCACTTCTCAGTTTGACTCTTGAACTTAAATGAGTCATCCTTTTAATTTTGGAGTTTTTTGATTAGCCTCTTGGGGGCAGCAGTCCCTCAGTTCTTTAGGATATTTCCCCAAATTAGATGATGTTAAATTTCAAGTGAATCAACATCGGCTTATTTGTTTTGTTTTTCCCATTCGAGTTTGTTATGATGTCACTCTGTTAATTTCTGCCTCATTCCATTAACTAAAATAGCAAACCTATGAATCAAATTCAGATGTCTTTGTAATTGAACAAATTTGCATGTTCAATGAAGAAGCAGTTGATAAATTGACTTTCAGGTTCATTTAGCTCATTTTCATCCTTCTGAAAATCTATAGAGAAAAATTCACCTTTCCCTCATTAAGCAACCCAAAGAGTTGGATTATTATTCTTGAATTGCTTTATGTGTTTGTTTCCATAGCTGATTGCAACCTCCATGAGATCAAGGACAGCAGATTACAGTTCCATTTTTTTTTCCATTTATTTTGTAATTAGCCTGGTACTCATGAATGTATTTACGTAGGCAGTGAATAGTGAGAACGCTATTGGCTTGAATTGAATTATATTCTTTTAATGGATATTTGTGTCCATTTTAGAAAAGACACAATGCTAGATAATTAGAACACAAAGATAAATAAGATATAACCCCCATCATTCTCAAGGACCTCACAGGTCTTTACCTTTGTGTCCTAAGTCTCTGTGCTTTGTTTTGAGTTGGTTACTAGAGACACAAGGTTTGCAATGGAAACGAGATAGTGAGATTCGCGGGGGCTTCCCAAGTGGTGCAGTATCACTTGCCAATGCAGGAGATACAAGCGATGCGGGTTCAAGCCCTGGGTCAGGAAGGTACCCTGGAGGAGCAAAACGGCAATCCACTCCAGTGTTCTCACCTGAAAAATTCCGTGGACAGAGGAGTCTGGCGTGCTGAAGTCCATGGGCTCTCAGAGTTGGACACATGACTTAGCAACTGAACAAAACAACAATAGTGTAGATAGTTTCATGTGAGAAGGTGATTTAAAAACACCTTAGAGCTTATGGAGACAATATCTCATTACTGTGTCCCAAAGCTTTGATAGTCATTGCATGGAAGAACCTCCCTGGTTAGTCTACAAATCTGGAAAATTTCCTCTGTGCAACTGTTGACATGCTTTCATATATGATATATATATATATATAAAACATATACACACACATATACTATATATAATATATATACACACATACTAAATATGCATATACACACACCCATGTATACACATATATGCTATACACAATAGGGCTTCCCCAGTGGCTCAACAGCAAAGAATCTGCCTGCAACGCAGGAGACTCAGGAGACAAGGGTTTGGACTCTGGGTTGGGAAGATCCCCTGGAGGAGGAAATGGCAACCCACTCCAGTATTTTTGCCTGGAAAATCCCATGGACAGAGGAGCCTGGCAGCTACAGTCTGTGGGGTTGCAAAGAGTTGGACAGGACTGAGTATGCACAACAATACACTTACATATACTATATATATACACAGTGTGTGTGTATTGTACATTATAGACATATGTGTATATGTGTATACATACATATACACACATATATAAGATATACAATGCATATATACTTTGTATACATAAACAAATAGATATCTTTATATATAAGTATTATATATGGTATCTGTACAAATGTATATTATGTATGTATGTATAGAAATGTATATATAATTATCTATGTATTCATATATAGAGTATGGGCTTCCCTGGTGGCTCAGACAGGAAAGATTCTGCCTGCCCATGCAGGAGACCTGGGTTCCGTCCCTGGATTGGGAAGATTCCCTGGAGAAGGGAATGGCAGCCCACTCCAGTATTCTTGCCCGGAGAATTCCATGGACAGAGGAACCTTGTAGACTATGTAGTCCAGGGGATCACAAAGAGTTGGACACAACTGAGGAACTTTCCCTTTCACAGGCATTCATCTCTAGAATATACCCATATTTGCATATGTACATGTATAGCTCCCTTAGAATGCCAATAGGACTCTTCTCGTATTGGTAAAACGGCATTTACTCTCTCACAAAGCTCTCGTGAGGATGTTAGTTTTCTGCTTTGCAAATATTTCTGAAACTGTTCCTCCTATTGTTTCTGGTTCAAAATCACCTCTACCCCAAGGCTCCCTTTGGACTCTGTCCTGAAGCTGTTATGGTCTTTGTTGTCCTGTTTATTATAAAAGGAGATGGAAGAGGTGGCTACATCTCACCCAGAACTAGTGCTGGAATGCCAGGCAGCATTACCACGGAACTGAAGAGATGCGAAAGGAAACCATATTTTAGGATATTATTTTGCCTAAATTTGTTAGCAGCCCCCAATTATTCTCCATTTTTCCATAGAGGGCTTACTTAATCACAATAATTGAGATTTTCATTTCTAGGGCAATTTAAAGTGTTTTATGAAGGTTTCACAGTGACTTATTATTGTTAACCTCAGGGGGCAGAGGAATGCAGAGAAAATAGTGGGCAGAGAGAGTGAGCTCTTGAGAGGCTGAGAGGCTAAACACAGGAGAATACCTGCTACTCAAGAAACAAGGCATTTAATAGAAGCCACCTCAGGAGATTCATAAACACAGAAGCTTGATACATAACAAGCGCTGACTTGAGCTTTAAATATTAAAAGGGTAAAATTAAGATGTTTAAACACGCCTCAGGTTTTAGGCTGTTTTTAAACCACTTTAGGTGTACTTTCCCTTCTTAAAATATGAATTAGCTGTGCCAATACATGAGCCCCTTTGTAATCACTGGAGGGAGAGCCTGAAAGTTAATGAGACAGTTTCTATCTTATGCCACTCATCTTCCAGGACCCCACATCCCCACTCACTCCCCTCCACCATTTTCGGGGTCTTCAACTCTATTCTTAAAGCTCCTGGGGCATTTCTGTGTATAGTCCTAGTCAATAGCTACAGTGATTGGTGATGTTCTGTCTATGCTTCCTAATGGAGCATGAAACATTTGGAGACAAAGACTGTACCTGATTCAACTTTCATGCCCATTATCGTGAACAATTTACGACACATGGTGTTGAGGAAACAAAATCAAGGAAGGCATCACATGTTTTTTTCCAACTCAGTTTTCCTTTTAAAAATCTCCACGGTTGTCACTGAAATATTGGGCTGGGCAAAATGTTCATTTGGGTTTTCTATACTATTATATGGAAAAACCCGAACAGGATTTTTGGCCAACCCAATATTTGCATGTTAAACAGTACCAGGATTTCCGTGTCACTTTCGTGCTAGGCGTGTGGCTAGCTCCTTCTTGTTGAATTTCTGTGTTGGCCAAGAGACGGGTTGATGGCACACAGTGACTCTCAGGCAGTCTGCAACCCTGGTGGGAAGTAGGCAAGCAAGGGAAACGTGTGCGTGGTTTGAGACAGAAACCTATTTCTCTCAGATATTCAGACAATAGAGTCTGAGTATTTCAAGCTGTTGTGGGGACATGTTATAGGGCTTCCCAGTTAGCTCAGTTGGTAAAGAATGTGCCAGCAATGCAGGGGACCTCAGTTCAATTCCTGAGTCAGGCAGATCCCATGGAGAAGGGATAGGCTACCCACGCCAGTATTCTGGCTTGGAAAATTCCATGGAGAAGTCCATGGCTGCAAAGAGTTGAACACGACTGAGCAACTTTTGCTTCACTTCGTGTAGAGATGTAAAAAAATATGACTTGTTTAGTTTAGGTAGTAACTGAAGTTGTTCAGTCGTGTCTGACTCTTTGTGACCCCATGGACTGTAGTCCACCAGGCTCCTCCATCCAGGGATTTTCCCGGCAAGAATACTGGAGTGGGTTGCCATTTCCTTCTCCAGGGGATCTTACCAATCCAGGGATTGAATCTAGGTCTCCCACTTTGCAGGCAGACTCTTTACCATCTTGAAGACAGCGCAAATGGACAATTTAAGATAAAATCCACCTTAGGTATTGCAGTGGCCAGATTTTTTTTGTTGTTATTATCAAATAATTGCCAAGTCTGTTTTTTCTTTCCTATGCTGAAACAGTGGAAGCAGTTGTTTATCTGAGTCACTCAGATAATTGTCTTAGGTTTCCTTTTCTGATTGATAAATTTCAGGGGATTAGATTCCCTTCCTATGACTAAATGATAGTCATAATGAAACCAAATTTTCAACAGAAGAACAATAAGGGGAGAACCTACAATAGATATTTCAGGAGAAAAAGGAAAGTGAAAGTGTTAGTTGCTCAGCTGTGTTCAACTCTTTTACGACCCCCTGGACTGTACCCCCTGGACTGTACCCCGCCAGGCTGCTGCCCATGAAATACTCCAGGCAAGAATACTAGAGTGGGTTTGCCATTTCCTTCTCCAGTGGATCCTTCTGACCAGGGATTGAACCCTGGTCTCCTGCATTGTAGGTGGATTCTTTACTGTCTGAGCCACCAGGGAAGCCCCTACAAGAGATATTTCAGGAGAAGGAGGAGTTGGACTCCTCCTGGTTATAAGGGTGGTGAGACTGGTCCCCACACTATTATTGGGAGTGTCCTAACAGCAGGGGTTCGTTCAGGAATCTCTTTGGCTCTTCAAAGTAGTCTGAGGCTCAGGTTCGTATGATCCAGGCCCCAGCCTGGTGGGGCAGGGTGTAGGGTGGTGGTGGTGGGCACTGCTGGAGGAAAAAGCTAGGGGGCTGGGGCTTGAAGCACTTCCTTTCTTGGGTGATGAGAGAGTGGCATTGACGTACACATGCGACCACGTGGGAACTAGATAGCCAGCAGGAAGCTGCTGTGTGTCACAGGGAGCTCAGCGCCGTGCTCTGCGATGACCTAGAGGGGTAGCATGGGGGGAGGGGAGGGGGCCCAAGAGGCAGGGGATGTATGTATACATAAAGCTGATTCACTTTCCTGTACAGCAGAAACAAAGCAGTTATATTCCAACATAAAAAAAGACTGCCATGAAAATGCATTTATTTGCAAAGCTACCATTTGATTGAATTACCCACTGTGCGTGCACATCCTAGTTAAATAGAATATAGAGTGAGCTTATTTCAAAGAAATAATTTTGCAAATTTTCACTGCTTCACCCTTGAGTCATTTTGCTATTTTTCACATAAAAACATTCAATTAATTATAAGACATTTCTCCTGGGCCATTACCCTTTCCATCATTTAAAAGTATACAGGCTATAATTACATAATTATTGGCTGTTAAAATGTCAATGCTTCGTTTTTAAAATGCTAACTTAGATTTCAAAAGGAAGATATGCAACAGAAAAGTGTTTGTTGTATTTCAATTAGCACCATTACAGTAAGAGAATTTCTAGTCACATTACATAAACATCACTTTTTTTTCTCTGTTAAGGTGGAAGAAATAAGCAACTGTTCCTTCATCAATTCTTCTCATAATAACTTTGACATTATTTTGCCAACAAAGGTCCGTATAGTCAAAGCTATGTTTTTTCCAGCAGTCATGTACAAATGTGAGAGTTGGACCATAAAGAAAGCTGAGCGTCAAAAAATTGATGCTTTCAAATTTTGGTGCTGGAGAAGACTCTTGAGAGTCCCTTGGACTGCAAGGAGATCAAACCAGTCAATCCTAAAGGAAGTCAACCCTGAATATTCAATGGAAGGACTGATGCTGAGGCTGAAGCTCCAATACTTTGACCACCTGACGCGAAGAACTGACTCATTGGGAAAGACTGATGGTGGAAAAGATTGAAGGCAGGAGGAGAAGAGGGTGACAGAGGATGAGCTGGTTGAATGGCATCACTGACTCGATGGACATGAGTTTGAGCAAATTCTGGGAGATAGTGAAGGACAGGGAAGCCTGGTGTGCTGCAGTCTGTTTGGTGGCAAAGAGTTGGACACGACTTATCGACCAACAATAAACAACAATTTATTTGTTAAACAACAATGACAAAATGCAGGAAGCAATGAAAAAGAACTTTTATTCTGAAACAGACCTGCTTTATCTCTTGAAAACATCTATGAAAAATTCTACACCCAGGACTTCAGAATTTCTTTCTCTCAGGGAGAGCACTTTAAATTCATTATAAAATAAGGTCCTCTCCATAATTCTGAGAGGGAGAGTGTTATTCATGCCATCTCTTGATCTGGTCTGTTAACTCTAGTAGCAGTGGGCAAGGAAAAAAAAAAAAAAAAAGCTAGAGTGTCATCTTTCCTGTATCATAAGAGGAATTTGAAGGTCTAACATTTTAGAACTTCGTAAAGAGCATGGGGAGAAGTAAGAGGTATTTTCCTGTCAGCAGCATGAATGGTTTTTGTTTAAATAATATTCAAGGGCCATGTGTTAATAACGGAAATCTCATTTGGGTGTCCAGGAAGATGTTGCATATTGAACTGCAGGCTGTGGATCAACCCTGATAGCTCAGTTGGTAAGGAATCCACCTGCAATGCAGGAGACCCCGGTTTGATTCCTGGGTCAGGAAGATCTGCTGGAGAAGAGATAGGCTACCCACTCCAGTATTCTTGGGCTTCCCTAGTGGCTCACCTGAGAAAGAATCTGCCTGCGGGAAATACGGGAGAACTGGGTTCAATCCCTGTGTTGGGAAGACCCCCTGGAGAAGGGAAAGGCTACCAACTCCAGTATTCTGGCCAAGAATTCCATGGACTGCAGTCCATGGGGTCGCAAAAAGTGTCAGACAGGAGACCAAGCGACTTTCACTTTCACTGTGGATCAAGGCAATCTTTGCTTGTTTTCGTTAGTCATTGTTTGCTAATGAAATCTTTTAAAAAGCAAACATCCTTTTTAGGGATATACTTTTTGACTTCACAAGTGGTTTAGACGGGGGGTTTTCAAATGATGGTCTCTGAACCATCAGCAGCAGCATCACCTGGGAACTTGTTCAGTCGCTCAGTTGTGTCCGACTTTTTGTGACTGACCCCGTAGACTGCAGCACTCCATGTCCCCCTGTCCTTCACCATCTCCCAGAGTTTATTCAAACTTATGTCCATCGAGTCAGTGACGCCATCCAACCATCTCATCCTCTGTCGTCCCCTTCAATCTTTTCCAGCATCAGAGTCTGTTGCAATGAGTCGGCTCTTCACATCAGGTGGCCAACGTATTGGAGAACTTGTTAGAGATGCAAATATTCAGGTCTTGAATCAGACCTACTGAATCAGAAACACAGGGGTTGGGACAGGGCCATCTGAGGTTTAAGAAGCACTTCAGGTGATTCTGATGGAGTTTTAGTTAAACTAAATCAGGCATTCTCTACAAGAATGGTTTTACTCTCCAACCTGTCCCTAAGACATTTAGCTATGTCTGGTGGCCTTTTGGGTTGTCGCAACTTGAGGTGATGATGAGTTGGTGATGGACAGGGAGGCCTGGCGAGCTGCAGTCCATGGGGTCGCAAAGAGTCGGACCCAACTGAGCAACTGAATTGAACTGGAGGTAGGAGTGCTACTGCCATCTAGTGGTGAGAGGTCAGTGATGCGGGTCAACTTCTTACAATGTATGGGATAGTCCTCCCTGCACCAATAAACAGCACCCCAGCACTCACCCGCCCAAAGCATGGAGGGTGTCGAGACTGAGACATTCTGCACTAAATCCTTTAGGAGGAACTTCTTGAATGTCGGTAACCTGAGTCTACAGAAAGGCAGAATGAATTAGGGAATGAGCCAAAGTCTAGAATTCAGGTTCTGACCCTGTTAATTGAGTTGTGTAATTTCATGTTACATATTAAAAAGCAGAGACATTACTTTGTCAACAAAGGGCCATCTAGTTAAGGCTATGGCTTTTCCAGTGGTCATGTAGGGATGTGAGAGTTGGACTATAAAGAAAGCTGAGCGCAGAAGAATTACTTTTGAACTGTGGTGTTGGAGAAGATTCTCGAGAGTCCCTTGGACTGCAGGGAGATCCAACCAGTCCATCCTAAAGAAGATCAGTCCTGGGTATTCATTGGAAGGACTGATGTTGAAGCTGAAACTCCAATACTTTGGCCACCTGATGCAAAGAGCTGACTCATCTGAAAAGACCCTGATACTGGGAAAGATTGAGAGCAGGAGGAGAAGAGGACAACAGAGGATGAGATGGTTGGATGGCATCATTGACTCAATGGACATGAGTTTGGGTAAACTCAGGAGTTGGTGATGGACAGGTAGGCCTGGCGTGCTGCGGTTCATGGGGTCGTGAAGAGTCAGACTTGACTGAGAGACTGAACTTAGCTTAATTTCACATTGGTCTCTTTATCTCTCTATTTCAGTAGTCTCACTTATAAAATGGGAATGATTCCTGCCTCTTGTGTGGATTACTACGAAGATCAAATGAGATAATGTGTATGAACCCACTTTGTAAACTGTCATGCTAATTAAAATGAACTGCAGAATTTTTCCAGTGGGAGAAAGACACAGACCAGAGGTGGGCGTAGGATGCTATAAAAGGTTAAAGCATCTGATTCAGCTGTCTGAAAATAGCCAGATTCCTTAGTGTAAATGTGATTTGTGTTGGAGATTTTTTTCCCTTTGTGCTTCTTAACCCTTTCCTATAACTACTTGAGTTTAGCATTTTTTTTTTTTCAAACTCAGTCATTGCAAGGAGATCAAACCAGTCACTCCTAAAGGAAATCAACTCTGAATATTCATTGGAAGGACTGATGTTGAAGCTGAAACTCCAATATTTTGGCCACCTGATGTGAAGAGCTGGCTCATTAGAAAAGACCCTGATGCTGGGAAAGATTGAAGGCAGGAGGAGAAGGGGACAACAGAGGATGAGATGGTTGGATGGCATCACCGATTAGATGGACATGATTTGAGTAAGCTCTGGGAGTTGGTGCTGGACAGGGAAGCCTGGGGTGCTGCAGTCCGTGGGGTCGCAAAGAGTCGGACTTGACTGAGTGACCGATCGACAACAACAATTGCACGATAAGGAAATAACTGGTTCCTGAATTCCCTCTACGGTTCAGTTCAGTTCAGTCGCTCAGTCACGTTCGATTCTTTGTGACCCCACGGAATGCAGCACGCCAGGCTTCCCTGTCCTTCACAACCTCCTAGAGTTTGCTCAAACTCATGTCCATCGAGTCAGTGATGCCATCCAACCATCTCATCCTCTGTCGTCCCCTTCTCCTGCCCTCAATCTTTCCCAGCATCAGGGTCTTTTCCAGTGAGTCAGTTCTTCACATCAGGTGGCCAAAGTATTGGAGTTTCAGCTTCAGCATCAGTCCTTCAAAAGAATATTCAGGATTGATTTCCTTTAGGATGGACTGGTTGGATCTCCTTGCAGTCCAAGGGACTCTCAAGAGTCTTCTCCAACACCACAGTTCAAAAGCATTAATTCTTTGACTCTCAGCTTTCTTTATGGTCCAACTCTCACATTCATACAGGACTACTGGAAAAATCATAATTTTGACTAGATGGACCTTTGTCAGCGAAGTAATGTCTGCTTTTTAATATACTGTCTAGGTTTAGGGGTTCTCAAAGTTTTGCCTGCATTGGAATCACCAGGTGATTCTTACTTTATATTAGTAATTACACTTAAAATGAGATTTACTCTGAACAAAATTTTAAGTGTGCAATTCCATACATGGTTGAGTATAGGCTGTACAATGTTGTACAACAGATTTATGGAGTTTATATGTTTTATTGAACCAAAACATTATGCGTATTGGTTAGTAATTCACATTTCTGCTCTCCCACCAACTCCCAGAAGCTACCATTCTATTCTCTGCTTTCTATGACTTTCCTTCCTTTAGATACCTCCTGTAAGTGGAATCACACAGTATTTGTCCTTCTTCGACTGGCTTATTTCACTGAGCATAATTCCCTCAAGTTTCACTCATGGTGTTGCATGTTGCAAGATTTCCTTCTTTTTAAAAACTGGTATTCCATGGTATGTATATGCCACATTTTCTTGATCCATTCGTCTGCTCATGAGCATTTAGGTTATTTCCACATCTTGGCTGTTATGCATAATTCTGCAATGAACATGAGTGTGCTGATAACTTTTCGAAATCCTGCCTCCACTGTTTTTGGGTGTATACCCAGCTGTGAGATTGCGGGATCCTTAATTTTTTGGGTGAACTCCACACTGTTTTCCATAGTGGCTTCACCCTTATACATTCCCAATAGTGCCCACAGGTTCCAGTTTCTCCACTTCCTCACCAGTGTCATAGTGTTAGCCAGAAGGCTCTTGTTAACCCGTAGATTGCTGGGCTTAATCTCTAAGAGTTTCTTACTTGCCAGGACTGGGAGGGGTTTTAAGATGTTACTTTATTTTTTTTTATTAGAATCCCAGGTAATGCTGGGATAAGAGGATGAGATGGTTGAATAGCATCACCAATTCAGTGGACATAAACTTGAGCAAACTCCAGAAGATAGTGAGGGACAGGGAGACCTGGTGTGCTGCAGTCCATGGGGTCACGAAGAGTCGGACACTAGCTTAGCGACTGAACAGCAACAGGTGATGCTGCTGGGCTTGCCCAGGGGACCGCGCTACGGAGAATCTACCCTATTGTGAGGCCCTGGCGGCAACTGCTCATTTCTAATCATCACTGACGAGCTTTGACGTCAAGCTTCTCTGCCAGGCCTCTCTTGACATAAGGAACAGTTTTTATTTTCTTGGCAAGTGAATCCATTCCCCTTATTAATTCCTTGCTTGAAAAGACCCATTTATTTCTCTTTCCTCGTCCCAGTGATGTTAACAGTTTCAGCCATCTAGTTCTGATAATAGCTTTGGCTTGTTCTCAGCTAATTGAGGCCACTCTGCTTTAGCAATCATCGTTAATGACAGAGGACGCAGTCTAAAGACAGCCTGTCCTAATGTATTTTAGATAAGGGGTTGTTTTGTTATTTGGTGCTTGTCTTTAATTCGGGAATTTTGGTACTATCAAACAAGCAAAAACATGAAAACAAAGGGACAGATCTGACTTGAAGTCTCTGTGTTTGAAATGCCTTTCTGCAGTGTGGCTCACACACTATTGCCCTCAGAGTGAACTGGGACATTTGCTTAAAAGGCAGTTTCGTAGGCCCCACTCCAGGAGTGCGCGTGGCACTGGCATGTTAATTGCTGTAGACGGACCCTGAGAAGGGGCCACTCAGGGCTCTAGACAATGACAGTGACATCCACAAAATGGCAGAGTAGTCCCTCCAAGGTTGCTGATGAACCTACGTGGACACGAGATAATGCCCTGAGAGTCCATCATTTATACTGGGGTTCACTCTTGGTGTTGTAGGTTCCGTGGATTCAGACACATGTGAAAAGGCGTGTATCCATCATGATGGGGTCATACAGAACATTTTCACGGCCTTAAAAATCCTGTGTTGGTTTCATTCTTTTGTCCCTACTGTGCTGTGTAGATTATGACATAATACAAACTCATTGACTAAATACTGGGTTGGCCAAAAAGTTAGTTTGGGTTTTTCCATAAGACGTTATTCACTTCTCGGTCAACCCAGTGTCTGCACTATATTAAAGTACGCTATCAGTTCAGTTCAGCCACTCAGTCGCGTCCGACTCTGCGACCCCATGGACTGCGGCACACCAGGCTTCCCTGTCCATCACCAGCTCCCAGAGCTTGCTCAAACTCATGTCCGTTGAGTGGGTGATGCCATCCAACCATCTCATCCTCTGCCATCCCCTTCTCCTCCTGCCTTCAATCTTTCCCAGCAGCGGGATCTTTTCCAATGAGTCAGTTCTTCGCATCAGGTGGCCAAAGTATTGGCATTTCAGTTTCAGCATCAGTCCTTCCAATGAATATTCAGGACTGATTTCCTTTAGGATTGACTGGTTGGATCTCAATATTCAGGTATATTTTTTTACATGAATGGCTTTTAAATCATTGAGTTTTTCACCCAGAAAGAGTCTTGGAGATTATTTACCTTCCTTTGTTTTTATTGTCATTGAGGTCCAAGACGGTTGGGTGCTTGTTTAAGATTCTGCATCAAAATTTCTGTTCTAAGGTGTTTTTCCATCACTAAGGGCTTTAACAATTTTTTATTTTTATTTTTTTCTAATCATTTACCTCTTTTTGTTTTCTGGCCATAGCACACTGCTCACTTCCAGTCCCCAAATGAAAGAAATATTTCCACACCCTTGTGCCTTTGCTGATGCGGTTCCTGATTCCTGGAACATCCTTCCTTCCTCCTGCTGTCTTCAAACCCCAGCTCAGCAGTGACGTGCTGACCTAAACCAGCGGATCACTTAGTTTTCCTCTGAGTTCTGGCAACATTCCAAGTATAACCGGTCAAACTATGCAAGATGATGTCTCCTCTCATCTCCTACTAACTGATGATCTAATGATAATTCGAGATCTTGAAGGAGAAAGATGTACAAACAATACAGGACCCCGATGTTTATTCTGAATCCTTCTTATGTTGAATCAAAACCAAAGAATTTATCTAAAGAAAGTAGAGTTTCCCTTTGTATTGCCTTGTAGTATATTCAGGCAAGGGACCTTTCTAGTCGTCCAGGCACAATATTTTATACTGAATTCTGACCAGCTAAAGCCTGCTGTTCATTTCTGATTTGGGGACTTAGAAAGATGTCTTTCTCATTTGAGTGGCAAAAGGGATGACTTACTGTTTGCTGTGAAATTTTACCTTTCACATACTATTCATCTTTCTGCCCACACAGCTGCCCCCACAGTATGACAAGATCTTGTAAATTCAAGAATTACAGCCCATAAGAACTGCACACGTATGGAGTGGTTACAAGCTACCCTCTCATCAACTAGCAGACTCTCAGGAAATATTGATTGAATAACTATATCAAGGAATAAAGGGAAACAACCTGTAACTTCATATGGTGGTTGTTGTAAGTCTGACACTTTGTGACCCCCTGGACTGTAGCCCTCCAGGCTCCTCTGTCCATGGAATTCTCCAGGCAAGAATGCTGGAGCGGGTTGTCGTTTCCTCCTTCAGCGGATCTTCCCGACCCAGGGTTCGAACCCGTGTATCCTGCATTAGCAGGCAGATTCTTTACCACTTCATGGCAGTGAAATGAAAATGTCTTTTCCTCTAGGCAGCGAGACCCACTCAACATTGTTTTAATACCTTAGAAGAGGTAAAAGCTTGCCCTTCTCAAGTATAAAAGTAACACTATTTAATTATAATAGCAAAGAAGTTTTGAATGTCTATCAATGAAGTTGTGAATGTCCTCCCAATCCACTGCTTGCTCTCTGCTCACAGCCTATATTAACCCAAGTTGCATATATTTCTTTATTCTTATACTTAAATTTCTTTATAGTACATGCAACATATACTTATTATGTTCTATATTTCCTTATTCTTACGCTGAAATGATTGAAAACAAATAGGTGTAATTTGTATTTTTGTGTGAAAAATCAGGTTTTTGTCAGCTGGAGAAATCAGTCAGCTGGGGCTTAAGGTCATCTCACCTTTGGTGAAGGAGCTTCTTATGACCTCTCGAGAGTCCTGAGCCATGTGATGCTTCCGTTGGCCACACCTCCTTCTGGGCCTTCTATCAGTATTAAATCAATAACTGTAAAGAGTAGGTCTTTGTCTATATTAATAGAAGGCATGTAGCTTTCAGGACTAGTATACACCTTTTGACATCACTAGAATAGAGTGTATAGTCCATAAAAAAAAATCTCTTTTGTGATACTAAAGTGTATGGAAAACTCTCAAGAAAACTTTACTGGTCATTCATTAATTTATTGATGCCAGGCAATTATTTTCCAAAAAAAATCTGTTTGCAAGGCTGGGGTAATGTTCTCTTCATCTTTTGACTCATCTATCCAGCCAAATATTTGTAACTTAAAAATTTCTGAGCTTGATGAGGAAACTATAACAACAAAAATATTGGCTTCCCCAGTGGCTAAGTGGTAAAGAATCTGCCTGTAATGCAGGAGACACAGGAGATGCAGGTTCGATCCCTGGGTTGGGAAGTTTCCCTTGAGAAGGGAATGGCAACCCACTCCATTATTCTTGCCTGGAAGATGCCGTGGACAGAGGAGCCGGGGGGTGTGGGGCTACAGTCCATGGGGTCACAAAAGAGTCAGTTACAACTTAGCAACTAAGCAACAACAACAACAAAAATAGTGACTGATCGAGGCCCAGCTGGCTCCTGCACTCACTGTACTGAGTGTCTGTGGGCTTTCATGAATACATCGTGAAGAACTGTGTAGTTTTAATTCTGTTTAACCTACTTAAGAAATTAAAGTCATTGATCTGTATGCTGTTTGTAAATAGATTGAAAAGCAAACCACATATTTGATGTTCATTTCAACAAAAGGATGGACACATCACTGAGGACCTAGGATGTATGAGGCAGGAAAGATGGATGTGTATAATGACCATGGAGGGGTTATGCAATCTGGTTATTAAGTCGTACAACTACAAAAACACGCATGTTATAGAGTGCCTTAAAGTGCTATCGGGCCTCTCTGGTAAAGCATCTGCCTGCAATGCAGTTCGATCCCTGGGTCAGGAAGATCCCCTGCAGAAGGAAATGGCAACCCACTCCAGTACTCTTGTCTGGAAAATCCCATGGTTGGAGGAGCCTGGTATGTTACAGTCCATGGGGTCGCAAAGAGTCGGACACAACTAAACGACTTCACTTTCACTTTCTTTCACTTTAAAGTGTGATATGTGCAGCTATTGGAAGAATTCAAAGAAAGAAATATGCATCCAGGATTAGGCAACTGGATTGACTATCCTCATTGATTTTGACACGCAGGTGCTGAAGTCACAAAGCTGTTATGTGGCTGAGGCTTTGCTTCAGTAATCTGAGGAAAATATGAACAAGCCTCACCCTGATTTCTAGTTTGGTTCTTTGAAGTCTTACTTTTTATCCACTGGCCTACCAGGCTTGCTTTAGCATCAGAGAGAAGCTGAAGACCGGAAAGAGTCCAGGTGGCAAATATTTGCTTCTCACTCACAGGGGAAAAGAAATCAACAAGGAAAGAATTTCATTTCCCTGCAGAAACACGGAGCAGCTGCTCTGTGCAGGAAGAGCAGTGGCTTCTGCAGACCATCATACACAGTGCGAGTGGTGTGCAAGCCTGAAGTTCTGGAACCTTATAATCTGTGTGTCTGTGGCTCCGATCAGCCTCCTTGCTGATGAGTCACCAAGGAGCTGTCACGGGCGAAAGACGGAAAGATGAATCAGATAAACCTGCTCTTTTCAGAACCTGTATTTCCACCCACAAGCGTGTCAGATGTGGCAGCCCTCCTTTCTGGAAGCTTCTATTGGAAGGAATTCTTGCAATTCTGCAGCAGTTCATGGCACAAAGGTCATTGCAGGGGGTTTCTATTTATTTATTTGGCTGTGCCACGTCTTATGCGGGATCTAGTTCCCCAACCAGGGATCAAACCTGGGCCCCAGCATTGGGAGCACAGTCTTAGCCACTGGACCACCAGGGAAATTACTATTATTTTTCAATATAGAGCTTTTGAACAGAGTGTTGAGCCTGGACAGCCCATGTTTTCCTGGGAGATAAGATGATGTTTTTGAGAAAGTGAACAAATGAAATGAAAATACAAGTTTCCTTGCCCCTAAAATTAGACAAATGTCACAGTCAAGTAAAGGGGGGGGGAAACTAGTGACCATCTTGAAACCATTTTTGCTAAAATAAGCTAAGTGGATTACAAACATTTTTATATTCTTTTTTCTCATGGTAATTTGATTTATTATGCTCAGTGAAAAGAAGTCTCTTCAAATCCTAATATATTCCAAATTTGCTCATTACAAAAATGTTCTTCTCTTTGTTGACTGGTTTTTATTTCATTATTACATTATCCATCAGAGATTAGGCAAGAATACTGGAGTGGGTTGCCATGCCCTCCTCCAGGAGATCTTCCCAACCCAGGGATCGAACTGGAGTCTTTTACATCTCCTGCATTTGCAGGCAAATTCTTTACCATTAGCATCACCTGGGAAGTCCTGAAACCCTGCTACTTAGATAAAAGTTTAAATCATTTTTATTTCCTGTAAGTTTAATTTTGTAACAAATTCTGATATGATGTGATTCCTTTTGCAAATAGTTTCAAACTATTCTGTGGCAGAAGATAAATATATATTGTATAATATTATGTGAAATAATATATAATAAATATCTGCATATTTAAAGATGTGAGTGCATGTGTGTAAAGTCCCTTCAAGTCGTGTCCAACTCTGTGTGACCCTGTGGACTGTAGCCCACCAGGTTCCTCTGTCCATGGGATTCTTCAGGTAAGAACCTGGGAGTGGGCTGCCATGCCCTTCTCCAGGAGAATCTTCCTAACCAGGGGTCAAACCCGAGTCTTTTAAGTCTCTTAAGTTGGCAGGTAGGTTCTTTACCACACTAGTGCCACCTGGGAAGTCCAAAGGTCTGAGCAGCTCCTGGATATTCATAGATACATGACTGTTAACCTGAGGTCTGGGGATCACCTGCAATTTGGGGCATAATTTTGTGTGAATGTATTATTTCCTGAAAATTAGGTCCAGAACTTTCATCATCTCCCTAAAAGGTTCTGTGATTCAAAAATGATTGTAACTTCCTATATTAAACAAATAATATACCTTAGTTTATATATTGACAGTGTTTAAATGCCTTGAGACCCACCAGACAATGCTAACAGGGATTACTGTAATTAAGAAAAATGAATTTTTCCTGGTACTGAAACAAGAGTGTCTTTCCCTAAAGTCTGCCTTGCAGTAAGCACTTATACCATAAAGAAGTCTTTCTGGACATTTTCACCCCTTTCTTCCTTCAGTTATGGTACCTCTGTATGTTCTTGATGTGTGGCTGGTGTTTCATAGGTTAGGACTTGGGGTTTCATAGCTCAAGATTTCATCTAGAACAGGAAGGGGTTGAATTCACACATTTCATATCTTTGACTCCACAATTTCCTGGTAGATTCCTTGTTATTTAAGTGTATTAAATAATACAGTCATAGATCTCTGAAAAATTTGTCAGAGATAGATGTAATTTGTCAGAGTGTAGATGTGATTTGCCTGGTTCTGTCACTTACATTGCCAGGACTGGAAGACTGGCAATTTTTTCCCCTCAAAATAGGTTTTCTTAATACATAGACTATAGAAGTGATTTTTCTGAAAAACATTTCCCCCTCCAAGAGAGTTTCTTAGTAGAGTAGACATTTGTAGAATATACTGATCCATTCTGACATTTAAAAGGAGTCAGAGGGAAGTAAAATTTCTTTGTTTCAAAGCGTTGAAAGTCTCAGATGTTTAGTTGCTCAAAATTCAAGTTCCTACTGTATAAGGCACTGTGACAGGCACATTCTAGTCTAGTGGAAATTAGAAGCCTTCCTAGTCCCAAGCATTCACTTACACGTGAATAAACCACACCTATTCTGATGGCTCCTGTATTAGCCAAGGGAATCAGAAGCCACTAGTCTGATCTCCTTTTATCTGGGCCCCTCAGTACGCCGGCCTGAAGACTCACTCCCGGGCACTTATGGAACAAGGAGAAAGATCCCGATGTTCTGCTGCGGTGGCAGTGGAGCAGGCGCCACTCAGGCCAGCCCCTACTCCCCGAGCCTTTGCTGTAAAGCAGGGTGCTCTCATTTCCTCCCCTTTTCAGGGTCCAAGCCGTTCACACCTCCCTCACCCCAGCCCCACTGTGACGCAAGTGAAAGCAAAGTCAGAAACTAACACTTAAAATACTGTTGATCTGGAGTTGAGGGTACTGATTACTGGAGTTTCTAAATTCAACTCAATGAAAAAAGCATCAAAACATATCATATGTAACTAGAGATGTTAGGAGGCTTATTTTGGAAACCATTGAGGCTTATCAAGCGTGTGTGTGCGCGCGCGCCCTCGTGCATCTATGTGTGTGTGTGTGTGTGTGTGTGTGCGCGCGTGCCTGCTCAACTGTGTTGGCTCTTAGTGAACTCATGGACCGTAGCCCACCAGGCTCCTTTGTCCATAGGATCTCCCAGGCAAGAATACTGGAGTGGGTTGCCATTTCCTTCTCCAGGGATCTTCCTGACCCAGGAATTGAGCCTGCGTCTCTTGCATCTCCTGCACTGGCAGGCAGGTTCACAGGGAAGCCCACACGGCACACTCATGGCATTCAATATCTTGTTATTAGAGTTTATCCCATATACCCAACAGTCATGGTTCTTTCTAGGATAAGGAAAAAATGTCTTTTAAAAGTGTGTTTATGTATCATAAATTAAAACTGAAACTGGAAAAGCAGAGCAGACTGGTACTGGACTGGTACTTAAGAGGATCATTACAAGTAAAACATAATTTGGACATCATTAAAAACACATCTTTTTTGAATTTCCTGGCAGTCCAGTGGTCAGGACGCTGCACTGCTGGGGGCCCAGGCTCAATCCGTAGGCAGGGAACGAAGATCCACGATCCACGTGGCTTGGCCAAAAAACAAAACAACAACCCCTACTCCATTTTCGTGGCTTTTTAAGGTTAACTTTGATTTTCTATCTTGCTTGGAGCTAATAATTAAAACAAAACTTATTTTGGGGGGTTGGCTAATATAAATGTCTTTCTGTAAACTTTGAAATTCAGTTAGATGCAAATGAAATGAGTTTTTATAACTACAGCTCAACCAGTAAATAACATTTGCAGAAACATCATTGTAAGTATTTTTTAAAAGACAAACTATACACACTAGGAAAGTAAAATTGCATAAATATATGCTCAGAAAATAAAAGAAGTAGCTCGTGGTGCTCTTAAATTCTAGTAAAAGGCTTTGAGTAAATTGAGTTCTATTTACTTTATAATGGGAAAACTCAGAGCAAGTTAAACTAGTTGCGTGACTAATAACATAAACAGCTGACATTATTCTGGCTGAATTCTGTCTAATCATGACTAACTCAGACATATTATCTGACTGTTTTTTGTTTTTTACCAGCAAGAAGAAATTAGTAGTAATTGTTGATATTTACTAAAAGTACAGCTCTGTTTGATCTCTCCAAGATTGTGATTGTGGCGTGGGCTCTCTAGCTGTGGTTAGTGGGGTGAGTTGCCCCACAGCATAGTGGGGTCTTAGTTCCCAAGCAGGGATTGAACCCCGTCCCCTGTGCTGCAAAGCAGACTCTTAACCTCTGGACCATCAGGGAAGTCTCCACTCCTCTTCCTCTCGTTTCACCTCCTCTTTCTTCTCTCCCCCTCCTCCTTCTCCCCCTCCATATTCTCTCCGCCTCTTCTTCCTCCTCTTTCTCATCATCAGTATGCTAATAATCTAATTTTATCCAAGAGAGGTTGTTTCATGCAATTAAATATGTACCTAAATTTCATCTTTTCCAAAATGCAGCACCCTTAGTTAATCCCAATACAAGGCTCAGTAGGTACTGAGCAAACACTAGTTACTGACTGGTAAGAATAGAGATAGAACCTTGGGTTTTTATCTTAATTTATTATGGAATAATCAAGATTGCCGGGAGAAATATCAATAACCTCAGATATGCAGATGACACCACCCTTATGGCAGAAAGTGAAGAGGAGCTAAAAGGCCTCTTGATGAAAGTGAAAGAGGAGAGTGAAAAAGTTGGCTTAAAGCTCAACATTCAGAAAACGAAGATCATGGCATCTGGTCCCATCACTTCATGGGAAATAGATGGGGAAACAGTGGAAACAGTGCCAGACTTTATTTTTTTGGGCTCCAAAATCACTGCTGATGGTGACTGCAGCCATGAAATTAGAAGACGCTTACTCCTTGGAAGAAAAGTTATGTCCAACCTAGATAGCATTTTCAAAAGCAGAGACATTACTTTGCCGACTAAGGTCCGTCTAGTCAAGGCTATGGTTTTTCCTGTGGTCATGTATGGATGTGAGAGTTGGACTGTGAAGAAGGCTGATCGCCGAAGAATTGATGCTTTTGAACTGTGGTGTTGGAGAAGACTCTTGAGAGTCCCTTGGACTGCAAGGAGATCCAACCAGTCCATTCTGAAGGAGATCAGCCCTGGGATTTCCTTGGAAGGAATGATGCTAAAGCTGAAACTCCAGTACTTTGGCCACCTCATGCGAAGAGTTGACTCATTGGAAAAGACTTTGATGCTGGGAGGGATTGGGGGCAGGAGGAGAAGGGGACGACTGAGGATGAGATGGCTGGATGGCATCACCGACTCGATGGACGTGAGTCTGAGTGAACTCTGGGAGTTGGTGATGGACAGGGAGGCCTGGTGTGCTGCGATTCATGGGGTCGCAAAGAGTCGGACACGACTGAGCGACTGAACTGGACTGAACTGATATTCTTTTCCATTATGGTTTACTGTGAGATATCAAATGTAGTTTCCTGTGCTATGCAGTAAGGCCTTGTTGTTAACCTCTTTTATACACGGTAGTTTGTGGGTGCATGTGCTAAGTCGTTTCGGTTGTGTCCAGTTCTTTGCAGCCGGCCAGGCTCCTGTGTCCATGGGATGCTCCAGGCAAGGAGACTGCAGTGGGTTGCCATGCCCTCCTCAGTTTGTATCTGCTAATCCCAAGGTCCTAATTTATCCTTCGCCTGTCCCCTTTTTCTTTGGTAACGGTAAGTTTGTTTCCTATGTCTGTGACTATTTCGTAAATAAGTTCATTTGTATCATATTTTAGATTCCACAAATAAGTGAAACCGTGTTATATCTGTTTTCCTCTGCCTTACTCCGTTTAAAAGCATGATACTCTCTAGATTCATTCATGTTGCTACAAATGACATTTCATTCCGTTAATGGCTGAGTAGTGAGAACCTTAACTTTGATGGATAATATGCCCGTTTTATGTCCAACCTAGATAGCATTTTCAAAAGCAGAGACATTACTTTGCCGACTAAGGTCCGTCTAGTCAAGGCTATGGTTTTTCCTGTGGTCATGTATGGATGTGAGAGTTGGACTGTGAAGAAGGCTGATCGCCGAAGAATTGATGCTTTTGAAGTGTGGTGTTGGAGAAGACTCTTGAGAGTCCCTTGGACTGCAAGGAGATCCAACCAGTCCATTCTGAAGGAGATCAACCCTGGGATTTCTTTGGAAGGAATGATGCTAAAGCTGAAACTCCAGTACTTTGGCCACCTCATGCGAAGAGTTGACTCATTGGAAAAGACTCTGATGCTGGGAGGGATTGGGGGCAGGAGGAGAAGGGGACGACCGAGGATGAGATGGCTGGATGGCATCACTGACTCAATGGATGTGAGTCTGAGTGAACTCCGAGAGATGGTGATGGACAGGGAGGCCTGGCGTGCTGCGATTCATGGGGTCGCAAAGAGTCGGACACGACTGAGCGACTGAACTGAACTGAACTGAACTGATGCCCGTTTTCCTTTTCAGTTGACATTTAACTGCACTGCTTCAGCTGAGCTAACACAGGAATATGTCTTAGCATCAGCTGCACGGGTGAGTGACCAGTGAACAAGTGTGTTTTTGCTCAGTTGTGTCCGACCCTTTGTGAACCCATGGACTGTAGCCCGCCAGGCTCCGCTGTCCTTGGGATTCTCCAGGCAAGAATACTGGAGTGGGTTGCCATGCCCTCCTCCAGGGCATCTTCCCGACCCCGGGATCGAACCTGTGGCTCCTCTGTCTCTTGCATTGCAGGTGGGCTCTTTATCTGCTGAGCCATGAAAGGGGTGGCCAGTAAGGTTGCACTGAACTCCCCAGTTAGAAGAACTTTGTGTTTGGGGTATAACGCTCAGTAATTGCAGTCTTGCAATTCTTAATACTTTTTTTCTGAACTTGTAAAGAAGCCTGAAAGTGTGTGCAGGGGGCTTCAAGCCTGGTTCACACGTGGTTCTGCCTCCCTTCGCCTCCTTCCCTCCTCCCGTGATGGGTTCTTGGCGCCCTGGCGTCTGCACTGTCCCTGCCCACCCTCATCCGAGGAACTGGTGGCGAGGTTGGGAGGAAGGCCCCGTTTGGCCATTGTTTTCTCCCTGACTGGGGACCTGGGTGTGGGCCCCTGGGTGGACGGTGTCTGTCCACGCCCAGGGAGTCTCGGATGCAGGGAGCAGCAGCACCAGGGGCTCTGGCCCACACCCCTCCAGGTACCGCCCACCTCCTGATGCAGGAGCCGATGGGGAGATTGCCGTTCCTGAGGGTCGGTGGACTGCTGTGGGAGACGCAGAGGGCCTGGTGGGAGGGGGAGAACGATTCCCCCATCCAGCTGGGACTCGTCGCTTTCAATGTGCCCTGGAGCTGATGGGCTATGTAGCGGCTTCTGGTTCCAGGGTCGTTATTAGTGTGCTCCGGCCTGAGGATCCTGGTTACATGGCCACATCTCTGGATGAAACCATAACCATAAACTATGACGGTAGATTAGGCGCTGAACTGTGTGACCCCATGGACTGTAGCCCGCTGGGCTCCTCTGTCCATGGAATACCCCAGGAAAGAATCCTGGAGTGGGTTGCCATTTCCTTCTCCAGGAGAACCATAAACTACACTGAGAGTATTAAAACTTATGCTTTCTGAATCCAGCTAAGCATTCAGTAATAAATGCTTTTTTCATATTCTCTATCATTGTGACTTTTTGTGAGATATTGATTATAGTTTCCTGTGCTATACAGTAGGAACTTGCTGTTTATTTTATATATTTTAGTTTGCATCTGCTAATCCCAAAGTCCTAATATATCCTCTGCCCACCTTATTTCTTCTTTGGTAACCTTAAATTTGTTTCCTGTGTCTGTGAATCTGTTTCTGTTTTGTAAATAAATTCATTTGTATCATATTTTAGATTCTGTTTGGCTAAATAGTGACTCCTAATATTAAGAGACCACCCTGGAAGAGCTGTGTTTTTTTTCTAAGTCTGACTACTTTCATTTCATATCCACTATAAGACCTGTTTCCAGGGAGCTCAACTTCGTGCTCTGTGGCAACCCAGAGAGGTGGGAGGGGGTGGGAGGCAGGAGAGTTTCAGGAGGGAGGGGACGGATATATACCTTTGACTGACTCACGTTGATGTATAGCAGAAACCAATACAACTTTGTAAAGCAATTATCCTCCAATTAAAAATAAAGAAATCTTGTTTGACCTTCACTAACACTATTTTTGTGAGGCCCAAATATCTGAGTATCTTTATAAAGCTTGTTAAGCTGAAAAATACATGGACCTAAGTCAAGGCTATGGTTTTTCCTGTGGTCATGTATGGATGTGGGAGCTGGACTGTGAAGAAGGCTGAGTGCCGAAGAATTGATGCTTTTGAACTGTGGTGTTGGAGAAGACTCTTGAAAGTCCCTTGGACTGCAAGGACATCCAACCAGTCCATTCTAAAGGAGATTAGCCCTGGGTGTTCTTTTGAAGGAGTGATGCTAAAGCTGAAGCTCCAGTACTTTGGCCACCTCATGTGAAGAGTTGACTCATTGGAAAAGACTCTGATGCTTCCACAGTACTGGAAAGATGTGTATAAGAGACAGAGGAGATCCAACCAGTCCACTCTAAAGGAGATTAGCCCTGGGTGTTCTTTTGAAGGAGTGATGCTAAAGCTGAAGCTCCAGTACTTTGGCCACCTCATGTGAAGAGTTGACTCATTGGAAAAGACTCTGATGCTGGGAGGGATTGGTGGCTGGAGGAGAAGGGGATGACAGAGGATGAGATGGCTGAATGGCATCACCGACTCGATGGACGTGAGTTTGGGTGAACTCCGGGCGATGGTGATGGACAGGGAGGCCTGGCGTGCTGCAATTCATGGGGTCGCAGAGAGTTGGACATGACTGAGTGACTGAACTGAACTAAAGTGACATGGATTAGACAAGAGGGGACAGGAAAAAAAAAAAAAAGAAAAAGAAAAAAAATCAAGAAAGAGGAGAAAGAAGTGCAAAGGGATTAAAAATCGAGGAATAAAGGAATGACGTCAGCAAGATGGCAATATTGGAAGTTCCGGCCGTCAGACCCCTGGGGAAACAGGTGACCTGCTGTATAGTAGGGCGCCAGGTGGGGAGAAGCAGGGAGAAGCTGTCAATGCTCGCTGCAGCACTGTTTACAATAGTCAAGACCTGGAAGCAGCCTAAGGGGCCGTTGGCAGGGGAGTGGACCAGGATGTGGTACCTATGCACAATGAAATGTTACTCAGCCATTAAAAAGAATGGAACTGTGCCACTGGCAGCAACACGGATGGACTTGGGACACTCTCTAATGTCACACTGAGTTAAGCAAGTCAGACAGAGAAAGAAAAGTATCTCATGACATCCCTTATATGTGGAATCTAAAAAGAAATGGTACAATTGAACTTACAGAATGGAGACTTACAGGCTTAGAGAACGAACTTGTGGCTGCCGGGGGTGGGGAGGAAGGATGGGGGGAAGGGATAGTTAGGGAGTTTGGGTGCAACATGTACAGACAGATATCATATAAGAAATGAATCGCCAGTCTAGGTTCGATGCAGGATACAGGATGCTTGGGGCTGGTGCACTGGGATGACCCAGAGAGATGGTATGGGGAGAGAGGTGGGAGGGGGATTCAGGACAGGAAACACATGTACACTCATGGTGGATTCAAGTTGATGTATGGCAAAACCAATACAGTATTGTAAAGTAAAATAAAAATAAATAAATAAAATGGATAACCCACAAAGATCTTCTGAATAGCACGGGGAACTCTGTGGCAGCCTGGATGGGAGGGGAGTTTGTGGGAGATTAAATGCCTGTATATGCCTTGCTGAGTCCCTTCACTGTTTACTTGAAACTACCACACATTGTTAATCAACTATCAGTTCAGTTCAGTTCAGTCACTCAGTCGTGTCCGACTCTTTGCGACCCCATGAATCGCAGCACACCAGGCCTCCCTGTCCATCACCAACTCCCGGAGTTCACTCAGATTCACGTCCGTCGAGTCAGTGATGCCATCCAGCCATCTCATCCTCTGTCGTCCTCTTCTCCTCCTGCCCCCAATCCCTCCCAGCATCAAAGTCTTTTCCAATGAGTCAACTCTTCTCATGAGGTGGCCAAAGTACTGGAGTTTCAGCTTTAGCATCATTCCTTCCAAAGAAATCCCAGGGCTGATCTCCTTCAGAATGGACTGGTTGGATCTCCTTGCAGTCCAAGGGACTCTCAAGAGTCTTCTCCAACACCACAGTTCAAAAGCATCAATTCTTCAGTGCTCAGCCTTCTTCACAGTCCGACTCTCACATCCATACATGACCACAGGAAAAACCATAGCCTTGACTAGACGGACCTTAGTGGGCAAAGTAATGTCTCTGCTTTTGAAAATGCTATCTAGGTTGATCATAGCTTTCCTTCCAAGGAGTAAGCGTCTTTTAATTTCATGGCTGCAGTCACCATCTGCAGTGATTTTGAAGCCCCCCAAAATAAAGTCTGACACTGTTTCCACTGTTTCCCCATCTATTTGCCATGAAGTGATGAGACTGGATGCCATGATCTTCGTTTTCTGAATGTTGAGCTTTAAGCCAACTTTTTCGCTCTCCTCTTTCACTTTCATCAAGAGGCTTTTTAGCTCTTCTTCACTTTCTGCCATAAGGGTGGTGTCATCTGCATATCTGAGATTATTGATATTTCTCCCGGCAATCTTGATTCCAGCTTGTGTTTCTTCCAGTCCAGTGTTTCTCATGATGTACTCTGCATAGAAGTTAAATAAGCAGGGTGACAATATACAGCCTTTTCCTATTTGGAACCAGTCTGTTGTTCCAGTTCTAACTGTTGCTTCCTGACCTGCATACAGATTTCTCAAGAGGCAGGTCAGGTGGTCTGGTATTCCCATCTCTTTCAGAATTTTCCACAGTTGATTGTGATCCACACAGTCAAATGCTTTGGCAAAGTCAATAAAGCAGAAATAGATGTTTTTCTGGAACTCTCTTGCTTTTTCCAATCAACTATGCCCCGATATAAAATAAAACGTTTTTTAAAAAAGAGAAAAGAAAATGGCTGGAGGTAATTCTATTAAATATAACCAGGCCTGTTGAAAATGTACTATGTCTGGCACTGTCTAGATACATAACTTGTATGAGCACATTTAATACTATCACAACCATGAGGGAAAAGCCATTATTATTCCAGTACTGTGGTAGGAAACTCCAAGAGACTCAGAGAGGTTAGATGATGTATTCTAGGCTACACAGCAGTTTCATAGGTGACTCAAGCAGTACAGAATCTGTCTGCTAACACAGGAGATGTGGGCAAGAGACTCAGACTCAATCCCTGGGTTGGGAAGATTCCTGGAGAAGGAAATGACAACCCATTCTTACCTAGACAATCCTGTGGACAGAGAAACCTGGTGGGCCACAGTCCATGGGGTCGCAAAGAGTTGGACATGACTTTGAGACTGAACACACACCCACACAGACGCTACACACCCCAGAGATAGCAGAACAAGAATCTAATCCAGGCGCGGGTCTAGATACCAGGTTTCTAATTAGTATTCCATAGGTGAGCTGTTTGCAGTATGTATTTGGGCTGCCCATGGATGAATAGTGAAATTACAGAGATCAGCTTCAATAATAAGAGCAACATTTTAGTTTTCATTTCCTTCATTGACAGAAAAATAGCTGGAGGGTTCAGGGAGGGAAAAAAAAAAAGCATGAAATGAAAATACCAGAGAACTTTTTGATCTGATAGTATCTTACATTTGTACATAACATTTTGTACTTTGCAAAGCGTTTTCAGGGGTATTGTCTCATTGATTTTGCAAAATGACTTGGCAAGACAAGTATTATTGTCCCCACTTTACACAGATGAGAAAATGGAAGCTTGGAGAGATTAAGTGGTCTCCAAGCCTAGATAGCTTATAAAATGGAGATTCAAGTCTTCAGCCTTCTTTCCACTAAGGATTAATTGTGAAGAATGAAATATATTCTAATCTCCATTGAAATAGTTCATTACAGAGAGTTTTCTTCTTGCTGAAATCACTTTGAAATGGCTGCTGTGTCGAGGGCACTTTATTACTGGAAACTGTAATAAGCCAAAATAATGAAAAATTGCAATGTATAAGAAGGAAGCTCGTGGATCAGAGACAGAATTTAATCCAATTTGTTAATCAGAAAAGCCATCTGGATATTGGTGTTTGTTATTTTACTTCTTTTCTGGGCAGCTCTTGCTAAATTGACTTAATTTTTTAATTAAAAAAGTTTTAAAACATTTTAAAATTAATTTTTATTGGCGTATAGTTGCTTTACAATGTTATGATAGTTCCTGTGGTAGAGCAAAATGAATCAGCCATACAGATATATATATTCCCTCCCTTTTGGGTTTCCTTCCCATTCAGGTCACCACTGGACAGTAAGTAGATTTCCCTGTGCTATGTGGTAGGTTCTCAGTAGTTATCTATGTTATACCTAGTATCAATAGTGTGTCAATCTCATTATCCCAATTCCTTACCTCCCCTTTCCCCCTTGGTATCCATATATATGTTCTGCTAAATTGACTTTAAACAGTGGTCTCCCAGTATGTTTTGTTCTTGAGCCAGCATTTAATAAACTGCATTTGGGATTGGGCTTTGGTTTTGAATTTGAAAGAGGGAGAGAAGGGGAGGCGAAAGGGTGACTCATTTTCCAGAATTATACACATTGAAGAGAGCAGCCTAAAGGAGTATACCATTCCTGACATTTGCAGCGAGCGCCGAAGGAAAGGACGCTTGGTGTGTTCCAGCCAGCACCGCCGCTCTCACTTCCTCTGACTAGAGACGGGCTCTTTTTGATCTCCATTTCTGCAGAAGGTACACTTTTGTGGCCCTCAGACTCTCAACAAGCATGTCTAGAAACAGTATTGAGACTGAAACTTGGTATTTGTTTTCCTGAGAGCCCTACAAAATAGGGCACAATCAAGTGATGCTGCAAAATTGAAGATGACAAGGTGGTGAAGTTACTCTCATGTTTTTTCCTCTGTCAACATGCAGCTGAACTAGCATCCTTGAATCAGACATACAGAATGGTTAAGTGCAGAGGATCTGAGAAAGCTAGGAAGAGATTAACTGGTTAAAGAATGTACCGTGGTCTGTGTGGAGCTGGGACCACAGTGGGAAAGGAGGGAGACACAGCCCTTATCCACAGGAAGTTTCCAGTGTAATGGGGAAGATTTCCAATAGTCAATCACGGATGTGAGAGTTGGACCATAAAGAAGGCTGAGTGTCGAAAAACTGATGTTTTTGAACTGTGGTGCTGGAGAAGACTCTTGAGAGTCCCTTGGACTGCAAGGAGATCCAACCAGTCCATCCTAAATGAAATCAACCTTGAATATTCATTGGAAAGACTGATGCTGAAGCTGAAGATTCAATGCTTTGGCCGCCTGATGGGAAGAGCTGACTCCCTGGAAAAGACCCTGATGCTGGGAAAGATTGAGGACGGGAGGAGAAGGGGATGACAGAGGATGAGATGATTGGAAGCCTGGCGTGCTGCAGTCCATGGGATCTCAAAGAGCTGGACATGAGTTAGCAACTGAGCAACAGTGCAGTTATACGAAGAAGTGCCTGTTAAGTACACCACCCACCGGTTCTCTCGCCTTATCATTGTCCCGCTAGTTGACCCATCAAGTGACCAGCGAGCCCTCAATGTATAAGGCTGGGGAACACGACCTTAAGTTAAAAGCTCAGTATTACATGTGCCTTGACATGTGGGAAAACCTTGAATGGTTTAAGTTTCCCTACTCTGCTCCTGAGGATGGGGTCCCCCAACAAACAACTTCACTCACTGAGGGTGCTAGGCACAGGGCCGTTCACCCCTGAGGAGTGGGTTTCTGACTGCGCCTGGAATTATTCAAACAGGGCAATCACGTCCTCCCACCAAGAACCATGGGTCATCCACTCTCTTGTTATTGCAAAACCTGCCTCTGCCAGCCTTTGGTTGACCACCCTATTCTAGAGCACACCTCCCATCCCACCAGCTGGCCCTGCATGGCAGGGTGTCCTTTTGTCCTGGGCTGGGAGTCCCTGTGACTCATAACCCATTAGTTATGTCCAGCTGGGCTGCTGCAGGTTGGACTGAAATCTCAGGGTGGGAATGGGAATCCTTCCCTCACCAGTGGAGTCAAGACATGGCCATCAAAACAAAGGTACTTGGACACTGAGTTCCAACTTGGTTTCTTATTACCCATCCACTAACTGTGGGAAGTTGAGCAGTGAAATGGTTGATATGAATGTTAACTACTCTTTTTTAAAAGATATGTTGCGATGTCAGTTTTTTAAGTTTAACTTTCATATTGGAGTCCAGTTGATTAGGGCTTCTCAGGATGCGCTAGTGGTAAAGAATCTACCTGCCAATGCAGGAGACATAAGAGATGCACGTTCAATCCCTGGGTCGGGAAGATCCCTCGGAGGAGGGCATGGCAACCCACTCCAGTATTCTTGCCTGGAGAATCCCATGGACAGAGGAGCCTGGCGGGCTACAGTCCCAAGTCCACAGGGTTGCAAAGAGTCAGACATGACTGAAGCGACTTAGTATGCACACATATTTGATTAGCAATGTTGTATTAGTTTCAGTTATACAGAAAAGTGATTCGGTTATATGTGTATCTATTGTTTTTTCAATTTTTTTCCATTAAGTTTAGTACAGAGTATTGAGCAAAGTTCCCTGTGCTCTACAGCAAGTCCTTGTTGGTTATTTGTTTAAAATATAGCAGTGTGTACATGCCGACTACTCTTTAAAGTAGTTGACAACAAACTCAGAAACATGGACACTCAATGCTGCTGTACACCTTCCCTCAAAGCCTTATCTTCATGGACTTAGAAATAGCTCAATAGCGGTGGAACTGTTTTTGTCGATTAGTGTTATCAGTCTGAGCTATAAACTGATAGAAGAATTTGGAGATGTTAAAGAGGCAGAGATTGAAATTTCACATTGTTCAGTTCCAATGTTTGGCTTACTTGGGAGGTTCTATTTTTCATCTGTCGATTTTCAATCATCACCTTGATTTAACAAGTCTTGCAGAAAATTATTCATCTTTGTGTGAGAACTCTATTGAGGGTGGTTGACACCTGCTTGTAAAGCATATCAGCATAAAAATGAGGTGGCTCATGCATGTAGCAATACTCCAACTTGTTTTCTTGAAGCAATACTTCTCTAAGGACAGACTCATCACTTTACCGTCTCATCTTAATTAACTCATATTTTCATTTCAGTTAAAAGCAAACAAATCACAATCTGGCCACCCTGGGCATGGATGTGTCTCAAATAAGATGATTGTAGGGTTTGTCTGGCCATGTGTCAAGACACCCTTGACAATGGCGATGTGAAATTAACCAGGGCAATCATTATTGCTTGACACAAAGAAGAATCGGAATAAAAATATGGAATCGGATGACAAAGGAACCCAAATAGCCATACTGTGTCACTGAGTAGAGTTGGAAGTGGTGAATCATAAATTTCAACCCCACGGTTACCCTAGTGCAGTGAGCAGTGATCAAGTTTATCACAGAGATGTCACTAAGATGACCCCTTGATCTGAATCTCACTTTCTGAGTCCGGGCCGTGTGAAATTCTACTTGGAGAGAGTAACTTTCTACCCTTGCCTGGCATCTTTAATTTTGGGTATATAAGATGGCTATTTGGGGGGCTTTTTTTAAACAAATTTATTTTATTGAAGTATATTTCATTTACAATGTTGTGTTCACTTCTACTGCACAGCTGATTCAGTTATATATACTTTTTTCCCCCATTTTCTTTTCCATTGTGGTCTATCACAGGATACTGAATACATTTCCCTGGATGGCTATGCTATTAAGTGAGTAGATGGGGAGATAATAAAGAAAAGGGGGTTCTCACCAAGGGTGGAAAGGGAGGGTGGGATGAACAGCGAAATTGAGACTGACGTGTACACACTATTGGTACTTTGTATAAAATAGATAACTAATGAGAAGCTGCTGTAGAGCTCAGGGAACCCTACTCAGTGTCCTCTGGAGACAGATGGGAAGGGAATCCGAAAAAGAGGGGACATGTGTGTGTGCGTAGCTGATTCACTGTGTGGCATGATAGAAGCTAAGACCAAGGAGAATTGTGGAAAACTCAGTAGAATCTACAGAACTAAGCAAACTTGTAAAGCAATTCTACTCCAGTAGAAATTAATTTAAAAAAAGAAATGAAAGGGGACTATCAAAGGGATAAACATGAGATGTTGACGGCAGGGAAGCTCTAATGTCAAATTCTACTCACGTTAATAGTCTGGAGACACCTCAGGTGATGGAACGGGGAGAGAAAAGGCATTCTGAAACTTGATAGGACGTGATAGTCGCAGCCAACACAGACGGACAGTCTGCGAGGGGCAGGAGTGTACTGGATGCGCGCATATATCGGAGCCACGGGGTTCGTGAACGCGGCATCCGCCAGGCAGCTCAGCAGAGAATACTGCGACCCGAGTGGCCCCCGGAGATTTTGATCCTATTGGTCGAGGGTGAGGTTTGAGCATCTGGGTTTTTCAAAGCTTCCCAGGTGACGCAAAATTACCAAAAAGTTTGAGAAACACTCAATTTAATTCTTCCCGCACCTTAGAAAGCAGGTATTATAATCCAAATTTATACAGTGGCACGGGCTTCCCAGGTGGCTCTAGTATAAGAATCTACCTGCCGATGCAGAAGACTTGGGTTGGATTCCTGGTTCAGAAATATCCCCTGGAGAAGGGAATAGCAACCTGCTCCAGTGTTCTGGCCTGGAAAATCCCAAGGACAGAGGAACCTGGTGGGCTACAGTCCAGGGGGTTGCAAAGAGATAGACATGACTTTGTGACAGATAATGGCACAAGTGAGATTCAGAAATCTTATTATACAAAGTCACGCAGCCAGTAAGTGTCAAAGCAAGGACTAGAATGCTGTTCAGCTCAAATCCAGGGTTTGGGCTTTTCCACAGGCTGACATGCAGTCTGATGGCTTCTATTGAAGAGCAGGGCGGGAAGGGTAAATGAGAGTTGAAGATGGACCTTAGTTATTCATTATTCATCCTTTATACTAGAAATGGAGTGTGCATGCGAAAACTGGGACTTCAGAAGCTTAAAAAAAGGCTGCTAACATTTTACAGTCCCATTTCCCAAGTTAAACTGATTTTCTATATTTAGAGACATTCGAGCTGAGGTTGGTTCTCAGAGCTCCTTGACTGAAAGCAAAGAAAGGTTATCTTGGAATTATGCTTCAAAGATTGAAATTGGTTCTCTTCTGTTTTATGAATGAATGGCAATAAATATATTTGGCATTTTATAATTTTTCTTACCACTCCTATTATCTTCTTTCTAGCTCACTTTTCAAATGACAGAGTGATTTATTGACTGTCTTCCCGATGTTCCATTTCAGTGAACAAATGGTGAATACAAAAATCTGCCGCTTGACCTCACACTGACTCAGATATTTAAAAGCTTCATTTGATTAAAAAGAATTCATGAAAATGGAGGCCAGTACATGTCAGATGATAATAAAATTCAGAAAATTCCAAGACTTGTTCTTTTAAAAATCAGTGGGGTCCAAGTACATTCTCTTTTAGTGTGACCAGAGGCTGGGTTTGCTTTTTATTTGTAAATTACATGCTTTTGGGCCATGTTTGTCTGTTTGCCATTGACTTCAGTCCTCTTCACCCAATGAAACCAAAATGAATTAGCACAGTGCAAGAAACACTCTCAGTAAATGTGAAACCAAAATGAATTAGAACAGTGCAAGAAACACTCTCAGTAAACATATCTACTCTTTTTGCTGAAATCCAGAATAGGTCACATGTAGGGGGACTTGAATGTATAAAAACAAGCATATTTTGGGAAAAGGAGCTCCAAAGCAAAATTAAATTTCTATGTTCTTTTAGGAATTATTTAGTCATGAAAGGTCTGATAGTTACTTACAAACACAAAAGAGTAGAAGTAGTCCAAAGAAGAAAAAGAAAGTGAAGTTGCTCAGTCATGTCCAACTCTTTGCAACCCCCTGGTCTGCAGCCTGCCAGGCTCCTCTGTCCAGTCCATGGGATTCTCCAGGCAAGAATATTGGAGTGAGTTGCCATTTCCTTCTCCATGGGCTCTTCCTGACCCAGAGACTGAACCTGGGTCTCCTGCACTGTAGGCAGATTCTTTACTGTCTGCACCACCAGGAAAGCCCAGAAATATCCCAAATGATCTTCAAACGAGGACAGAAAAAATTATGAAAAATCCTTATGCAGCCTGTGTTGTGTTGAAGGTTTTAGGTGTGATGATGGGATTGTCTCTCACCATCTGCCTGAGTTTGCCCAAGTCCACTCATGTCCATTGCATTGGTGATGCCATCTAACCATCTCATCCTCTGTCACCATCTTCTTCTTGCCCTGGTGAGGGACAGGGAAGCCTGGCGTGCGGCAGTCCATGGGGTTGTGAAGAGTTGGACAGGACTTGGTGACTGAACAATGGTATTGTGTGTATGGGAGGGAAATTTATTGTCAGAAAATATTGGTAATAAATATTAAATGATTTAGTGTTGAAATGACATCACATCAGTGGCATTAAAATCTTTTAGCTAAAACAAAACAACATCCCATTTCAAAAAAAGAACAAGAGACAACAAACAAAAGAATCTCAAAGAGGATAAACTAATTATGACAAAAATTTTGATAAATTTTTAACTCTGAGTGGTGCATCTATGGGAGTTTATTATGCTGTTCTCTCTACTTTTATGTAGGTTTGAAAATATTCAAAATAGAAATATTCAAGCACTGGTAGACTCAGCCTCCTGCCACTTGGTGAGGGATATATAACTAAGAGCTTACATTCTTGTCAGTGTTTCAGTATCCTTATGCAACAAAAAGGATTGTTATAGACACGGAAATAGGCCACTTAATATAGCATCCAGGTTTGGCTAACTCCATGTGCATGGAAATATCCCCTAGCTCAGGATAAGTAACTGTGACCTCATCCAAAAGTTGGGCTACATACCCCATAAATGGAGAGTGTTCTAGTTCACGCTGGTCTTGGCGAACATCACTTACAGCCTTCCCTACTTAAAGTCGCTGTTTACCTGACATGACTCAGTTTATTTTTATTATTTATTTATTTATTTATTTATTTTTAATTTTTACTTTATTTTACTTTACAATACCATATTGGTTTTGCCATACATTGACATGAATCCACCATGGGTGTATATGAGATCCCAATCCTGAATCCCCCTCCCACATCCCACCCCATTTCCTCTCTCTGGATCTTCCCCATGTACCAGCCCCGAGCATCCTGTATCCTGTATCGAACATAGGCTGGTGCTTCATTCTTACATGATAGTATACATGTTTCAATGCCATTCTCCCAAATCATCCCACCCTCTCCCTCTCCCACAGAGTCCAAAAGTCCGTTCTATATCACAAAAATAAACTCAAAATGGATTAAAGATCTAAACGTAAGACCAGAAACTATAAAACTCCTAGAGGAGAACATAGGCAAAACACTTTCCGACATAAATCACAGCAGGATCCTCTATGATCCACCTCCCAGAATACTCGAAATAAAAGCAAAAATAAACAAATGGGATCTAATTAAAATTAAAAGCTTCTGCACAACAAAGGAAACTATAAGCAAGGTAAAAAGACAGCCTTCTGAATGGGAGAAAACAATAGCAAATGAAGCAACTGACAAACAACTAATCTCAAAAATATACAAGCAACTCATGCAGCTCAATTCCAGAAAAATAAATGACCCAATCAAAAAATGAGCCAAAGAACTAAACAGACATTTCTCCAAAGAAGACTCAGTTTAGATGAGCTGGGATTCTAGCAATACGAGTTCTCATTATTTTAATGCTCTGAGTAAGGTTGGAAAAAAGACTTTCGTATATCGGAAAGCTGCCCCAAAGGGCTTTTTCCAGGAGTGGTCTTTGGTAAAATTTGAAAGACAGTACTTCTCAGTTTGCCCCTGAAAACATTTCATCCCCAGGTTGATTCCTAGGGAACCCTTTCCACCCTGAATCCTCGCACTTATTCTCTTGTTCTGCCTCTTCCTGTGCAGGGCTCAGTGAGCATTTTGGGGGACTCAGTTGGGGTCCTTGGTTTGTGGAATGCCATGGTCCCAAGCCACTCAGCACTTGGTTCCATTCTTCCCTCTCCTTGCTTACCTTTATCCTATAAATTTAAGATCTGCTTTTAATTGGGAGATCAGAGTGTGAAATAAGTGTGACTTGCGGGGAATGGAGTTTGAGTCCTAAATTACACTGAAAGTGAAAAGTGTTAGTGGCTCAGTCATGCTCAACTCTTATGTTGAACTGGAGCCCACCAGGCTCCTCTGTCCTTGGAATTCTCCAGTCAAGAATACTGGAGTGGATTGCCATTCCCTTCTCCAGGGGATCTTCACGACCTGGATATCGAACTCAAATCTTACATGTTGCAGGCAGATTCTTTACCATCTGAGCCACTAGGGAAGCCAAATTAAACTGGGGGCACTGAAAAGGAGCTAAAATGTCCCAGGCAGGTGGTACCTCCTCCGACCCCCAGCAGAGACGAACACAGATCCTTCCACAGGGAAACTATCCTCAATCATGGCCTCCATGTTCCCCACAGATTAAGATCAACCAAAAACAAACCAAAAAAAAAGAGCTAAAAAAAGAAATCATTAAACCTACAAGGAGATAAATCATCATGAATAAAATTTAACAGAAAAAAACAAAATTGAGTTAGGGCTCCAACATTTCAGATTTTGATATCATCAGATACAGAGTATCAGTATCAATTTAGAAGCTGTTTAACAAAGTAAAAGGGAAATTGTTTTTAAAAATCAGGAAGAGACTCTCCCAAATGACCAGTAATAAATCAATGTGACATAACCAAGTTAATGAAAAATGACTAGTAATATATAAACATGATAATATAACACGAGCAAGTTGGATTAATCTCACAAACACAGTGTACAATGGAGCAGGCATACTGTGGACAACAGTTTGGCTATTTTTTCTAAAGCCATACATGTGTTTACAATGCAACCTAGCAATTGCACTCTTGGGTATTATTCCAGAGAAATTAAAACTTGTTCACACAAAACATTTGTTTGGATGTTTATAGTAACTTTATTCATTATTATGAATAAAATTATGAGCCCCACAACGAAAACAACTAAAATGTCTTTCAATGGGTAAATGGTTAAACATATGTATACTCATATCACAGAATACTTCTCAGCGATAAAAAGGAAGAAACTGTTGATACGTTCAATAATTTGTTTGGAGCTCAAGGAAATTATGTTGCATCAAATAACCAACCCCTAAAGCTTCCATGTGGAGAAGGCGATGGCACCCCACTCCAGTACTCTTGCCTGGAGAATCCCATGGATGGAGAAGCCTGGTGGGCTGCAGACCATGGGGTCGCTAAGAGTTGGACACGACTGAGCAACTTCACTTTGACTTTTCACTTTCATGCATTGGAGAACGAAATGGCAACCCACTCCAGTGTTCTTGCCTGGAGAATCTCAGGGATGGGGGAGCCTGGTAGGAGGCTGTCTGTGGGGTCACACGGAGTTGGACACGACTGAAGCGACTTAGCAGCAGCAGCAGCAAAGCTTCCATGGAGTATGATTGCATTCAGGGAACTTTTGCACTATAATGTTATATGATTTATTCATTTTTGTCTGCGTTGGGTCTTCATTGCCGTGAGGGGGTTAGTTGTGACCAGTCGGGGGCTACTCTCCAGTTGTGGTGCTCGGGCTTCTCACTGTGGCGGCTTCTCTTGCTGTGGAGACAGGCTCTAGGCACGTGGAGTTGCAGCTGTGAGCTCAGCCGTTGCGGCTCCCAGGCTCCAGAGCACAGGCTCAGTAGTTCTGGTGCATGGGGTAGCTGCTCTGCATCATGTGGGATCTTCCCAGACCAGGAGTAGAAACTCATGTCTCCTGCATTGGCAGGTGGATTCTTTCCCACTGAACCACCCTTAAGCCCTCAGATAACATTTCTGGCATGATAACATTAGAGAGACCAGATAAGTTGATGCCAGGAGTTAGAGAGGGATTGGAGATTCGGGAGAAACTGATGCTGCTGCAGTTGTAAAACAATAGAGGAGGGGTTCTTGAACGGATGGAATTGTGCTGTGTCTTGACTATGATGGTGACCCATACTGACCATGTAAACATTACAAACCAATAAGATGTCAGCTCAGCAGAAAAATTAGCAACCCACATTGACAGACATGGTACAGAAAAGAAAATACAAAAGTTTGGTGTTTCTTAAAAAACTATACATACTCTTAGCATACAACTCATCAACCACTCTTCTTGGTATTTACCCAAAAGATTTGAAAACTTATATCCACACAAAAACCTATTTATAGTAGCTTTGTTCATAATTTCCCAAACTTGGAAGTAACCAAGCATCCCTCAATAGGTGAATGGATAAATAGCTGTGGTACAACCAGACAATGGAATATTATTCAACATTAAAAAGAAATGAGCTACCAAATTATGAAAAAACATGGAGGAAACAAACATAAATTCGTATTACTAAGTGAAAGGAGCCAGTTTGAAATAGTCCCTATTCTATGATTCCAATCATAGGGCAGTTTTGGAAAAGGCAAAACAACGGAAACATTTCTGGCCATCTGATGCAAAGAGCCAGAACTCTTTTAGAGTTAGAAAAGACCCTGATGCTGAGAAAGATTGGAGGCAGGAGGAGAAGGGGGTGACAGAGGATGAGATGGTTGGATGGCATCACTGACTCAATGTGTCTGAGTAAACTCCGGGAGTTGGTGATGGACAGGGAAGCCTGGGGTGCTGCAGTCCATGGGGTCACAGAGAGTCACGACTGAGTGACTGAACAACAGCAAAGATGGAAACAGTGAAAAGATCAGTGATCTCTAGGTTGATGGGAGGGATAAACAGGGGTGTCAAGAAGGATTTTTTAGGGCAATGAAGCTATTCTGTATGACACTATAGTGGTGGGTACATATCATTACATTTGTCAAAACTCACAGACTGTACACCACCAAGAATGGACCTTAACGTGAGCAGTGGACTTAGGGCAATAATGACGTGCAGTCATTATGTCTGTGCAGGTTTATGGATTATAACAAATGCCAGGGTGTTGTCAGTAGGGAAGGCTGTGCATGCGTTCAGGAACAAGGCAGGTATATGGGAACTTTGTACTGTTCACTCCATTTTGCTGAAAACCTAAAACTGCTCTAAAAAGGAAGGTAGTAATAACTATCACTGTTAATTTCCTGACTGAACTGTGGTTATGTAAGAGAATGTCCTTATTTATAGGAAATAAACCCTAATATATACAGCAGTCATAGGACATTGGGTCGACAACCCCCTCTCAAATACTACAGGAAAAGAAATTGTACTTTTTCTTTGAGAATGCTTCAAAATTAAATTAATGAAGCTGATCCTTATCAGTGTTCTTAATGGGAAATTTCATTTTTTTTTTTTTTGTCTACTCTTCTTGTTTTCCTAAGTTAGAAGCCAGTCTGGAAAAAAGAAAGAAACTCTCCCAGGGGCCCTGGGGGAGCAATTATTCTCAATCTGTTGTTCACTCCCTCGGGCCACGTTTTCTTCAGGGCTGACTCAGGCTGCTGACCCGGTGAGTGAGAGTCTCCCCCAGGAGACAACTTATACAAGGCCATCTGTCCAGGTGCACATTTTTCCCCTTTAAGGTTTCCATTTCTGTGTTCTGGAATACAGGGCTGTCACACAGAGACATGGGGGCATTTTGGGCCAGGCAGGTATCGTGACAGAGGGTCTCATACACCATGATTCCCCAGCAACACAATTTCAACCTTTCCCTCCCACTTTCCTGCTTGTGAGACTTCCCTCTCTGTACCGCGTTTTGCCCTCCACCAGCCCAATTCAGACCACCCCACCCTCCTGACGCGTGAGACCCCTGTGATCTCACCACTGCGCTTAGCTGTAAGGTTTGAAAGGGTCTCTGAAGGGAATTGTAGAGGGGATTGACTAAGCTCTCCTCTATTAGTCTCCTGATGGCGCCCATTGAGACGAGAAATGACTGGTTCAGGGAATCCCAGCGCCTATTCTTACAAATTTTTTCTTTATTGTTGTTGCTTAGTCGGTGAGTCATGTCCAGTTCTTTGCGACTCGGTGGAAGGCAACCCCCAGGCTCCTCTGCCCGTGGGATTTCCCAGGCACGCATACTGCGGTGGGTGGCCACTGCCTCCTCCAGGGGGATCTTCCCGACCCAGGCATCAAACCCTCATCTCCCGCAGCAGAAGGCGGGTTCTTTACCACTGAGCCACCTGTCATGCCAAAGGTATGAGTAGGGAAGGACATTGTGGCGTGAAACAGGTGGGAGGTCCCCAGCTGGATTTAACTTCCCGTGGGAGGTGTTAACTTGTCCTTTGGCCTGGTCTGTTGAAAAACAATCCACACAGTAGAATTAATCGAATAACACCAGCCACTGCTTCCTGTGTTTCAAACACACCTGCTTCCTCAGCTAGATAATCTTTGGTTACTGTCCTTAGAACCCTCCCTAGAACGTCCCAACCTGGGCAGCTCCTGAAAGTTTCTCCACTTGGTTCCTCAAGTGAATTTAGTCCCCACTCAATGTTTCTTTTGGAGAAGGCAATGGCACCCCACTCCAGTACTCTTGCCTGGAAAATCCCATGGACAGAGGAGCCTGGTGGGCTGTAGTCCATGAGGTCGCTAAGAGTCGGACACGACTGAGCGACTTCCCTTTCACTTTTCACTGTCATGCATTGGAGAAGGAAATGGCAACCCACTCCTGTGTTCTTGCCTGGAGAATCCCAGGGACGGGGGAGTCTGGTAGGAGGCCGTCTATGGGGTCGCACAGAGTTGGACACGACTGAAGCGACTTAGCAGCAGCAGCAATATTTCTTTAATGTCAACTTCTCTGTGGCTCAATAAGACCCAAATTCTTTTACCAAGCATAATATTACTTAGTCTCTTTAGTAGTTCAAACCTTTCAAATTGTTCCCTGGTAATGAAATAGGAATGTGTTTTTGCTTTGGAGAACATGAAGATTTATAGTCATTTGAGATATCGGGTGAGTCTTTATTTTCATTCAATGCAGTATTCATCACTCTTGGTCATTAGAACATAATATTTCTCTCAAAGAAAGTCAATACTTGTATATGCCTGTGAACATGAGGTGCTGTTAGACTCTAAGCTGATTCAGGCAGACAACAGAGTGACTAAGCAAGGGGATTTTGCCTCTTATTTGCAAATCTCCTACTTGCAGAAATTTGTGACTTATGAGTCAAGCTGAAAAGACTTATTAATCTCTCTGGTAGTGAGGTAATTGTGGTAAAGAGTACCTTGGTTAGAACTTTGCAGAGGGGTTGTCGGATTCAACTGTAGGGCAAAATCAAAAAGAAACAAAACAAGCCGTTAAACTCTTTCAGATATACGTAGTGAAATCCATTTTGTTAAGAACGAGAAGCATGAACGCGTCCGCCCCCACCCCCACCCTGGTCTCTACCACCTCTTCTGTTCTTTTGATGCTGGTGAACGTCTCACCAAATACATTGCCCAGGCAACGCTGTTCCTCATCTGTTGAATGTCTGTTGCACGCCAGGCCCGTGCCAGGTATTCTGCTGAATGAAAACACGAAGAAAACAGTTTCTTAAAAAAAAAAACAAAAAACTTATTTATTTATTTTTTAATACCAAAACCATTTTGTATTGGGCTATTGCCAATTAACAACGTGCTGGTTTCAGGCGAATGGTGAAGGGACTCAGCCAGACAGATACATGCATCTATCCTCCCCCAAGCTCTCCCCACCATCCAGGTTGACACATAACACTGAGTAGAGTTCCATGTGCTATATAATAGATTTTTTTTGGTTATCCATTTTAACTACAGCAGTTGGACAAGACCTGCCCAAAGTCCTTACCATCCCTTCACCATGACAACCGTGGGTTTGGAAAACAGTTTCTTTACACGGGGAGTTTATGATCTCCTGAGTAAGTCAAACCTGTACAAAGGGGATAAGATGGACCATGTAAGTGTATCTGCTTCCACCTCGAGGAAAAGGCCCGCCATGGGGTCTCACCTGGTTGAGGGGTCTGGGCCTACTGGGGCTGCTGAAAGTGGAGCAGGAGGGGGGCCGAGGGCTGGTGAAAACAGCTGCAGCCAGAGATGGGAGCAGGCCTCAACATGGGAGGTAAAATCAGAGGCTAACTGGCAAATGCTGGAATATGACAGGATGTAGCAGTGGGTCAGGGAGAAGCAGGAATCAGTATGGAGGGCATGATTAGGCTTTGGTAGAGAGGTTTCAATTTTTTATTTACTTGATTTTGTTTTATTATTTTTTTTTTATGTGGATCATTTTCCCCCCTCAGTGTTCCACTGTAGTTATATGTACAGACGAGATAGGATGCTGCTTCCTTCAAGACCTTCACTGAAGGCAAATGGGAATTTTTTTGTGGATTAAGGGTTCCCCGGTGGCTCAGATGGTAAATAATCTGCCTGCAATGCAGGAGACCTGGATTTGATCCCTGGGTTGGGAAGATACCCTGGAGAAGGGAATGGCAACCCACTCCAGTATTCTTGCTTGGAGAATCCCATGGATAGAGGAGCCCGGCGGGCTACTGCCGATGGGGTTGTGAAGAGTCAGAGATGACAGAGCAACTAACATCTTCACTTTCAAGGATGTTAAGGCATTCATTACTGTTGTTCCTTACAGATGATGCTATTCAAAACCTTTCCAAACCCACCAACTCATGTAACAACACTTTGGGATAGTTTGGTTCATGTGCCCACCACACTTTACTCATTAAAAAAAAAAAAAAAAGGACACAAAGAGATTAAGAAGATACAGCAAGTCATCAGACCCATGGCAAAAACAGGCCTTCTGTAGACCATTTTGATAATATTGCTTCTGGTTTATGTTTTGGTGTTTTGGCCTTGAGACATGTGGGATCTTAGCTTCTCCATCAGGGATTGAACCTGCACTCTCTGCACTGGAAGGTGAAGTCTTAACCACTGGACTGCCTGGGAAGTCTCTGTTGTACTTTTTAATTGAAACAGAACATACATAGATAAGGGTACACACACAGATCATAAAGTATACTTCGGTGAGTTACAATGTCACCGTGAGCAAGCTCAGACAGTGGAACATTCCCAGCACTTTGTAAACACCATCTCTGTCTGTTACCTGGGTCTGCAGCGGCTTGTAGGGCTGAGCCGAGCGAGTAAGGGGTTCAGACAGTGGGAAGCCCCGAGGCAGAGAGACTGTGTAGCTTGGTGAAAACGCAATCTACTCTCTCGAGGGAAGTTCGAAGTACATACTCATAAGCTATGTGAAACTTGCAGCAGTTTCCCCCAATATTCTTTTCCACCCTCTGCAGCCTGTTCCCTGTCTTGGGATGTTTTTCCAAGGGTCACCTCGTGGACGAAAGCTCGGGTCATGTCCTTGGAGCCCTGGGTGTGTCCATGGGATCAGCTGGCCCACTCCACGGGAGCCTGTGGTTTGGTAATGTTTTGTGATTTTCAGTGTATAAAATCACACTTATTGGTTACTTTGACCTTGGTTACTTTTATATCTAAGTATTTTGTTCCTTTGGATACTATTGCTACTGGAATTGTTTTCTTCACTCATTCATTGCAGCTGAGCCCCTTGGCTTTCGAGTCTCTTGAGGACTCTGCTCAAACCTCCAGTACTGTCAGATGCTCTTTAGGAGAACTGGTCCAAACACCGGTCTGAACACTTTGGATTTTCCTCATCTCCTGGCTATTGGCCTCACAATTATACCCTTAGGTGATAGAAAACTTGTTAAGTTTTAATAGGATGCAGGCCCCATACTGTTTGGTTAAGTCAAGTGGAGTACAACATACAAGGTCAGTCAGAAATAATATGTTAGAGCCCACAAGTGAGAAAGCTGAAGCAGATGGACTTGCAATCGACCTTGACTTTTTCTCTCTCTGTTACGTCTCTACATGGCATGGCTCATAGTTCATTGAGTTAGACCTGTACATTGTTACCCTGCTTATTTAACTTATATGCAGAGTATATCATGTGAAATGCTGGGCTGGATGAAGCACAAGCTGGAATCAAGATCACCAGGAGAAATACCAGTAACCCCAGACATGCAGATGACACCACCGTTATGGCAGAAAGTGAAGAGGAACTAAAGAGCCTCTTGATGAAAGTGAAAGAGGAGAGTGAAAAAGTTGGCTTAAATCTCAACATTCAGAAAACTAAGATCATGGCATCTGGTCCCATCACTTCATGGGAAATAGATGGGGAAACAGTGGAAACAGTGACAGACTTCATTTTTTTGGGCTCCAAAATCACTGCAAATGGTGATGGCAGGCATGAAATTAAAAGACACTTACTCCTTGGAAGATAAGCTATGACCAACCTATACAGCTTGTTAAAAATCAGAGACATTACTTTGCCAACAAAGGTCCATCTAGTCAAAGCTATGGTTTTTCCCGTAATCATGTATGGATGTTAGAGTTGGACTATAAAGAAAGCTGAGTGCCAAAGAATTTACGGTTTTGAACTGTGGTGTTTGAGAATACTCTTGAGAGTCCCTTGGACTGCAAGGAGATCCAACCAGTCCATCCTAAAGGAAATCAGTCCTGAATATTCTTTGGAAGGACTGATGCTCAAGCTGAAACTCCAATACTTTGGACACCTGATGTGAAGAACTGACTTATTGGAAAAGATCCTGATGCTGGGAGGGATTGGGGGCAGGAGGAGAAGGGGACGACAGAGGATGAGATGGCTGGATGGCATCACCGACTTGATGGACATGAGTTTGAGTGAACTCCGGGAGTTGGGGATGGACAGGGAGGCCTGGCGTGCTGTTTGTGATTCATGGGGTTGCAAAGAGTCGTACACGACTGAGCGACTGAACTGAACTGAATGTTTAATTAAAAATACTAAATTTGATAGCATTTGAAAATAATTTCTAAGTGGAACACTTTCCTCTTGAACAAAGATGAATGTAAACAAGTCTCAATTTAACCCTATATACTGGAATGAGTGTCAAATTAGGAAGAGTCATCAGATATGCAGACATCTCAATGTTCTATAAACAGCAAGACAAACTAAAGAGAAACACTGAACATATAAATGTGGATTTAGATCTTAATTATAGTTAAGATTTTCAAAATGTTCTGTAGATAAGCTGTACATTGATGCATTAGAAATGAAGAAATAAGTAGGCCAACTGGGGACCTACTTATAGGTAAGTATAATAAGAGGTAGGGAGATGTTTAAAAACATTCTAGGAACTTCCTGNAGATCTTAATTATAGTTAAGATTTTCAAAATGTTCTGTAGATAAGCTGTACATTGATGCATTAGAAATGAAGAAATAAGTAGGCCAACTGGGGACCTACTTATAGGTAAGTATAATAAGAGGTAGGGAGATGTTTAAAAACATTCTAGGAACTTCCTGGAGAGTCAGTCCAGGGGCTCAGACTCCACCTTCCAAAGTGGGGGCACAAGTTCCACCCTCGGTCTAGGAACTAAGATCCTACATGCTGTGTGGTATGGCAAAAAAAAAAAATTTTTTTTTAAAGCAAAAAATTCTATTATGAGGCTGCATTGATAAAGTCTATGGTTCAAAAAGTGATGATTTATTTACATCCTGCTTCTGTGAATTTCCCCTTCCCTAGACTTTGCCAGCTGTTACAGACAAGTCTGTCATTTACTGTGAGAGGAAAAGAGAGACTAGATGGATTTGCTTGTATCCATCACGACTGGTGAAAAACAACTTTTGCTGTCTTAATAATGAGTTATTATCCATGCTTTCTTACATGAAGGATAACGCTTCAATTTTTTCATTAGTTCTACTACAAACCTCTTGAACAACCATTGATATGATTAAGTGATTTCCTGACAATTTGGGCCAACAAAATAATAAGAGCATATGCCTCTGAATTATTTGTTGATTAAAAATCTGACATAATTTATTGGAAAGAAAATGAAGAAAGTCTTTTTAAAAAAACTTTATCATTGAAGTTTTAAAACCATTTAAAAACACCAGGGCAGCATTTTCCAAATTTATTTGAGATTTTGGTTGTTTTCCTGAGAAAATAATGGTCAAATTTGGCCAGAGACATAGTCATAACTACATCAAATGAATTTCAGAAACTTGGGGAATGCAACCACGGTAATCTGATTTCTTTAGTTGAGAACAGTTTGAAATCTGTAACATGATAATGCCTGCTGTGAATCTCCAGAGGGATGGAAACTGGGCTAGAGTTATCGCGTATCAATTCCCAGGATCACAGAGAATATTTCTCAACCTCTTTTCTGTGAAACATTTAGGAGGAGAGAAAATTGTTAGTAATTACATGCTAATGGAATCACTTCAAAAATTTTGTCCTCCGTGTTCTGGCAACAGATATTTTCATTCAGCTTACTTTTATTTGTACGACTCAGTGGCTTCTTGAAAACTTACATCTCAGGATCGGTACAGTAAGATTTTGGCATCAATGGATGATGAAATAATATCTTGATTCATCCAGGCTGCTATAAAAAGTCACCACAGACTGGGTGACTTATACAACAGAAATTGGTTTCTCATTGTTCTAGAGGCTGGGAAGGCCAAGTGCAAGGTGTTGGCTGATTCCTTTCCTAATAACTCTCTTCCTGGCTTGTGAATTTTGGGTGGGCACAATTCAGTCCCTAATAAATTATATGCCAAAAAGAAAGTATTTATAGTTAGTATATTAGTTGTGACTTCTGCTGGCAAGTGCCCCAAATCAACTTGAACTATAGTAAGGAAGAAAGATGGGGTTTGTTACAATAGTAACAAAGGTATCATCTAGACCCCAAGGGTAAGAATGTAGTTGGGCATTAGAAAGATCTAGAATAATGCTGTCCAATAGAAAAATTACATGAACCACAAGTGTAGAACACATGGTAATTTTCATCTAACAGCCACATGAAAAAAAAAAAAAAGAAATGGATGAATTTAATTTTAGTAATATATTTTATTTAACCAAATCTATGAAAAATGTTTTAATTTTATAATCAGCACAGGAATATTAAGATATTTTGTATTTTTTGGGGGGGGGTACTAAAGCTTTGAAATCTAGAGTGTGTTTTACACTGATAGTATATCTTAATTCAAAGTAGTCACATTTCAAGTGTTCAAAAGCCCTATATGGCTGGTGGCTACCATATTGGACCATGTGAGTCCAGAGCAAAGAATGACAAGGGTTTAGGGAACCCACACAGTTCTTTCTCAGTATTCAAATTTCAGAACAATTTATTTCGGTGAAATCATTTTAAAATGTTGTTTAAAATCTGTTGAAGAGACGAGTGTCACATAAAATTTAAAAATAAACTCATCTATGTGTTATTTTCAGGAGTTGTATTTCTGAAAGTTTGAAAAGTAAAAACATAAAAAAAGATGCATTAGGCAAACATTAGACAGAAACAGACTCGAACATCAAATGAAACAGATTTTAAGAAATAAAGAGGTGCCCAGTATAATGATAACATTTTCAGTTCACCAAGAAGATATAGCCATCCCAAACTATAGCCATAGTACAGTCTCAACATCTATCCAGTGAAAATGAAGCGGACCAATAAAAGTGACAAGACAATTGCTTTTGATAGACTATTTTAAATGCTTCTCATAGTTATTGATAGATGAAGAAAAAAATGAGTGGGATATAGAATATTTAAAAAATGCAATCCATGAACAATCTTATCCAATGGGCCTATGTAGAACTCTGTGCTGAACAACATGAGAATGCATATTTTTTTCAAACACACACAGCACATTTATAAAAAGGAACGTCGTACCACACTGTACACAAGGTATCAATACAGCTTAAGAAGAATTATTATACAGTATATGTCCTCTTACTCCAGTGCAATTCAATAAAAAAATAAGAAATAAAAATAACTGAAAAGCACTATGTAGCTGAAAATATAAATGTGCCTGTTAAATAACACGTTCCCCTAAAAGACACGTTAATGGAAATGTGAAATCACTTACAAGTGACAATGGCTATACTATACATAAAAAGTCATGTGATACAGTCGACGCCATACTTAATAGGAAATGCATATCCTTAAATTTTAACACACATTAGGAAGAAAAGATGAACATCAGTAAGGTCCAGTTTATGAAGTAATAAAAGAGCACCAGAAAAGAGTTCAATTACAGTTTCTATTTCCTTTTCCTTTTCACATCAGTCTGCCAGTTAGCATCGTTGATACCTTCCAAACACCTTTAAAGCTATCTTTCCTCCTCTTTTCCCCACACCCTTGTATAGGTTTAACTTTTCTCATTTCTTTCTCATTTCACTGACTTCTTAACAATATTCTCTGTCAGTCCTCTTCTCTCTATTCCATTAATTTCCTTGGTTGAATTTACTCCTAAGTATTTTATTTTTTTCTGATGCTATTATAGATTAGATTTTTGTCTTTATTTCTTTTTCAGATACTTCATTGTTCATGTAAAGAAACGCAACTGATTTTTGTATGTTGATTTTGTGTCCTGACACTACTGAATTCGTCTAGCAGTTATAACATTTTGAGGGTATATACCCAGAGATGAGATTGCTCAATCATATGATAGTTCTATTACCATTTTGAGGAATAGCTGTATTGTTTTCCATAGTGTCTGCACGATTTTATATTCCCACCTATAATGGGCTCCAATCTCTCCTTTTTTTTTTTTTAGTAATAGCCAACTTAATGGGTGGGAGGTGATAAATTAGGTAAATTTTTAAACACCTAAAGTTCAACACACCTCAGCCAATATTAAAAATCCATTGACTTTTAAATTAATATCTTTTTTCACTCAATGTTTTATTTATTTATTTTTAATTGGAGGATACTTGCTTTACAACATTGTGTTGGTCTCTGCCATACATCAGCATGAATCAGCCACAGGTCTATCTACGTCCTGTGTGGCTCAGCTGGTAAAGAACCCCCCTGATATGAGGGAGAGCGGGGTTCAATGCCTGGGTTGGGGAGATCCCCTGGAGAAGAGAAAGGCTACCCACTCCAGTATTCTGGCCTGCAGAATTCCATGGACTGTATAGTCCACGGGGTTGCAAAGAGTCGGACACAACCGAGCACCTTTCACTTCACTCATTCTTGAACCTCCCTTCCACCCCTCACCCCATCCCACCCCTTCAGGTTATCACAGAGCACCAGATTTTAGTTTCAGCATTATACAGGATTTCCACTGGCTATCCGATTTTACATATGGTAATGTGTATGTTTCAATGAACCTATCTGCAAGGGCAGCAGTGGAGACGCAGACGTAGGGAGCAGACTTGTGGACATAGGTGGGGAAGGAGAGGGTGGGACGAGCTGAGAGAGTAGCATTGAGTAAAATCAAATATCTTCTTAAAGCGTCACATGGGAGAAGACCAGTCTTAGGGGCCACCAGTCTACTAAGGCTGGGATGCAGGGACCACATGCAAGCCTTTGCCTAGTGCAGTGCCTAGCACAGGTCCTGACATGAAAGAGAACTCCGGGCACATTTGCTGAATGAGTGAACGGTATGTTTCTATGACAATGAACTTAGAAACGAATGACGCGCTACTTATTATCATTGGCAGATCCCAGTGTCAACTGTGTGACCACTGGCAAGCCTGGGGCTCACGGGACCCTGTTTCTCTTAGGCAGCACATTGGAGGTGGATGACGGCTCTCCTTGTTGGTTGCCGTCACTTGGTCTTGAGCGTCAGTGAATAACAAAGAGTTGACCTTCCATGTGTTCCCTGAATGCCCAACTCTTTTACATTCTAGAGTAAAGTAGAGTGAAGAACATTTGGGGGGCATGGCTCTTCACCTACTGGGTGTGTGGTCTTTAAGAATAATCTCTTCCCTCCAATGCCCTCATGTGTAAAATGGAAGCATGATACCTGCACCAGAAGACTGTCAAGAATTTAAATGAGATAATATGTGAAACGGTGCAATGCATATGTATGTAGGCATTATTGCATTGAGTTGGCCCCCAAAAATTAGTTTGGGGTTAGGTATTATGGAAAAATCTAAATGTACTTTTTGGCCAATCCAATAAATCTATTTTAATTAATTACAGTTTTGCTTTTATGTGTGATTGTTTCTAATTGATCGGAAGGTCCTTGCATTAAATTCTATGAATAAATTATAGAAAAACTCCTAAGATTTCTTTGGAGACTCATATGATATTTTCTTTCAATTATCTCATTAGAATTACTTTGATCAGAGGATACAGATCTAACACTAATGTGCTGCTTCTTGATCGACACTTCACCAACTGGAGTTGGTGGGCTGAGAATACTAGGGTTCAGGTGAAGAGGTGAGTTAAGCGGTAAATGTCTGGTCTCCTCATTTTAAATGTCCTTGGTCACTACAGTGGACTTGCCATGTACTTCCTTCAGCTTTAATCAGCATTTTTATGTTAGCTAACAAAGTTATCAGTGGGCTTTGAAAGCTCTAGAAGCAGTGAGAAGAAATCAAATTTTGCTGGTGGGCACTGCAAAATTCAAAGAAAGTTCTTTGTTCACTATGTAGCTCATGACTTAAAACCCGAATCTCCTCAACTGTGGTATATTCAATACGTTTTCCACAAGATTAACCACAGGTTAGGTAAGTGTTATAAAACTGTGTAACAGGTTAACAAAAGTAAGTACATATTTTTTTTTCCCCCACTTAGAATGGCACCGTCCAATAGAGATTTCTGCATTGAAAGAAATGTCCTATAATTCTGCCCTGAGAGAATCAATGGGGCTTTCCAGGTGGCTCAGTGGTAAAGAATCCATCTGCCAATGCAGGAGATGCAAGAAACGTGGATACGGTCCCTGGGTTGGGAGGACCTCTGGAGCAGGAAATGACACCACTCCAGTATTCTTGCCTGGGAAATCCCATGGACAGAGGAGCCTGGCTACAGTCCACTGGGTAGCCAAGAGTCAGACACGACTTAGCATCTGAGCACCCACAACAGAGTAGACACCAGCTGCACGTGGCTGTTGAGCACTTGGAATGTGGCTGGTGTCAAATTTTTAATTTTACTTAATTTTACTTAATTAAAGTTGAAAACTTAAGTAGCCACACGTGGCTAGTGTCTACCACATGGACAGATGAACAGTACAGAGCATCACATCTTTAGGAAAATGGGAGATATGAGATATACTCGGAAATGGGTCTAAGCTGGGTAAACCCCTCGCTCTGTCTTGTTTTTTGTCAGTTTTAGTTTCTCTGTAATGAAGGAAAAATGTTATTCTAAACCAAAATTGACTGCTTTTATAATGGCTGTTGCGGAAGAGTGATGCATTTTAGAGGGAAAATTGTTGCTCTTCACCTTTCGTAAAGATGGGAGAAAAAGAGATACAAAAGAAGACTGAAATTTCTAAGCTTTGGTCAGTTCTCCTGTATTGCTACTGGAGGAGACCCAGGTTCTAAAGCTGTTCCTTTGAACCAAAACATCAACAATATTTGTGTGCGCGCTTAGTGGTGTTCAACTCTCTGCCACCCTATGGACCATGGCCTGCCAGGCTCCTGTGTCCGTGGGATTCTCCCGGCAAGAATACTGGAGTGGGTGACATTTCCTTTTCCAGGGATCTTCCCGACCCAGGGACCAAACCCAGGTCTCCTGCTTGGCAGGAGGATTCTTTACCAACTAAGTCACCTGGAAAGCCCCAGGTAACCACCACATATCAAAATTGCATAAGGAATGAAGATATTAAGTATGCTGTATTAACTTATTGCCGTTCCACCTTTTGAGAGCGATGGAACTGTGGGTTTAGTTCATGGTGAAGGAGTTCCTATTAACTGCATGTGCTATTTCAACTAAGCGTTTCAAAAGCCTTGGATTTATTGTTGTATCACCAACAGTTCTGATTTACATTTACAGTGATCTCCTGAGTGCACTTCAGTAGCCGAGTTTATACTTCGGGCAAAAAGCAAAATCTCTTTTGATGTAGAAATGTATGCAATTAGGAATACAAACCAACATAAAACCTCTGAGCCCTCCAGGTGACTGGTGGTGTGTGAGAGGAGCTATGATACATTTGCAAAGAACCTAGAAGCGTCTTTTCTGGAAAACACCAAAAGATAAATAAACAAATAAACCCACAGTCTTTCCTGGAAGTGAGAGGATAGAATTAGAAAAGTAGGGTTTCTTTTGGCCCTGAAATTCTTTGATTTCTGCAACTCCTGTACCTCCTTTATTATTATTATTATTTTTTTTTAAATGTATTCTCCTTTGAATCTAGCCAGTGGAGTTCCACTCCCCTTGCCCTCCCCTTTCTGCCGTGAAGTTCTGAGAGTTACAGACTGTTTCACCACTTTGGTTCACTCTGAAAACACAGGTTGTCATACATGAAGTGTCAGTGCGCAGGCAACGTTTTCTTTGCCGAGCTCCTCACAACGTGTGCTTCGAACACGCGCACTCAAGGGCTCTTGGCTGTGGCCATCTGTCAGGTCTGAAGACTGGATTTCACTGTGCTGGTGCCTGGACTCACGCACATTCTGTCCTGTCTTTTGCAAGTCCTCCCACAGCAGAGAATCTTCCTCTCGGAATTTAGAAAGAAGTCCAAGTCTTTGGTGCTTTTGTTCCACCTCCTGCTGTCTACTGGGCTGGGCAGGGGAGGGCATGGATCCTTCCATGAGTACACCCTTTCGCTTCCTGTACCTTGGAGGTCTTTTCAGAGAATGAATGGGCCAAGTTCAAGATGGCATTAGACTGGAGGAAGAACCGGACCTTTCTGTCCTAAGTGAACTACTCCCTCATTTGAGGTTCCCGAATGAACTATCTGCAGAGAATCTTGCCAGGACAACAGGGACTCGTTTTACTCAGAGCCGGAGCCCTGAATCCCTGTGTACGAACCCTTCAGGGTTGCCTGGAGGAAGTGACAACCCTTTTTGTTTGGGCTACTCATGAAAGTGAAAAGTGTTAGTCGCTCAGTCCCGCGGACTCTTTGTAGCCCGCCAGGCTCCTCTGTCCGTGGGATTCTCCAGGCAGGAATACCGCAGTGGTTACTCTCTCCATACAGCTCACCCTCTCCTCCCCTCTCCCCATGTCCATAAGTCTGTTCTCTATGTCTGTTTCTCCATTGCTGCCTAGCAAATAAATTCTTCAGTACCATCTTATATGTAAAATGGAAAGCCAATGGGAATTGGCTGTAGGTCCCAGGGAACTCAAAACAGGGGCTCTGTATCAACCTAGAGGGGTGGGGAGGGAGATGGGAGGGAGGTTCAAATGGGAGGGGACCTATGCACACCTATGGCTGATTCATGCTGATGTTTGGCAGAAAACAACAGAATTCTGTAAAGCAATTATCCTTCAATTAAAAAACAAATTAAAAAAAAAAAAAAAAGAATCCTGGCGTGGGTTGCCACTTCCTCCTCCAGGGGATCAGAGAGTCACTAGTCATTAATGTCAGAGAGGAAACCAGAAACCTCATGTCCTCTGCTGTCCCCATAGCCCTGCTGCCACACGGTGTCACTGTTGAAACACAGGCCGGCCAGCTGCCCCAGAGCTGTCTCCTTTGTCCCCAGAACTGGGCCAGGGCCCCCCAACCTCGGTGTCCCCTCCCTAAATGGTCTGGAGGCCTGGAAGTCTAACGTCATCCCTGGCTGCTGTCTGGCGCTGCTCCCCAACCATCATTGATTCCACGTTCCTACACGACACACAGGTGCTTGAGCCACCTGTCTCAGGTGTGCAAAGGAAGGCCACAGACTCTCGGACCTTCCAGACCAGTGATCTCGGTTCAGCTTCACTCATGGCTCACACAGCTTCTTGAGTTTAGACATGTAGTGGAGGTGAGCTGATAAAAATAGGTCTACCCATTTTTTCTCCTCTCCGATCAGCCAAGAAAAAAAACCAAAAAAACTCCTGTTTTGATTTTGGGTGTGTGTAGAGGAGCCTGTTTACTCAACTAGAAGGAGGGAGGGTGGAGATTGTTCTTTCTACCCTATACGCTCAGTTCAGTTCAGTCGCTCAGTCGTGTTCGACTCTTTGCGACCCCATGGACTGCAGCACGCCAGGCCTCCCTGTCCATCACCAACTCCCGGAGTTTACCCAAACTCTATATGCTCAGAGGAGAAGGAAATGGCAACCCACTCCAGTTTCTTGCCTGGAGAATTCCATAGACAGAGGAGCCTGGCAGGCTACAGTCTAGGGGGTCGAAAGAGTCAAACCTGACTGAGTGACTAACACATATGCTCAGAAGGGGCATAAATGCTTTTACACTTTTAACCTCCAAGCTTTTCTCTTAGAGAAAGGAAAAAGATTGCCTTTCTATCTCAAAAGTCCAGGCCTTCTTTTGACTAATCACTTTTCTTTCAGAGAGAAGGAGCTGATATTTCAGAGGTGGAAAAGAAAAGCAGCTTGACTCTGTGGGTATCCCCAAATTCAGGGGGAAAGGGGAAGATGGGCGTGGCTTTATTGTGGGCGGGACACACGTGTTCTGACACATTGCTCTGTGGTCCAGGCTCAGAGAAATGCTGGTGAACAAACATGCACATTAAGCCCAGGTCCTGCCACTGGGCCACCTGGGTCCCGACACCTCAACCACAGCTTTCAAAGGACCTGATGGGCCTGAGCCTGTAGCTGGTGACAGCTCGGGTTTGCTGACATGGGGGAGGGCCAATTAGAAGTCTGAAACGAGAAGGAAACATCCATTTCCTTTTTGAGGAGTGGACATTTTGGGGAGAATTCTTTGGGACAAAAATGGACATTTGGGAAGAACTCTTTGGGACAAAAATGGACTAAAGGAAATCAACCCTGAATATTCAGTGGAAGGACTGATGCTGAGGCTGAAGCTCTAATACTTTGGCCACCTGATAGGAAGAACCGACTCATTGGAGAAGACCTTGATGCTTGGAAAGATCAAGGGAAGGATGAGAAAGGGATGACAGAGGATGAGATGGTTGGATGGCATCATCCACTCAGTGGACATGAGTTTCAGTAAACTCTGAGAGACGATGAAGGATAGGGAAGCTTGGCATACTGCAGTCCATGGGATGGCAAACAGTCAGACACAACTGAGTGACTGAACAACAACTTTGGGAGCACGCAGGGTATTCCGTTTCTTTGGCTCTCCAAGAGAGAGAGGGGAGAACTCTCAAGGGTTAACATTGACTTCATGTCAATCTGGCGTTTGGGTGCCGAGCCAGGTTAAATTGAGTTGGGAGACATTCAAGTAATGTGAGATTGCATCCGCCTGCAGAGCAGTTGCAGTAGAATCACCCACATGCATACAACCCCCCATCTATGTTCAAGCTTTCCCCCTGCCTGATTGGTTTCACCATCTCGGGGAACCAGAGTCCCATCCTTCAATCTCAGCATCTCTGAGTCTCAAGGATGGAAGAAACTTCTTCCTCTCTCAGATCAGCTTCACTTTCTGTCTTCTGAGTGGGAGATATTTTCTTCAGAAGAAATAGAGACCTGGTAATGGGGCTTCCCTGGTGGCTCAGAGGATAAAGCGTCTGCCTGCAATGCAGGAGACCCGGGTTCGATCCCTGGGTTGGGAAGATCCCCTGGAGAAGGAAATGGCAACCCACTCCAGTATTCTTGTCTTGAGAATCCCATGGACAGAAGAGCCTGGCTGGCTACAGTCCACGGGGTCGCAAAGAGTCGGACACGACTGAGTGACTTCACTTTCTAATGGACATTAAGCGAGTTCTATCCAAGTTTTACTATGTATATCTCTTGTACGCAGGTCATGCTGTGTGGGTATGTGACCATTCCTGTGGAGCAGCACCCCAGCAGTAAGCCTCCACTCAATACGCTTCCCTTGAGCCACTGGCAGGCTATTAATAGCATCTGTCCCAGAAATCATTTGGAAATAGTCACTGGTCGGGGCCCAAGAGGGGGTGCCAGGCACTTTTCTGAGCTCTCAGTTGGTGACCTGTGCAACCCCACACTTCCTTCCCAAGCTAGTATTTTTTTCCCCTTTCTTCTGGCCATCTGAGAGTGTTTCTCTTTACCCTTCATGGATCTAATTCCTGCAGTAGACTGGCTGAGAAAATGTCCCTGGTTCCTTCCCTATTTACGTCACACTCACCCTGTAACAAACTCAAATGCTTTTATTGACCTTGTCCTGTACATTACGGATAGATTCCCTGCTCAGTCCACATTCCCTTTGACTTGAACTCTGTTTCCCTTAGAACCGAGGTTTGGATTTGGAATCGGTCTGGATTTATTGGACTTTGGACGTGGTTTCTGATGTTCAGATCATTCAGGCAAATACCACGGCTTCCCCTATTTCATTGTATTCATCCTTCTGATCTTTTGATGGTGACCTTCCTGCCTCTGTTCCCAATGTGCGACATGGTGACCGCCTTCGTGGGGCTAGTGTACCCACTCTCCTCGCTGGTTGCTAAAGACTCAGCTCGTTTAGGGTGCTGTATGAGAGGAACCATTGTACAACATTTAGACCCCAAGCAGTAAAGGGCTCCTCTCCTCGTAGGCACTCTAAGATCTTTAACGTCCTCACAGCATGGAGAATGTCTGCTGGAACAAAAGCGGGCAGAAAAGAGACCCCTGTTTTAAACCTTGAGTGTTCAAATACATGGGATATGTGCAGTCCTGTCACGGGTGACACTCATGGAGGCAACAACAACAACAACAACAACAACAACAACAACAAAACAGATATCCTGGGGCAGGTCAACCTGGGAACAAGAAATACACCGAGGAGGATACAGACTCGTTCAGCCCAGAGCTTGCTACCTCCATGTGTCATTACTAATTCAGAGTGAGTAATTAATATGCAGAGGACATGACATGCCATTCTTGACAGATCCTTGTGGCTTCTTAGTGAAATTCCTCCCTCCCATTAAAATGAGGGAGACCAGTTCCATCACCCCACTGTCAGGAGCAAGCTGCCTGTGAGACTTCCTCTCCTGGATTACGCCCTCTCTCTTTCTGAGTCTTCAACCTTTGCTCTAATTAATCCCTTTCCCATCAGCCTTTAAACACATCCCAGTCCCTTCCATCTTAAAAAAGCTTTCTATGACTCACCCCCTAACCTCTGCATTCGGAGAGCAGTGCCCCTTATTTGTGGCTAGACACTGACCACAGCCTGCAGGAAAGGCTTTGCCCTGTCTCCTGCTTAAAACACAACAACAACAAACCCTGCTCTGACCTGAGTCGCTAATCGCAGTCAATGAGGTGCGCATGCGTGCACAGTGGTGTCCGATCCTTTGTGACCCCTGGGACTGTAGCCCACCAGGCTCCTCTGTTCATGGAATTCTCCAGGCAAGAATGCTGGATAAATTCCTCCCTCCCATTAAAATGAGGGAGACCAGTTCCATCACCCCACTGTCAGGAGCAAGCTGCCTGTGAGACTTCCTCTCCTGGATTACGCCCTCTCTCTTTCTGAGTCTTCAACCTTTGCTCTAATTAATCCCTTTCCCATCAGCCTTTAAACACATCCCAGTCCCTTCCATCTTAAAAAAGCTTTCTATGACTCACCCCCTAACCTCTGCATTCGGAGAGCAGTGCCCCTTATTTGTGGCTAGACACTGACCACAGCCTGCAGGAAAGGCTTTGCCCTGTCTCCTGCTTAAAACAACAACAACAACAAACTCTGCTCTGACCTGAGTCGCTAATTGCAGTCAATGAGGTGCGCATGCGTGCACAGTGGTGTCCGATCCTTTGTGACCCCTGGGACTGTAGCCCTCCAGGCTCCTCTGTTCATGGAATTCTCCAGGCAAGAATGCTGGGGGGGGGCTGCCATTTCTTCCTCCATGGGATCGTCCGGCCCAGGGCTCTTCACCTGTGTCTCCTGCACTGGCAGGTGGATTCTTTACCACTGAGCCCCCTAGGAAGCCCCCCTCATCTCATCTAAACCTGTTTATTTCCCAAAGGCTCCGCCTCCACCTACCGTTTCATGGAATTCTCCAGGCAAGAATGCTGGGGGGGGGCTGCCATTTCTTCCTCCATGGGATCGTCCGGCCCAGGGCTCTTCACCTGTGTCTCCTGCACTGGCAGGTGGATTCTTTACCACTGAGCCCCCTAGGAAGCCCCCCTCATCTCATCTAAACCTGTTTATTTCCCAAAGGCTCCGCCTCCACCTACCGTCAGATTGGGGGTTAGGACTTCAACCCGAATTTTGGAAGGACACAAACATTTAACCCATAACATTCTGCTCCTGGCCCCCGAAATTCACATTCTCCTCTCATGTGAAATACATGAATTCCTTCCCAATAGCTCCAAAGTCTTAATCCCTTCCAGCACCAATTCTAAAGTCTAAAGCCCCAAGTCTAAATATGATCTCAGTCAGAAATGGGTGAGACTTGAAGAACGATTCATTCAGAGGAAAATTCCTCTCCAGCTGTGAACCTGTGAACCCAGGTAATTCATGTACTTCCTGGTGGGACAGGCACGGGCCGGACGTTCCCATTCCAAACAGGAGAAATAAGGATGAGAAAAAAGGTGATGTGTCCCCAGCAAATCCCATTTGCTAAATGCCATGAGCTCTTAAGGCCCAAGAAGACTCCTCTCTGGCTCAGCGCCCTGTTTCTCCGGCCCCCTGAGGCGGGGGTCCAGCCTCTGCTGCTCCGCAGGGCGAGCATCATGCTCCCGAGGCCCCAGGGGACCACCATCTTGGCTGCTGAAACCGAGATGAAGGCCTCACTCTTTGAAGCAGAAGAGACAGCCCTGGTGACCTCTGAACTGCCTTCTGGGTCATTCTTGCCTTGTCTTGAAGAACAGGGTACACCTGCACCTCAACAGATCGATACAAGATGGAAGAAGTGTGACGTCTTCCTTTCTTTGTCCCATCTTCCCCTCCATCCTCAAATGCTGTGGGTATTTTTATTTTTATTTTTGCCGTTCTTCTTGTGGCCTCTAACAGATGTCTGGCAGGTTTTTGAGGACATTGTTCCCAACTGGAGGCATTGTTTTTCTCTCTCTCACACACCACAAGGTTCCAAGACACTTGGTGGGGTAGGCGTCCTCCTTAATTCTCATCACCCCTTCTGGACTATCAGTCTTTTTCTATCTTTTCCTCCCTCCCTCCCAACCTCCCTCTTTCCTCCCCTTCTCTTCCCTCTCCTTCCTTCCTTCGTTTTAAACTTCATGCTCACACCATTGGATCCTATCATGGTATCAGAGATTCAGCAAGGAAACAGATGGCACCTCAGAGTAGGAAAATTCAAATAGGATCTTTAAAAAGGGAGCCTCTACAAAGATACAAATAGGGTGTAGGGAAGCCACATGGGATAGCGCAGGAATGGGGCAGACACCGGGAGCTAGTAACCCTGGTCGCCTCAAGGGAGGCAGGAGGGAATTGTTATCAAAACCTAGGACGAGAGACTCACGTAGGGTTGGCTGCTTTGAGCTACTAGTGACCTTCAGCTGAGGGGCACAGTCAGCCTGGTGCCCGCTGGGGGAGAAGTACTCAGGCCTCCCCACTGCCAGGCTCCTGAGAGGCTCTCCAATGGCGGAACCAGAAACCAGAGGGCAAGAGGGTCCTGTGAGGTTTTCCACACCGGAGTCTCAGGGTTGCAAAGATGGCAGCCGCGTAGTCACTCTTTCCTCACTGCTTCATCCACTTCATCTACGGCCTCTGTGCCTCATTCCCCGAGTCCTTCTGGCTCCAGCCTTCCCCTTCTCCCTGACTTACACCGTCCTTCCCAGGGATTTCACCATTCCGGGGCATGTCCCATCTGGGATGCCAGCCTCTCAATTCCTTGGCCCCTATTTCCACAACCATCCTCTCCTCCGCCCCCCACCCACTCAGCCTTCCACTCTCACAGTCCAACTTGAAACTTGTCATGTGGATAAACTGTACCATCTTTGAAATCTTCAATTTACCCCAGTTCTTTGACCACCTCCTTTCCTCACTCATGGGCTTAAATAATTTCTCGGCAAAAACTCTCATCAGTGAATTCTCTCCAGCTAACCTACCCCAGCACTTTCTCACCATCTCACACCCTTGCCCCCCAGACATACACACCTGTCTTCACTTTCTTCCTCGGGCAACGCAGAGTCCTTATCATTATTTCATCACTGTCACTCTCCTGCCATCTCCTTTACCTTCTCTTTTCTTCTGTCAGTTTTGCCAGGTCAAACCCTGGTCTGTGATGACTCAACCAACCCGACCATGACTTCTGTGCTTACACACAGACAGATGAACGTTTCAGGAGGAGAGAAATGCAGACAGGCAGCCTAGCTTGCCTTTAAATAAATCATCTCAAACTCCAAGAGGGCACCCAGCCCTGCCTGACAACCCGATTGGATTTGTCTTATAAGTTTCTCACTCTTTATTTTTTGTCCCATTTCCGTTCTCCACAAACTACTCCACTCCCTACTTTCCTCCCTACTCCTAACTTTGAGTCTTCTTTCACTTAAACATTGAAGTCATCAGCTAAGAATTTCATCTGTTCACTTCCAAGTCTAGAAACCAGCATCAAAACCCACGTAATCCTTCCCTCCAGAGGGAGGGAGAGCATTTTCTAAAAATTCAACGTGCCCCAAACTTCATTTAGATTCTGCATCATCTCTCTCTCTCTTTTTTTTTAAATTAATTCTTCTTGGTGTACAGTTGCTTTACAATGTTGCATTGGTTTCTGCTGTAGAGCGGAGTGAATCAGCCATACACATATATCCGCTCGTTTTTTGGATTTCCTCCCCATTTAGGTCACCACAGAGCACTCAATAGGATGCCCTGAGCATTCTCCTTAGTTGTCTGTTTTATGGGCATGGTAAGTCGTGTCCAACTCTCTGCGACCCTATGGACCGCAGCCTGCCAGGCTCCTTTGCTGGGAGCCAGCGTGAGGAACTCCGCCTGTGGCAAAGGTCATGAGGAAGGAGGCTTGGCATACGCAAAGGCGTGATCAAGCCTCAGGAAACCCCCTGTTCCCGAGCATCTACCCCGAAAACCAGAGTTTACCTACTTTACTGTTTCATGCTCTCACCTACACCTCTGACTTTATGGGGGGCTGTTCCCCACCGGTTCTCTCGGAGAAGGAGTAAACGTGCAGCTCCAAGTCAATAAAAATTCCTGGGTGTGACAAGAGTGTTTCAACTTACGAACTCCACTGAAGGTTATCTAGCCTGCCTGTATAGGTTCGTCTGGCCACATGTGATTGTTTACAGCCTCCCAATCGTGAGAGGCACGAGATGCTTTAAAACTTTCTAAATACAGACTCTTTTGAGAACTTAGAAAATTATTAGTATAGTGGGTTGATTAGAAATTATATTGGTAAAGGGTTTTTCATTTGTTGTGCCAATAATTGCTGCTAATTCCCTGCCCTGGGTGTGACAAGGGTGTCTCAGGTCAAACCTCTCTGCTGGTAAACTAGCTTGTGTGACAGGATTATCCATACTCCTGCCACTACACACATGATTGTTTACTACCTCTCAACCATAAACCCCACAGAGAGTTCAGAGTATTTTGAATCTTAATTAGCATAGGGCTTTTCTCATTGTTGAGTCAATGATTGCCACCAGGCCTCCATATCCTTAGGCACCTGGGAATATATTAATCAATGTATTTGGGATATAGAAAAAGAAATATAGTAGTTTTTGATGTTAGCAATACTAGACTTTTTGAGTTAACGAATTTTCTCTTTTGTTGTAGATCACTGTACTTTGTTATAAATCACTGGGTCCTTGCTATGTAAAAATGTAACTTTATCACTATCCTAAGACTAGATAGATCTTAAGGGGAACATTGGTGAAAGGATTTTCATTTGTTGGGCTGATGTTTGCTGCTAAATCTCCATATTCCCTGCCCTTATAATGAACATAACTAGCATATAGGAGAAATAAGTATTAGTCTTTAAGATTAATCATGTTAACCTTGGGTTAAATAAATTCTTTTCTTGATTGTAACTCACTAAACCATCACCCTATAGGAATGCAACTTTATTTGAAGGGTGGCGCCTGGTTTAAGAAAAAACACCCTTGGAAAAAATAAGTTTTTTGGTTATCAGAAAGAAAGAGTTGTAAAATGTCAGCAGGCCTCATGGCCAGAAGATGATGTAAAACCCCTAAGACCTTTTTTTAATGTGAAGCACCTGATTTTGATAAAGGTCAGGACTGCTGACCCCCACGTGACTCTGTATTCATCCCTATGTGTAACAAAAGGTATATAAGCAAACCTAAAAATAAAGAAATTGGATCAGTTTCTGGAAAGACTGATTCCCCCATGTCATTTCTTTCTTGCTCCCTGTTTTTCTGGCTGAATTCCCATCTGGAATGTGGGTACTCACCAAGCCTGCTAATTTTGCCTAGGCTTCTAAGATCGGACTGGGGAGGCCTCAGTGCCTCCTCTCCTTCGGGAGAATGGAAAGACGCCTGTGACCTACGTAAGTGGTGATTGGTATTCCACGTAAACCAAGTTATTCAGCCTCTTTTTCTCCACTAATGTTTCCTACTACACTATCCGTTTCTAATCTTTCTCTATATCTGTAACTAAATAAGTTTTTTCCTAGGACGCCGACTCTGTCTCCCCTTCGAATTACCCTGGACCCACCAGGGCTGGACCCCGGCACTCCTTTTTCTGTGGGATTTTCCAGGCAAGAATACTGGAGTGGATCTCCATGCCCTCCTCCAGGGGATCTTCCAGACCCAGGGACTGAACCTGCCTCGCTTCTGTCTCCTGTGTTGGCAGGCAGGTTCTTTTACCCCTAGTGCCACCTGGGAAGTATGTGTGTGTTAATCTTAATCTCCTGATGCATCCCACCACCCTCCTTTCTCCCCTTGGTGTCCATATGTTTGTTCTCTGTCTGTGTCTCTACTTCTGTTTTGCAAATAAGACCATCTATACCATTTTTCTAGATGTCACACTAATATACGGTTAATTATGGTTCAGTTCAGTTCAGTCGCTCAGTCGTGTCCGACTCTTTGTGACCCCATGAATCGCAGCATGCCAGGCCTCCCTGTCCATCACCATTTCCCGGAGTCCACTCAGACTCTGGTGACAATACAGCCTTGATGTACTCTTTTTCCTATTTGGAACCAGTCTGTTGTTCCATGTCCAGTTCTAACTGTTGCTTCCTGACCTGCATACAGATTTCTCAAGAGGCAGGTTAGGTGGTCTGGTATTCCCATCTCTCTCAGAATTTTCCACAGTTTATTGTGATCCACACAGTCAAAGGCTTTGGCATAGTCAATAAAGCAGATGTTTTTCTGGAACTCTCTTGCTTTTTCCATGATCCAGTGGATGTTGGCAATTTGATCTCTGGTTCCTCTGCCTTTTCTAAAGCCAGCTTGAACATCAGGGAGTTCATGGTTCATGTATTGCTGAAGCCTGGCTTGAAGGATTTTGAGCATTACTTTACTAATTATGGTTAATATACAGTTAACTCTTTTAGCTTTCTCACATTCTGTGCTGAATTCTCCACACTCAGACTGTACCCTCTCTCTTTTTCAACTGGACCTTTCCCCCAGGAATATGACCACTCTGCAACGCCTCCCACGAGAGGGGACTGGAGTCACTCTTCTGCCTTCCCTTCCTTCCACTGTCACCTGGTTTCTCTATTTGCTTCTTTTGTCCTGTCTTGTTACACGCCACCCGGTGATTTCCTTCTCCCTGTTGGGCAGCTTTTCCTCCGGCTCCTCTCTGGCAACCTCCTCCAGCAGGCGAGTGCCTTAAAGGGCAGGAGAGCTGTTGCTTGTGGAGGGAGACAGCTGGGGCTGGGACAGGACATACTGGAGGCTACCCTGGGGCTGGTTTGCTTCTTTTCCTGGATCTGTGAGGTGGATGCAATATTGTGTACCTCATAATAATTCACAAAGCCACATCAATCAAGTAAGTAGCATTAAAAACATACACAAAGTTGCTCATAATTTCCTCTTTCTCCCCTTTAAACATCTGCACCATCCATAGTGATAGCCCCTTTCTTCATGCCTAACAGACTGGTTCCAAATAGGAAAAAGAGTACGTCAAGGCTGTTTATCGTAACCCTGCTTATTTAATAACTTATATGCAGAATACATCATGAGAAACGCTGGACTGGAAGAAACACAAGCTGGAATCAAGATTGCCGGGAGAAATATCAATGACCTCAGATATGCAGATGACACCACCCTTATGGCAGAAAGTGAAGAAGAACTAAAAAGCCTCTTGATGAAAGTGAAAGAGNAAAAGGAGTACGTCAAGGCTGTATATTGTCACCCTGCTTATTTAACTTCTATGCAGAGTACATCATGAGAAACGCTGGACTGGAAGAAACACAAGCTGGAATCAAGATTGCCGGGAGAAATATCAATCACCTCAGATATGCAGATGACACCACCCTTATGGCAGAAAGTGAAGAGGAACTAAAAAGCCTCTTGATGAAAGTGAAAGAGGAGAGTGAAAAGGTTGGCTTAAAGCTCAACATTCAGAAAACTAAGATCATGGCATCTGGTCCTATCACTTCATGGGAAATAGTAGGGAAACAGTGGAAACAGTGTCAGACTTTATTTTAGGGGGCTCCAAAATCACTGCAGATGGTGACTGCAGCCATAAAATCAAAAGATGCTTCCTCCTTGGAAGGAAAGTTATGACCAACCTAGATAACATATTCAAAAGGAGAGACATTACTTTGCCAACAAAGGTCTGTCTAGTCAAGGCTATGGTTTTTCCAGCGGTCAGGTATGGACTGTGAAGAAAGCTGAGCACTGAAGAACTGATGCTTTTGAACTGTGGTGTTGGAGAAGACTCCTGAGAGTTCCTTGGACTGCAAGGAGATCCAACCAGTCCATTCTAGAGGAGATCAGTCCTGGGTGTTCTTTGGAAGGAATGATGCTAAAGCTGAAACTCCAGTACTTTGGCCACCTCATGCGAAGAGTTGACTCATTGGAAATGACTCTGATGCTGGGAGGGGTTGGGGACAGGAGGAGAAGGGGATGACAGAGGATGAGATGGCTGGATGGCATCACCAATTCAATGGACATGAGTTTGATTGAACTCTGGGAGTTGGCAATGGACAAGGAGGCCTGGCATGCTGCAATTCATGGGGTCGCAAAGAGTCAGACACGACTGAGCAACTGAAATGAACTGAACTTAACTGATGGACACCTTATCTTTGACAAAGGCGGCAAGAATATACAATGGAGAAAAGACAATCTCTTTAACAATTGGTGCTGGGAAAACTGGTCAACCACTTGTAAAAGAATGAAACTAGAACACTTTCTAGCACCATACACAAAAATAAACTCAAAATGGATTAAAGATCTAAATGTAAGACCAGAAACTATAAAACTCCTAGAGGAGAACATAGGCAAAACACTCTCTGACATAAATCACAGCAGGATCCTCTATGACCCACCTCCCAGAGTAATGGAAATAAAAGCAAAAATAAACAAATGAGGCCTAATTAAACTTAAAAGCTTTTGCACAACGAAGCAAAGTATAAGCAAGGTGAAAAGACAGCCTTCAGAATGGGAGAAAATGACAGCAAACGAAGCAACTGACAAAGAATTAATCTCAAAAATATACAAGCAACGCTTGCAGCTCAATTCTAGAAAAATAAACGACCCAATCAAAAAGTCGGCCAAAGAACTGAACAGACATTTCTCCAAAGAAGACATACAAATGGCTAACAAACACATGAAAAGATGCTCAACATCACTCATTATCAGGGAACTGCAAATCAAAGCCACAATGAGGTACCATCTCACGCTCGTCAGAATGGCTGCTATCCAAAAGTCTACAAACAATAAATGCTGGAGAGGGTGTGGAGAAAAAGGAACCCTCTTACACTGCTGGTGGGAATGCAAACTAGTACAGCCACTATGGAGAACAGTGTGGAGATTCCTTAAAAAACTGGAAATAGAACTGCCTTATGACCCTGCAATCCCACTGCTGTGTCACACACCAAGGAAACCAGAACTGAAAGAGACACATGTACCCCAATGTTCATCGCAGCACCGTTTATAATAGCCAGGACATGGGAGCAACCTAGATGTCCATTGGCAGACGAATGGATAAGAAAGCTGTGGTACATATACACAATGGAATATTACTCAGCCCTTAAAAAGAATACATTTGAATCAGTTCTAAAGAGGTGAATGAAACTGGAGCCTATTATACAGAGTGAAGTAAGTCAGAAAGAAAAACACCAATACAGTATACTAACGCATATATATGGATTTTTGAAAGATGGTAACGATGATCCTATATGCAAGACAGCATAGAGGCACAGATGTATAGAATAGTCTTTTGGACTCTGTGGGAGAAGATGAAGGTGGGATGGTTTGAGAGAGTGGCGTTGAGGCATGTATGTTATCATGCGTGAAACAGATCTCCAGTCCAGGTTCAATGCATGAGACAGGGTTCTCAGGGCTGATGTACTGGGATGACCCTGAGGGATGGGATGGGGAGGGAGGTGGGAGAGGGGGTTCAGGATGGGGAAAACACATACACCCGTGGCTGATTCATGTCAATATATGGCAAAACCCACTACAATATTGTAAAGTAATTAGCCTCCAATTAAAATACATACATAATAATAAAAAAACGAATACTGAAGTGGGTTGCCATTTTCTTCTCCAAGGGATCTTCCAAACCCAGGCATCCAACCCATGTCTTCTGCTTGGCAGGTGGATTCTTTACCACTGAGCCACCTGGGAAGCCATACTTTCCCTAGAACTTCATAATATACGTTGGACAGACAGATTCTAAAGTAACACCTAGTGATTCCCTGCTTTGTGCTATTCATGTCCTTTTATAAGCCCTCCCTCAGTCACTTAAGCATGGGCAGGACTTGTGGCTTGCTTCTAACCAGCAGACTATGACAAAGATGAGGAGAGTCACTCCCATGATTATGTTACATCATGAAAGATTTCATTTTAGGTTCTAAAGTCTCTTTCCATTGTTGGCTTTGAAGAAGACAGTTGTCATGAATCCTACAGTTTCTAGGAAATAACTTCTCCAAAACTTGAATGAGGGCTAAATGCAGACTCTTCCCCAGGTGAGATCCTAGCCTTGGCCAACATCTTAATTGCAGTCTAGTAAGATCCCACGAAGAGGACTCCATTAAGCCATGTTCAGACTCCTGATCCAGAGAAAATTTGATGTAATAAATGGATATTTTTTAAAACTGCTGAATTTGTGGTAATTTGTTAGGAAGCAAAGGGAACTAATACAGATCTAATGTAAAATTTTAAGTCTCCTTGATCCAAGGGGACAAACACTAATTCAGTGATATTTAATAATTACTTGGTAAGTAATTTTTTAAGAATTTAAGATAATTCTAGAATCCCAGAATAGGATTCTAGAATAGGATTCTAAAATCAAAATTTTGCATATGGCAAAAACCAATAGAGGTTAATTTTTACATAGAATTAAAAAGACTGATAAGAACCTGGGGAAATATTTTAAAAGCTTATCTCAGTGAAAGTTTGATTTTCCTGATGCAAAGAGCTAATTAAGAGTAAAAGAAAGACCCAAGTCTGTTAGAAAACTAGCAAAAGTTATGAAGACAATTAACTGAAAAGCAAGCCTAAATGGTTCTACAGTATATGAAAAGGAACTCAGCCTCATTTAGGTTAAGAAAATACCCCAGTGAAATTATAATGGGATATCATTTCCCACTTATCACACTGGCAAACATTTTAAAAAATGATAATACACTCTGGTAACACATTTTGTGGTCCAGGGGTAGAAAATAGGCCCTATCCCATACTATTCATGTCAATACAACTTTATGGAAAGCAATTTGCAGTATTTATTAAAATTCAAAATCAAGCACACTCTTTGACCCAGTGATTTACTTCTAAATATTTCTCCTACCATTATACTAACTTTCTATGAAATAACCTATTTAATGCAGTATTGCCTGTATTAGCACAAGATTAGAAACAACCTAAATTTTTTAGGTTGTTTTTGTTTTTATTTAATAAAAGACTAATTAAATAAATTTTGGTATAACCAAAGAAAGGAATGTTCTGTAGCAGTTAAAGAGAACACACTGATATGGAAAACTCTCTAAGGTATACTGCTTATTGGAAAAAAGTAAGGTATAGAACACCTTGTATAACATTCTCCCATTTGTGTTAAAAATTTTACATGACAAATCTGTCTCGAATGTATCTAGAAGCACAATGAAGTAGCAATAGTTGCCTCTGAGACTGAGTGATTGGGGGATAGAGGTGTAAAGAGAAATTTCCCCTATATATCATTTCATACCTTTTGAATTTTGTACCAGGGACATACATTATCCATTTATAAAAATTAAAGTAAAATTCAGATCAAAGTAAAAAGGATTATGAACACATATTATGAAACAAATAAGTCTTTAAAAACATGGACAGATAATTTAATAAAAGATATCCTTCCCAAATAATAAACAGCAAATAAGATGCCCCCAATCTGAGGTTTTTGAATAGCCTATGTGGGTTTACGAGTGAAAGAGATGAATCTTACAAGCCTGTGATAGATGAAATTTTCACAGTAGTACAATTCTTCCCAACCAGAACCCCCCAGGGAAATCAGTTGAATACCTTATACTGTAATTTTAGTTTTTCATTTCCTTGTGTAAAAACACCCTAGGAGGTTTGCTGCCAAAAGGAATTCCCTGGGATTTTAAACCAGCATGGTTTAGAGAAGTCCTAACTTCAAAGTTAAGTTCTCTATGTACCTACCCATGAGTGGCAGCCTTCGAAATGAACTAATTGGAATTCAGTGGAAGTAGTGGCAACCACACCTGGTGTTCGGTGTTGACATAGGCAGGAAATGCAGTCTGACACCTGGCGACACAAAGCTGTTAAAGAGAGCATTGTTAATTGAGGGCGTCCCTTGATCAATCTGATGTGATTTTAACATGGAATCTAATATGTACATGCCTTGAGACCAAGTGTTAAGAATGATTTCACAAAGAGATGGAGAAGGGGGAGGGCACCCTTTCCATGCTGCTGAGAGGGTCCAAGACAGTGCCTGCCCAATGTCACCAACTCCCATATATCTACCTAATTTGGGTCCTGATAGTTTTCAGGTCTCATATGTTCTCTTCCCAGGAGGGATCACACCTTGAATTTTAATCATCTTGGTTAAGGAAAAACTTTGGAAAGACTTGTTGACATCTGGGGAGGGACCCAAGACCCACTTTGCCACTTTAACCATTTGTCAAGATGGGTAGGCCCTGGCTAAGTGTTGGAAATCGTCTTATATACAAACCAGCTTGGCTCCGATGCTAGAGGACCCTGACACAACAGCTGGGTTGTTTCTCAAGCTTCTGGCACCTTTTGGGGCTCAGTACATTCTTATTGATTAACTCTGTTCTTAACTAATTAACCCTCTTTAAAAATGGGCATAATTGGTTTTTGAATTCTGGAAGAAGTTGTCATAAAGAGTTCTGTTTCCAGGGAGACCAAGACTGTGAGTTTTCAGAGGCTCACTTCATCTTCGACCCGTTACTAAATTTTTTCCCAATTTGTTAATAAGTGGGGAATGGAGGAAACTCACCTTTGTCAAAACAGTTCTGGCAAAGAATTTTGTTGGCAAGTCTTTATAACCACTGGCTTATAAAAGGCTTAAGATTAACTCTGCATTTAACGTATCTGAGCTATATATTTCCCAAGTCCCCAGTAAATGACCAAGAATTGATTCTGGTTGGTGACAAATCTGATCACCATCACCTTTGTTCCTTAACACCAAGGAATAAAACAGGTTCCTGTGCTGCTCCTTGCTATGGCTGGCTACAAACCCACACACTGAAAGGAAGGTTAGGAAGTGGGCACATGCCTGACACAATATGTGTTCCTGGCCTGCCGAGGCCCCTCAGCCACTGCATGGTGGTCCCTAGCTCTCCTGCAATTTACCCCATCAAATCCAAGTGGAGAACCCATCCAAATACCAACTTTTGGTACTCACGCCAGAGTTTGTAAAGGGTCTATATTGATGTCTGGCTTGTCAGTGATAGTCAACACCTCAGAGGACAGTGGTGGAGATGTGAAATGATCTGGAGGCAGAACTGATGAGCTGCTGTAAAAGGTCTACTTTGCCAGGTGATTGGGTCCCTCTAGGCCCCTTAATTGGATAAGGAAATGGCAACCCACTCCAGTGTTCTTGCCTGAAGAATCCCAGGGATGGGGGAGCCTGGTGGGCTGCTGTCTATGGGGTCACACAGAGTCAGACACGACTGAAGCAACTTAGCAGTAGCATGCCCCTTAATCCCCATAACTAACCACAGCTTCTTCTCTTGCTCATATAGGAGCCCACTTCACATCCCTGTCATGTTTAATGACATACAAACTAACACTTTCTAGCATCAGTGAGGATCAGTCTAGAAAAGCTGACACTAGACTTCCCTGATGGTCCAGTGGTTAAGACTATGCTTCCACTGCAGGGGGAACAGGTTTGATCTCTGCTTGGGAAAGTAAGATCCCACATTCCATTAGGTGTAGCAAACAAAAAAAAAAAAAAAAAAGAAAAAAAGAAAAGCTGAGACTGTTTTTAGTTCCCCAAATCCCCAAAAAGTGCTTTCCTTCTGACATACCCCCATTTCCTGTGTCAATTATTTCAGCCTCTTCATCTGCCACCTCTTGATTCTTCTTTCGTCTTTCTAGTCTACTTTGAGGCAACTTTCACTTTCTTAAAATACTCAGGCAATGAATACTTTTCTTCCAGCAAATCTCAGCCTAGACTCATGGTCTTTAATAGCATTTAGCCATTCCTCATCTTCAGAGCTTGGCATGGTCTCACGTTCCTTTCATCTGCATCCAAGTCACCTTCCTACTCCCCAGCTTCATTTGTCATCTCCAAATCTAGCTGGTGTAATTTTGCTCATCTCACTTCTTCTAACCTGGAATAGCTTTTGAATTAGCATCTTGGGCACATTTTAGAACCCTACTTCCAGATCCCCTTCATCAAGGGTCCTAGAAATCCACCTAGCATCAAAATTTCACAATTCAATTCAAATCCTTGTCCTATAAAACCACATTTGGGGGTGAGGAGCTGTACCTACACCTACAGCACATTTACAACTTCAAACATGGCACATTTCTTGAGTTCACTTTGACACTCATAAAGAGCCTGGGGTGGAAGGCAGTGGGTCTGTGGAGCTTTCAAGTAGAGAAAAGCACAGGCTTTTTGTACATTCAGACAGAACAGGATGGACCTGAAATGGCTATGTAGACATCTCAGTACAGCTAGACTTCTTGTCCATTCATCAACGATTTTAAGCAGTCAAAATTTCAAGTTTAAGAAAGAAGCAGGGGTTTTTGTCATGTGACGCACACATCCATTTTCAGCAAGTAGTTTGTTTCAATTATGTTACAAAATTTTCCCTTTGAAAAGGCACACAGATAGCAAAGGCACCCAGAGTTTCTTCAGGGGTATGAAGCTTGGGACAGTGTGAGGGAAGGTACAAGAAAGAGAGATGAGATTTACCCTAGACATCCACACCCCAAAACAGAGAAAGCCATAGTGCTGTATTATACAGCACTCTGTGTGCGTGTCTGCACACGCACACTGTGACTCGTGACTCAAAAGTAGTGCAGCAGATTGCAGACTTGGGTTTTGGAATCTTTCTTATTACATTAATATCCCAGCCTGCACATATGGGAGTCCTATTCGTAGAAGTATACGTGTGCCCAGACACATAGCCCACAACACAAGATCCAAAGTGCTAATATTAGAGCCGCTGCAGTGAGATGATGACAAGCGGGCTTTGCGTTCTGGGCCGTACATGTTTACATCAAAAGTTTTGCGTACAGGGACCGGCTGTTTGCACAGTGGCTGAGGTTCTGGGCACAGCCCGCCTGGAAACGCTACAATCCCTGGGAGACAGGCTGTCTCATGAATAGGCAATGAGAGGCTGCTCCCCTCCTGGAATCTTCTCTCCTTTTAGAAAACGTGCGCTTAACTTGTAAATGGAGTTTCCACTGCTGCTCAAGAGTATTTTTGTTTTGAATCACAACCCGGTTCTTCTGCCGAGCGAGGCACTGGTGCGTAGCAAGGCGCCCTTCCCGCCGCATCCTCTCCCGGTGTGAGGCCGCGCCTAACACAACCGGCTCCCGAGGTTCCTACCAAACATAGTAACGTTATTTTTCTCACATTACAAAAGAACAGGAACAGAAACAGAGGCGCAGGTTTGTGCAACAGTTTTCGCGCCACTGTGGGGAGGCTGTGATAGCTGCGTAGGGGTTGGAAGACTGCTCAAGGGGGAAGGGACGATGTCCCACTCAGCAACTTGGGACTTAGAAAGAGCAGCTCGACCCCTCCGGGCCTTGGCATCCCCTTCTGTACTTTGGACTTCTGGGATAATTTCAGTGAGGTCATCCATGAAGGTGCTTGCAATACCACCTGGTGCACACGAGCTCTCCACACTGCCGCTGCCTTCAGAACGCAGCGCTGACGGCAAGCAGGCCTCCACTTGCAGATTCTCCTGGAGTCTAAGCATCAGCCCTTCTCAGTAAACGCTGGGCAGTCTTCTCCAGATCTTGGCCTGACTTCCTTTTTCTAGTCAGTACTGTTTTACTTCTCTCAATCAGAATCGAGCCCATTATAAGAAAATTCAATCTAAGTCCCTTTGCCTTATTAGATGCCCTTTATTAGCTCCCTACCATCCATAGGAAAAAAAAAAAAAAAAAACAGTCCAAACTCCAGAGCAAGATATCAAAGACTACAGTGTGGCTACTGATCACTGTGCTACTGTCAGCCCACTAGGCATCCCCTACCTGTATTTTATGTGGCAACAATACTGAACTGGCCCCTGTTCTGCTACACCACCTTCTTATTTCATGTCCCTGGGCCTTTGCAAATGCTGCGCTCTCTGCAAGGACTGTGGTCTCCCCATCTTTGTTTTTTGGGACAACTCTGACTTTAGGGACAATTCCTCTGGCAAATCTTCTCATACTCACATTCTCCTACATCACTGCCTCTAGTCTCTGCATCTTGGCCATATTTTTAGTGTGTACTTATTACCTGGCATTGCAATGTATTCGTTTATTAGCCTCCTGCACTTGATGATGAATTTCTGGAGGGCAAGGATGAATTTCTGGAGGGCGAGATTTATCTACATGCCATCACTGGACAACCAGCAGAGGCTCTGTAATTGCAAAAATGCTTATTTTTCACTGTGAATTGAAATAGTAACTATTTCCATTGTTAAAGCAGACACTGTACAGTTTTTACGGTTTAATTTTTTGTTGCCTTTTTTCTGATAGTGAGCCCAGCTATTATATTTAAGATGCTTTGTAGAATAAGGCACATGTGTATACATGAAGAGTAGTTGAAGCAACAGTAAGGCTGGGGTTTCTGATTTTGCTTACTTCAGCCAAGTATTGCTGTAAGTCCCATGGGAAGTAATGAAGACGGAATAAGATACATTATATTTCTTCAAAGAGCTTTCCATCTAGAAGCAGATAAGGAGGGAATAGAAGGGGATGGGGGAGGTGTAGAAGCAGAGCAAAATTATGCCATTTGAGAGGAACCAAAAGATTTCCGGAGGTTTGAAGGAAGAATCAACTGATGCAAGTAGGGATGAGGAAGATGTGTTATGTGACACTGGCGATGTTGGAGGTTGGACTTGGTGTATACAGGGTGTACCAGGCAGAAACAGGCAGGAAGAGGCCTCTAGATAGAAGGGATGGTATGTGCAAAGACTTAAAGGGGACTAATGAGTTATCTACCTGGAGACCAGCAACCATTCGCCGGCCTCCCTCGTGCTCAGTGTTGGAGTGTGGTGGGAGAAAAGACTAAAAATCAAGTTTGTAGACATTCTGAAAAGGTTCCCGAGTCCCAAAATGAGGAAGTTTAACTTAATTTAGTAGGCACTGGGGAGCCATCAAGATTTTTGGATAGAAGAATGATATAAATTGAAACATGCTGAAGAATATTCTGGTTGTCACTATATGTGGACCACATTGGAAAAGGAGAAATTAGCCACAGGGATGGGAGATAAGACGCTGCTGTGAGCATGTGACTGGGAGGGGCAGCCATGGGATGCAGCGTCAGAGGGGCCTGGCAGAATCAAAATGAAGAGGATGTGGCAGTCGTTCTGATGTGAGGATGAGTGTGGAGACAGTCTCATATGATGCTCAGGTTGAAGGCCTGAGTTCAAAGGGAAATGGTCCTAGTAAGAGAACTTGAGAGATCATGCTGAGGAAATTATACGGTTAGAAAAATGGTGAGTTTGGAGGGGCCATGCTGAGTTCAAGGACCTCCAGGTAAGTCTGACACAGGAGAGAGGTCAGGGTGAGAGCTCTGCCCTTCTAATAGTCACTGACGCTGGGGAAAGAGAGGCTGTATTGAGGACAGGAAGGTAAAGAGAGAAGAAAACCAAGTGTAGAACATTAGAGAATTGCCTGCCTTTGAGAAACTGATGGGAAAAGAGGGAGAACAAAGGTAGTGATAGAACTAGGATAGATATGCGATGTGGAATTCAAGGAAGAGGCTTCCAGAGGAGGAACGCATTCCTGGAGCGATCGCAGGTTAATTCACTTCCTGACACACAGTTCAGAAATCCATCTGGGTTTCCATAGCCCTTTGAGCATGAACTTCCTTTGCATTCTTTATGTATATGTCTTGTTTCCCCTTTCCAGACTGGGATCTCCTCCTAGATGGAAACTTGTCCTTCTTGTGCTTTTACCTGGATACAGACTCAGGCTTAGGGAGTGATTGTTGAATGACTGAGTAAAAACCCAAAGCAACAGAGAAGATAAAGACAAGAAAAAGCCCATTGTACTTGAAGAAGAGGTGTAGTTCCCCAAACAAAAGAATGAATGAAATACTTTTCTGCTCTGGAGCAAGGAAGAAATACAGTCTATGAAAGGGCAGTTCAAATGTGAACACTTGAAAAATTCTGAGTCTTCCACCAAGGTGTGATTCATCATCCACACTCTCATAAATTTAAGCGTCATGATTTGTGAGGTATTGAGGTGAAATTATCTAGCAAGCAAAGGGTCCAATAAGCATCCAGCTGCCCTAATCCAACTGACCACATGATTAATGACATTGCAAGTTACATCCACGGCCTTCCATCTCCCAAGCACTTTATAAACATTGAGTAATCTCACAATGCCCTTGTGAGATATTATCATGTTCATTTTCCATATAGTTAACTGAGCCAAGGAGGTTAAATGACTTGCTCAAAGGCCACACTGGAAGTCAATGACATCAGATACTCAGAACGAACGTGATCCCTGGTCCCACTTCTCACAGTAGACTGCTGAACTGAATCCCACTCTTTGCATCATTAAGAAGCCTGACTGACAGGCCAATGCTGTCATAGATCATACTTCACAACTGAGATCAGTGAGGATTCGCATGCTGTCTCAAGCAGGTCAGGGCTGGCCTCTGAAAAGAGAGAAAACGATGCTCTGCAAGACCATAGGATGGAAGAACAAAACTAGACATGAGTGAAGTCTTCTCTGTAAATTTCCAAAGACCTTCATTTAAATACCAAGATGGGAGATGGAGTGCAGGTGGAGATGGGCAGACTAAGGGCAGGCTTTGGTTGATGAGCATCTTAAATCTGAACTATGATGCCTTTGTCTTTCTTACAAATATTTGCATTCTTCTTTACCATTCAGTTTTTATTTTAATTGTCTTTTCATATTTCTCTTAGTTCCATATTCTCAAGTTGATGCTCTTTTGGCATGGAAAAAAAAAAAAAGTCAAAATATTGTCATACTATCAACTCCTATGCACATGGACTTTAAGAAGACCACAAGGTTGTGATGAATTGGTTCACATAAGGTGATATTTCACAGTTTTTGTAACTGAATAGCTCACTAGGTTGGGATATATGTCTTTGATTTGCAATTATATATTTTTAACCAAGTCTTAAAATATCTGTGTGCCTTAGTTTTTTCCAGATGAAGATAAGAGCATGGAGAGGGTGATGAGGTTGCCGTGTGCATATTCCACTGGGCCATCCCACATGGGAGCCCGCAGACCCAATGACTCCTACTCTAAGCATCTATGACTCTTTGTCTTTGGACTTTCTCTGACTGTTGGAGGAGGTCAGAAACAAGCTAGTGCCCCCTTCGTTCAACCCAGTAAAGGCTGATGGGAACTGGAACAAGATGGTAGCTTACTCACCGCTCAGGTGTGTACAATGCTGCCTCCCAGAGGTCCTCAGCAGAACTGCACCTCTCAACTCTCCTGTTAGAGTTTTCTGGGAAAACTGTCCAAGCAAATGCTTGCACCCAAATTCCCATCTAAGGGTCTGCTTCCAGGCCAACCCAACCTAAGGCTTATAGCAATGCATTATTAGGACATCAAAACATAGTGAAACTTTGAAGTCCTAATAATGATAATCAGTTATGTGTGTAATCAAGCACTGATTACAAAGCACTTTCATACTCATTTTCTTGTTAGATTCTTACAACCACTGTTGAGTTATGATGACTATTATTTATTCCCATATAACGTGGAGGCCACTGAAGCTCTGGGGGTTAAATAACTTGTTAAGAGTTAGGAAGTTGAGTCTCTCACCTTTAATTCAAACCTCTGCCTCCAAGTGGCCATCTGCTTCCAACCCTTCCCTGTATCCTTGAGTGCTGCTAGTCAAGAAGGCTTATAAGATGACTCCCAACGCTTCTGCCAAATGTAGACTCCATTAGTGTGATTGAATAGCTACTTAACCTCTACTTACATGTTAAATTTCATTGAAACATGTTAACTATATCCATTTGAGAACTTTGATTAGCCACTATTGTGTTTTAAGGTAAATTAAACATTAGATTTCCATTTAAATTGCATCTTGGTTCTCTGTAGAGAAATAAACACCATCACAATCAGTTGTTCTTTAAACATTTTTATAAATTATGTTTTTTTTTAAAATCATAGTTTCCTTGAGTTGGAAGAGTCTACAACTTAGAGATGCTGAAATCTCATCTACAGCATCTCTGACAGATGGTCACCCAGCCTCCACTGTTATGTTTTTTATAATGGGGAGGTCACTGTCACACAAAGGAGGTTATTTCATTGTTGAGAAGAGAGCTTCTGGTTGTTTAAAATTTCTTCCTTTCACTGAGCCAAATGGCTTTCTTGTCATTTCCCTTTCGTTAGTGTGGTTGAGACCTCGAGAAATAAACAGAACAAGTCTAAGTATGTGTCTGGGCTTGAGCCTCTTTTTACTTTAAAGTAGTTCTTTAAGTCCATCATCTTTAGCATCGGTGTGTAATTTTGCTCTGCGTGGGAGTAGCCATACTTGTCTCTCTAATACATAGTTAGTTCTTTATGCTGCTGTGGTGGGTCTCTTTATAGGTGATGTTTTTATTCCTCTTATAGGGCCCCAGCATGCATGCATCTTTTAGTATGTTGGTATATTCCTTTACAATGATTATTTCTTCCTAGGTCTCTTTTAAAATGATGAATATTTTAGTTTATTGATGCTGTGAGTTTTTTGCTTGTTATTGGATTTCTTCTTAAGAGAAGAAGAAATTCTTGCTAATTTGCTTTTCTCCTTTAGTTTTAAAATGGCATATATTAACTGAACCCATATTTAGTTTGAAATTTGCTCTTTGTCTTTGAGTTTCATCTTTCTAGGTCTTGTTTCTTTTTCAAGTTGTAGTGATGGGGATTGATTGGTTTAGAATGATGTGTGAAACATTCTTAGTTATCCATATTTCAGCCCTGGATATCTTACGTAAAGATGGTTTTCAGCTTTGTCCCTTTCTCAACCTTCCCCCTACTCCCATAATCTTTTTTCTTTAGACTCTCTAGAATACAAAGAACATGGATTTTAGAGTCTAGCAAATACGGGTTTTAACTTCACTTCCAAATCTGTATTAGTTTCCTTGGATTGCTGTACCAAATTATCACAAACTGAGTGGCTTTATACAACAGAAATGTGTTTCCTTACAGTTCTGGAGGGTGGAGTTTGAAATCAAGACATGGCTGGGCTGCACTGACTCCAGAAGTTCTGGAAGGGAGTCCTTCCTTGCCCTTCCTGCTCTGGGGTCTGTTGGCATTCCTGGGCTGTGGCTACATCTCTGTCTCCGCTTTGCCTTGGCTTTACCTTTTCTCTGTGTGTGAGGCTTAATCTCTCTCTGCTTCTCACTTACATGGACAATTGTGATAGCATTTAGGATCCATCCAGATAATCTCAGGTTATCTCATCTCAAGATCCCTAATTTAATCACATCTAAAAAGACTCTTTCTCCATGAAGACCTGATATTTTTGATGGACATGATTCAGCCCATTATAACCACTTATTATTACTACTATGATTTTAAGCAAGTATATGAACCTCAATTTTTTCATCTAAAGATTAGAGTGGTGCAGATGGTGATTGCAGCCATGAAATTAAAAGATGCTTACTCCTTGGAAGAAAAGTTATGACCAACCTAGACAGCATATTAAAAAGCAGAGATATTACTTTGCCAACAAAGGTCCATCTAGTCAAGGCTATGGTTTTTCCGATGGTCATGTATGGAAGTAAGAGTTGGACTGTGAAGAAAGCTGAGCTCCGAAGAATTGATGCTTTTGAACTGTGGTGTTGGAGAAGACTCTTGAGAGTCCCTTGGATGGCAAGGAGATCCAACCAGTCCATTCTAAAGGAGATCAGCCCTGGGTGTTCACTGGAAGGACTGATGCTGAAGCTGAAACTCCAGTACTTTGGCCACCTGATGTGAAGAGCTGACTCATTGGAAAAGACTGATGCTGGGAGGGATTGGGGGCAGGAGGAGAAGGGGATGACAGAGGATGAGATGGCTGGATGACATCACTGACTTGATGGACATGAGTCTGAGTGAACTCCGGGAGTTGGTGATGGACAGGGAGGCCTGGCGTGCTGTGATTCATGGGGTCACAGAGTCAGAGATGACTGAGCGACTGAACTGAGCTGATCCTTCCAGTGAATGGCCATTTAGTCAAGTCTCTTCCAGCTTGTATTTATTTAATTGATTTTTTGAAACTAAATATAGTACTTTATAGCCTGTTAAATTTAGTTTTATTTGTCTTGAGCTGGCATCCTGTCTGTCAAGTTTGCTCTGAGTCTGTATTGATAGCTGTTTACTGGTTAAGCTATTTCTGTAAGTTTTGGGGTTCCTGTTGGCAAGCACATGTTAGAATATCAGAACTCAAAGAGCTCAAGTTCTAAGTTCTCTACTATCACCACTGCTATCTCAATGTGTCTCACCTCCCGACTTTCTTCAGTTTTAAAAAGCCATAGAGACTTCTCAATTTCATCTCATTTTTGTGAATATACATATTAGGGCACTACCTGCTCCCACTTCAACAGCATTTTCTAAGACCTGATGGCTCTCTATAGAAGGCTTAATTATAACAAAACTCCCAAAAGTCCATTGTATATATACATATCCAGGGCAAAAGCAAGATATCAGAAAATTGCCTTTTCCTTTTCCTAGTATAGGACCAGAAAAACATTTGTTAGTGTCAGATGTCTGGATTTTTAAAACATTTCTCAAATACACACGTGCACACACACACACACACACATCCTTGATCATGTACTTAACATGTCATGGAGTTTACAATGTTTGAAAGTTCCTGTATGTTACAATATGTGATATTAATAGTGTTTGAATACCTCCATTCCTTTTTAATACCATCCTTTTAATGATCACACACACAGAGACAGAACATATCCACATACATATACACAAGTAGAACCCTATTAATGCAGTGTTTTCAGCAAGGATGAATTTATAACTCAGGGATGAACAGCTAAAGCTCCCATCACAGCCTGTCACATTTACATGGCAATGGAAACTGTAGTGCTTCAGTCTGACCTGGGGGTCTGGAAGCACTGCAGTTTATTAGGCAAAGCTTTTATGATACCCTCATTTGCAGAGATGTTTCTGTCAGAGCAATACCAAAATGTCCTCTGAACGAAGAAAATGGGAATAGCTGTGAGCTTGTCAATCTTCAGTCTTTCAAACACAGCATTTCACAATTTTGTTATCCACTGCAGAACCTTAGAGAGGCCAGAGTCTGATGAATATCTTTCAACTTCTATTAAGATCAAACTCAGAAGTCTGTACCTTGTCAACCATCATATTCATGATGAGCAATAGCTCACCTTTGAAACCATGAAGATTAAGATGGTGGCTAGATAAAGGTTATTGCACAGGAGTCAAATATGAAATCTACTGACAATTTAAAATAATGCAGCATTATAATACTTTATATCCCCTGCCCAGAAATGTAGACTGAGGTTGAGAATATAGTTGCAGAGTTGTAATTACTGCACTTGAAACTGATGTGGGTAAGAATGCAAGTGTAAAGAGAATGACAGATTATTTCTCCCCAGCAGAGATCCCTTTTATCTCATCACTATATATCAGACTGAAAAAACAAGGATACTGCCCCCTCAAATTTAATGCCATACTTTATCCAACTACCAACATATTCATTCAAATTAAGTTTTAAAGACAAAACTCCAATCAGCGATCCCAGTCAAGGTATTATTTCAGTGAAAAGGTTTTTCTGAAGGGTGGATTGATTAAGGAATAAATTTATAAATACAAATAAAGAAGTAGGATAGTAAAGTAAAAAATAATCCTTCCAGAACTTAGAACAGATATTTTAGGGCTTAAAAACAGGGGGGAAATGTAAATATCAAGTACTCGAGTGCAGAATTCTTAAAGATATGCACAATTAATATGGCTTTGTCATTTAATTTTTTCTTGGACCCATCCTGTTCTCCTTAAGAGAATGATTGCTTCTCTTAACTGAAGGTAGACTGATGCGGCTTTTAGGGGTGGGAAAAAGAGTAAGTCAAAAGATACCACCCCCTCAGTAAAAAAGCTTCCTTGTGAGTCCTTGACATTTTAGCCTTTACATTTATGTTTTGAGTCATTTTATCTCACCCAAGTCTTAGTGGAAATGATTCTATTCAGAAATGCTAGCACTCATTGACCCAGAGGTTCTCAAATTTTCTTTTTTTTATTTTTAGAAAACATTTTTTTCTTTTTTAATTTTATTTGGCTGTTCTGGATCTTAGTTGCGGCATGTAGGATCTATGACCTTGGGCATATAGGATCTAGTTCCCCGTCCAGGGATTGGGTTCCCTTCATTGGGAGTGCAGAGTCTCAGCCACTGGACCGCTGGGGAAGTCCCTCTTTAATATGCAGGAGCTTGATAATGAGGATCTTGATGCTGGCACAGATCCTTGGGCCCAGCCTCAGAGATTCTGATTTGGTGTGCCAGGGTCGTGTCTCAGGTTTTACATTTTAAACAAGCGCTTCAGGTGAATCTGATACCTGGATCACAATTTGAGAAACCCTACCTTTGTCCGTCTTCACAAACTACAGTCATAAGCACATTTTAGAAAGAGAGAGTAGAGAAGTGAAGGGTAGAGCAAGGAACAGGAAATAGGAGGCAATGTGGAGAGCCTGGCCCATGCGGTGGGGGTGCTGATTTAGCACAAATAAGGATTTGGAAAATAGCAACCAATTTTTCAACCAGATTTTAAAATCAGTTGAGTTTAGTTCAGTCACTCAGTTGTGTTCGACTCTTTGCGACCCCATGGACTGCAGCACGCCAGGCCTCCCTGTGCATCACCAACTCCTGAAGTTCACCCAAACTCATGTCCATCACATCAGTGATGCCATCCAACCATCTCATCCTCTGTCGTCCCCTTTTCCTCCCTCTTTCAATCTTTCCCTGCCTCAGGGTCTTTTCAAATGAGTCAGCTCTTGGTATCAGGTGGCCAAAGTATTGGAGTTTCAGCTTCAAAATCAGTCCTTCCAATGAACACTCAAGACTAATTTCCTTTGGGATGGACTGGTTGGATCTCCTTCAGTCCAAGGGATTCTCAAGAGTCTTCTCGAACACCACAATTCAAAAGCCACCACAGTTTTAAAGTCAAGCCTATACAAATTTTCACCCCCAGAAGAAAAAGTCCATGCTGCTACTGCTGCTAAGTCACTTCAGTCATGTCCGACTCTATGAGACCCCATAAACGGCCGCCCACCAGGCTCCCCTGTCCCTGGTATTCTCCAAGCAAGAACACTGGAGTGGGTTGCCATTTCCTTCTCCAATACATGAAAGTGAAAAATGAAACTGAAGTCTCTCAGTCGTGTCCGACTCTTAGCGACCCCATGGACTGCAGCCCACCAGGCTCCTCTGTCCATGGGATTTTCCAGGCAAGAGTACTGGAGTGGGGTGCCATTGCCATCTCCAGAAAAAGTCCATGGATTTATTAATTAGAAAATTCCATCTGCTCTCATAGGACTCCCCACCTCTACCTGCCACCATACACACATCATTCATTGTAGTTTGGCCCATTAAATTCTAATTTTCACTGTCCCTTGGAGGGTCGACTATGTGTGAGGCTGTTTTCAAACATTGTGTCTATATAATATTTTGTATCTAGCTGAAAGTGAGGAAAAAAATCAACAAAACCAGGTGCTTGAAATCAAGTGAACAGCTCATCCTTTCCTCTACCCCCTGAAAGTTTACAGATTTCAACCTTTTGGGCCACTGATATTTATTTAATCTTCATGGTGGTTGACCTTAGGTGACGAATTACCCCAATACTGATATGCCCAAGGGAGCGTTTTTCCTCCTCTTGGTCAGTGTTCCAGCTGAGCTGTGTTGATCCTCTTAATGTGGAGGTAAGTGGGGGAGAAGGCATTTCTTAGCTCCTGACCTCTATTTAGCCAGAGCATCTTTAATTTTGCCTTCTTTATTGGAAATTATCTAATTTTAAAAAGTGAAAAAATTTCCAAATTGTAGGGAAAGGGAGGACTGCATGTTTTTCTTTCTAAAAAAACTACATTTGTCAAAATAATATAGATTTATTGTAGAAAATTGAAAATTTGGAGATGAACAACAAAGAAAATAAATACCAGACATAATAGAGATAATTCCTATTAACCTTCATGCTTATTTCCTTTCAGGCTTTTTCTTTTTGTGCAAGGGTTACATATACTATTTAAAAAATAAAAATGGCATCATACTTTACTTACAGTTTTAAAACTTTCTTTTCCCTGTTAGCAGTATATTGTGAGCATTTCCCTATATTCACATGAGTTCTCCTATGATTTGAAAGGGCTACATTAATTTCCTAGGCTGTGGACATAATTTATTTAACCAGTTTTTTCTTCTGTTAGTTATTTAGGTGATATTTAGTTGGTATAATTTCTCCATGTTGGAAATAATGCTCCAGTGAGATGGTAGTACCTCTTGTGCTTAGTCCCTCAGTCCTGTCCAACTTTTTGTGACCCCATGGACTGTAGCCCACCAGGCTCCTCTGTCCATGGGATTCCCCAGGCAAGAATGCTGGAATGGGCTGCCATTTCTTTCTCCAAGACATCTTCCCAACCCAGGGATCAAACCCGCCTTTCCTGTGTCTCCTACACTGCAGGTGGATTATTTTCCATTGAGCTGTCTGGGAAGCCAGTACCTCTTGTGCACATCTCTAATTACTCCTTAGGGTAAATCCCTAGGAATGAAATTTCTGGAACAAAGGTTATGCAGTATTTTAATGCTTTGGAAACATATTGTCAAATTGCTCTCCAGAAATAATGTACTAATTTACACTCACAGCAGCAGTGGGTGAGAGTGTCTGTTTCCTGTACCCTTGCTACCACTGGAGATTGTTATTTTAAAACATCTTTGCCAATTCCCACTTAATATATAATGATGACGGTTAATTCACTGACAAAGGTCTCCTTGGAACAAATTCACTGACTTCTAGCACACATTGCCCTTGGTAATCGAATATTAAATGTAGTTGATTCTTGGTTTTATTCACTAGACTAGCAATTGACAAACTTTTTCTTTTGCCAGATGGTAAATATTTTATTGGAGAAGGAAATGGCAACCCACTCCAGTATTTTTGCCTGGAGAATCCCATGGACGGAGGAGCTTGGTGGGCTAGAGTCCACGGGTCGCAAAGAGTCGGACACAACTGAGCAACTTCACTTTCACTTTCTTCAAATATTTTATACGCGTGGACCATATGATCTCTGTCACATCCACTCAGTTCTGCCATTGTAATTCAAAGGCAGCCACAGATAACACAGAAATCAATGAGCATGGCTGTGTTCCAACCAAACCTTATTTATAAAACAAGAGGAGGATAGATTTGACATAGAGGCTAGAGTTTGCGGGCCCCTGCTCTAGACATACTGAAAACTCATTATGGGTTAGCAGCTACTGTCCTAGAAACCATACGAGAGGCTCCGGTGAGCAGAGATGATAACAGCATGCCGCAGTGAGATGATAAAAAGATGCCTAGGTGCTGAGTCAGAGAACAGGACAAAGCAGACTCTTGAATGCCAGGTCGGTGTTAGTCAAATGAAAGCAGGAAGGTTTGGAAAGTGGGGAGTGGAATAAAGAGTACCGAAGGGAGAGAAAACAGTATGTACAACAGCCCAGAAGAATGAGAACAAATTCAAGAAACTACATGTAGTTTCCTAGGTTTACAGAGTTCAGGTAGCATGTTAGGGTTCTGCAAAGAAACATAACTGTGGGCATGTGTGTGCAAGAGAGAAAGGCGAGGTGAGGAATTTTCTCACCTGATAGAGACTGAGTCCAACAGTCTGTGATTTGGGAGCTGGAGACCCAGGAAGCCACTGGGTGTAGTTCCAGTCTGAGTCCAATACTTCAGGAGTGCCAGTGGTATAAGTCCCCATCTCAGGGCAGAAGATCAATGTCACATCTCAAGCAGTCAGGCAGAGAATTCTCCCTCCTTTTGCTTTTTTGCTCAAACCAGGCCCTCAACAGATTGGATGATGCCCACCTATACTGGGGAGGGCAATCTGCTTCATTCAGTCAACCAATTCAAATGTGACTCTGAAACATCCTCATAGACACTCCTACAAGTAATGTTTAACCAAATAGCTAGGTGTCCCATGACCTAGTCAAACTGCCATAAAATTAGCCATCACAGGTAGAAAAGCGCTGAAGCTAAGTGGAGACTGGGAGGGCGCTGCAGTCATGCCAAGGGATTTGCGTTACCCTGAAGGTGTCAGGGACCCATGGGAGGATTCTAAACTAAGAAATGAAATGACTAGAGTCTGGTTAAAAAAATCCATCCGTAATTGTACTATGGTCTCAGAAGAAATTAGTATTAGGGGATGCTTGATGGATGGTATATGGAATCTCTGTACTGATTTTGCAACTTGTCTGTGAGTCTAAAATTATTTCAAAATTGAAGCTTAAAAATATCCTTCTGGCAGCAGTGTGGAGGATTAAGTAGAGAAGTAGGCTGGAGTGGGGTATGGCAGGATGAGGAGGGTCTGAAATAAGCCAGTGGCAGTGGGCACAGAGAGGCTTCCCAGGTGACGCTAGTGGTAAAGAACCCGCCTGCCAATAAGAGACATGGGTTTGATATCTAGGTTTGGAAGATCCTTTGGAGGAGGGACTGGCAACCCACTCCAGGGCTCTTGCCTGGAGAATCCCATGGACAGAGGAGCCTGGTGGACTACAGTCCATGGAGTCACAAAGAGTCGAACATGACTGAAACAATTTAGCATGCATGCATGCAGTGGGCTCAGAGACAAGGGAGTGGATGGGAGAAATTAGGACTCTGTGACTGGCTGGGTGGGTTGGACATGGAGCCATCACAGGAACAAGGTTATTAGCATTAAGTGAAAATGTGCTTTCCTTGGTAGGAGAAAAAAGGCTAAGTTTTAGGTGGATGTGGAATAAGACCAAATGTTTGTGAATGTTTAGAGAAATGGAATGGCTTCCTGCTAGCTGGATAAGATTGTCAAGTGGATGATAACTTGGTCTCTCACCCTTTATCACAAGGAAATACACAGTGTTACTACTGTTTCAGGAGCAGAGGAGGTGGCCAGGCTGTTAACATCTGCACTGTGGGTTTATGTCTGACGTGGGAAGCATAGCGGGGAGTCACTAGACCCTACAGGAATGCACTATTAGTCAGGCATGTGATGTCTCATACTCCTCTGAATGCTTCTTTGAAAATGTTTGAGTTTACAGAGTAGCCTGAAGAAAGACTCAGGAAGTGTGTTGTGTATCCAGTCTCAGAGTGTAGTTCTCCGTGGCTCCCGGCCTTGGGTAAAATCCCATGTTTTTTTTCCTTTCATCATTTCATCAAATGCAGTGACCCTAAAGATATCAGCTAGATTGAATAAAAGATTATTCCTCCTTGGGGAAGACATCTAGAAATATGCTTTACAAAGCCATTTCTTCAGGGTTATTTTTCTCCTTTAATTCATTGCTGATGATCAGATGATTGGCTGAACATGAAATATTTAGATGTTTATTCCATAGAATATTCCACATGGGCTTATTTTATAGGCTGAATTTATTGAATTAATCAATTATGTTGCTGTCATTCAGTTATTTTGCTGTCACCCACTCTAAAAGTATCAACTTTTCAAATAACACTCCTAATTCCTTTGACAAGTTTGATGCAGTCTGTGTTTTAAAGGGTGCCTGAGAGCAGTTAAGAATATAAACAAATACTAAAAATGCAGATTCTGTATTACACACTACATTATCAGATGCAGTTTTCAAATGATTTAAAATATTAGAGGAAAACAAATTCAGAAGCCATCAGTGTTGTTTCCCAAATCTCAAGCTTGGTACTAATTAAGAACACTTTCTGTATGCATAAGAGCATAGATGCTATGGAGAAAGTAAAATAAGAAGCAATAAAAAATCAAAATGAAAGAAAGAATTTATAAACAGTCAAATGAAAGCATAAGTATCTTACCTACCTATATAGGAGAAGGAAAATTGAACTTTGATTTCAGGGTCACGTGAAACACAGATCGAATGCTTTGAGAGTGCTCATTTAAATGCTAAGTAAGACCGTATTTATAAACATTCACAGTTATGAAGACTTATTGTTTTCTGAGGTACAAAAAGATGATAAATGTTCACTGGATGAAAGCCCAGGCCTCCAGGAATGCTGCAGCCAACCAATGGAGTTCGTATTTCTCAATCTTGTTCTAAGACCAGGTGATGAGTTGATTCACTACTAAGCCATTTGAAAAGAGAGCAACGGAGGTTAATCTGCTGGGTAACATAGTTGCTTGAATTTTTAAGCAGAAATGTCTGAGTCTCCATCTCCTAAATCATGGGCTTCAAGGAGACACCTCTGGGGCAGTACTGAAATCGGTGCTGTCCATTGGCTAAACTTTAAGATGCAAAATGTTTGGAAGACTAATAAATTAGGCTGATCCCACACTGGCTAGTGGAGAAGGAAATGGCAACCCACTCCACTGTTCTTGCCTGGAAAACTCCATGGATAAAGGAACCTGGCTGGCTACAGTCCATGGGGTCGCCAAGAGTCAGGCAAGACTGAGCAACTAACTCACTCTGGCTAGGATGAACGTCTCCCTATCTTTTCTCACCAATTTATAGTCCACCAAAAAGTGCTATAATTTGCTTCTAGACAGAAAGAAAATACATTTTCTAATGGGTCATCACATAATAGCTTCATTTGATTAAGCAGTAGGTTTTGATTTTTTTAGTAGACAAAGAGTAGTTTCAGTTGTACACTTTTGACTACTTAACTCAAGGCTTTCCAAAGGAAAATATTCAAAAGAACCCCCAGTGAGTCAGCAAAGACTTTGAAAAGATTGTGTGTATTTTCTAAAGCATATTTGAGAAAATCACGTACAGGGAGAAAGTGTAGAACATGTACCCACAAGAGCTAAAATTAAAAAATGTGCGTAGCAGCAAACACATGCATAGCATATGGATGTGGCTGACGGAAGAGTTCCTGGCTTCCAGTCAAGACACCACTCAGAGCAGATGCACCGTCATAAATTTGAGCTACACAAGCCATATCCTTACTGGTCAGATTCCAGTCAGTTGTCTTTGAATCCAGTTTGGTTGATGTACGCTGGAACTCTAGCTTCCGTGTTGATTGGAGGGAAGAGAAATGACTCCATGAAAAGGCCAAAGTGCACATATCCATCCAGGACAAATAAATACTTTTTCATTCCTTACCTCTCCCAAGACTTTGGCAAGTCCCATCCTTGGCAACTTTTCACTTGAGCTTTTTTGCCTAACAGATTTTGCCCAGCAATCTGTCCCCTGATTCCAGTGGTACAGCAGTCCTTGGTAGTAACCACTGCAGTTTTTTAGGTTTAATGATACTTCTCAAGCAGATTAAAAGGCTCTGAGTGGAACATTGTCGCTGTCATTATTTAGTCGCTAAGTCATGTCTGACTCTTTTGCGAACCCATGGACTGTCCATGGGATTCTCCAGGCAAGAATACTGGAGTGGGTTGCCATGCCCTCCACTAGGGCATCTTCCTGACCAAGGGATTGAACCCAGGTCTCCCCTATTGCAGGCAGATTCTTTATCATTGAACCACCAGGAAAGTCCAAGTAGAACATCAGGATAATCCTTATCACTCTTCCTTTCATGGCTAAAAAAAAAAAAAAAATTATTTTTTAAGGACTGCTTTTATTGATTTGCTGGTGAGAATGCTTGTCTGTTTGCCTGAAATCGTAACACATTTTTAACATATTTATAAAATATGTAAAAATTTTATGATTCAACATTTTATGAATCAAATAAAATATTTAAATCACCTCTATGTGGACCTACGGGTACACTAGTTTGAGTTCTCTGTTGACTGATTCAATAACCCAAGACTCTTATGATAAAAGGTGCAGGATATAGCTGGACGAACCAGCAAGTGGCAAAATGTACCCTTTTCAACAAATCAAATAGATGGTCATTTCTGGTCCTTTGCTGGATGAATAGGTAAAGCAGATGTTGAGAAGGAGGAGACTGCTTTGCAAAATCCTTTTGACAATAATTCGATCACTCTGGCAGAATTGAATCTGCTAATTTGATTCTTAGATTTCTAGGTGGTAGAACAATACCAGATGCCTCACAAAACATTAACATCCCTGTTTCTCGGCTCCTCATCACATCCTGTTCACTCCTCTTTGGGGAGCTTCATATTAAATTAGATGCAGCTGCTGGGTGAAAGACTTCTTTCATGTTCCTATTTAGTATGAACACAATAGCAAAAATAAACATTCAATTTCCTAACTTTTAGTAATTCTTCTTTTGGTTTTGACATTTTTTTTCTGATGTTACAGTGGCGGTTTGATCAGGGTACTGCTTTAGAGAACATTTGACTGAAGGAAGACAAAAATTCCCAGGTGACCTATTCACCGCCTTCACCCCTCTGGCAAAACTCAATGTGCCTGAGGTAGTATTTTTAGCAAATAATTTGTCTTCTTTCAAGTATTACATAGAAGTACGTTGTTTTCTCTAACTTAGATAATTTTGCATCCCATGTTTAGCCATTCAGTGCATTTTAGTGAACTGGACATTAATTCTAACTTTAACTTATTTTCTGTTGCTCAAGGAATTAAGTAATCATTTGTGGGTTCAGTTCACTTCAGTCACTCAGTCATGTCTGACTCTTTGTGACTCCATGGACTGCAGCATGCCGGGCCTCCTTGTCCATCACCAACTCCTGGAATTTGGTCAAATTCATGTTCATTGAGTTGGTGATGCCATCTAATCATCTCATCCTCTGTCGTCCCCTTCTCCTCCTGCCTTCAATCTTTCCCAGCATCATGGTCTTTGCAAATGAGTCAGTTCTTCACATTAGGTGGTCAAAGTATTGGAGTTTCAGTTTCAACATCAGTCCTTCCAATGAATATGTAGGACTGATTTCCTTTAGGATGGACTGGTTGGATCTCCTTGCAGTCCAAGGGACTCTCAAGAATCTTCTCCAACACCACAGTTCAAAAGCAACAATTCTTCAGCACTCAGCTTTCTTTATAGTCCAACTCTCACATCCATACACGAATACTGGAAAAACCAGAGCCTTGAGTAGATGGACCTTTGTTGGCAAAGTACTAGGTTTCAAAAGAGAACACATGACACTTGGGAAAAATCAAAGTTTCATCTCTGGTCTGTATTACAGTTTCTGGCATATTTTTCGACGCCAACAAGTAATGTCAGAGTAACAGCTGTTAAAATTATCCTTATTAAACACCCATAAAAGAACCAAGCTTTCCATGGAGAGCTTTGTGTGCAGACTTGGTTGATACAGAATTTGGTTCTCTTCTCTTTCTCCTCTTCCCTGAGTTCTGTTTTTTTTGCCACAGCTTTGCAAGTGGCAGAGAATTGCTGTTCAATGGCACCCCACTCCAGTACTCTTGCCTGGAAAATCCCATGGGTGGAGGAGCCTGGTAGGCTTCAGTCCATGGGGTCTTGAAGAATCGGACACGACTGAGCGACTTCACTTTCACTTTTCACTGTCATGCATTGGAGAAGGAAATGGCAACCCACTCCAGTGTTCTTGCCTGGAGAATCCCAGGGACGGCGGAGCCCAGAGGGCTGCCATCTATGGGGATGCACAGAGTCGGACACGACTGAAGCAACTTAGCAGCAGTAGCAGCAGCAGTGGAATAACAGGCAGAAGAAATGTACCCTGTCAACAAATCAACTAGATGGTCATCTTTGATCCTCCTGTGGTTGGGTGAAGTAGATGTTGGAAAGGATACCCTGCTTTCTTTATGTTCTCAAACCTGTGTATAGATGGCACAGACCCTGAGATAACTTAATTTAGAGACTGTTTTCCATGTTATATTTGCCTGTAGATACAAAGTACTCTGGGCTTCCCTGGTGGCTCAGATGGTAAAGAATCTGCCTGCAACACAGGAGACATGAATTCGACCCCTGGGTCAGGAAGATTCCCTAGACAAGGGAATGGCAACCCACTCCTGTGTTCTTACCTGGAGAATCCCATGCACAGAGGAACCTGCCAGGGTCCATGAGGTTGCAAAGAATTGGACAAAACTGAATGACTAAGCACACACAACACTAGAGGGCAAACCTGGAAGGCAGGGCCTGTTTGGGAACTTTTACATCTCTAAGTCATTAATACTTTACTGATGACCTGTGGAATAAGAAATGTTTGGGTAGGCTGGTTCTAGCAAAAAGTATTTTCTCCCTTCAGATAGGTCTCTGTGGAGCTACCACTTTTGCTGACTCCGAGAGACAAGACAGAGTGCCAGATTGTCATTTAGCTTAACTCCATGGAAATGAGGCAGAAGAATTTGACCATGACTAAACCTTTGTATCAGGCAAAAGAACACAGGCCAATCAAGCAGCTTGCTGTCCTAGGAGGATGGACTGTTGCTGGGTTTGCAAGATGTGCAAGGCAGGCAGAGAAGGAGGACAGAGGAACATGGAAATAACAAAAACTCTTACAGTTCATTCATTCAGGCCTTTTCTTCAGCCAGCATTGAAACACTTCCTTGAAGGAGGCTGCCCTAAAGACTGCTGTGGCTAGCTTTCATCATCAAGAAAAGGTTAATAGGAAAACCAACTGGTAGTTGCAGGAATGACTGCAACTCTTCAGAGAGGACTAGCTCAAATTGACTATTCCAGCTGCTTTCCTTTCCTGATTTCTGTGTAGGTGTTGTATGCATACAAACACACACCTCCATCCCCATCGGTATTGCAATTCTCCTGCTAAGCCTCATACAGGACTTAGAGGAAAAAAACAAACTAGCATCTAAATAAACTAATCATTCTGTCTTTCTCTTCCTAATCCCCTTCCCTACCTCTCTCTAGTTAATTCTTAAATTGCTTAGTTTAAATGAACTTATTTAAAAAGGTAAATTTGTTTTCAATAATAACAGCAGCCTTTTTTTTTTCTTTGTAAAATATCTTCTCAAGTTCATTATGAAAGCACATTTTATGAGTCAGTCTTCAGAGAGATGTCAGAATTTTCCTGGGCTAACAGAGCACATTTTTGTTGGTCTTCTCACATCTCCTCTAGTATAAGTACCCTGTGTCACAATGCAGACTGATCGCCTTGTGCACCCAGCCCTGAAGGCACAGAATGTGGTTCTGCTTTGGTCTCGTGGGCTGTATTTTACATTTCCAGAAATCGTCTTGCTCACAGTCCAATTTCTATTAAGCACCAATTTAATTTCTTTCAGGTCTCAGGCCTATGGCTTCATGCTAATTAGCCAGGCTGCTGGTGTTGTATTGATTAAGTAGTTATATTCTTAAGGACTTTTCAATTAATAGCAAATGTATACTTATTAGTTCACTCAATGGGGTAAGAACACTCAGCATGTTGCCCAGGATTCAGTTTAGCACTTCATTTTGTAAACTCTTGTGCGCTGCTGTTTTTAGAAATGATTTCTCACAACAGTCTTGGGAGATGGGTTAAGGCTGTTGGCCGGAAGCTGTCTAGGTTTTAGAAAGGGTACATGATGTGTCCCAAGACAGAGGTGGCGCCGAGATGAGAATTCACGGTTCCTGGGGCCCAGGCAGCCAGACCTTGTCACCTGTCTGATGTGTCCACCCTCTTCCTTTAATTATGTTAAATTTTGGTGCTATTGCAGAGTCACACATTAAGATAAAAATCACACGGTCTAAATAGAATTGGAATCTGGTCCTAAAAGGCAGACTTCAGCTTTCAGCAGCCTGAGGGGTACCTCACTGGGGTGGATGCTCCTACCTCTTTATGGCTCCCCAGAAGCGACTTCTAGTCTTCTTCTGAGTCTGACTGTTCAAACTGGAAAATCATTTAGTTCAGCCCCTTGCTTTGCAGAGAAGGAAGGTCAGGTCTGCTTGTGCTGTGTGTGTGCTAAGTTGCTTCAGTCATGTCCAACTCTTTGAGACCGTATGGATTGTGGCCCGCCAGGCTCCTCTGTCCACGAGGATTCTCCAGGCAAGAATATTGGTGTGAGTTGCTATGCCCTCCTCCAGGGGATCTTCATGACCCAGGGATCGAACCTGCATCTCACTCTTATCTCCTGCTTTGGCAAGCAGATTCCTTACTATTAGTGACACCTGGGAAGGCCAAGTCAAGTGTAAGGAGACCTTAGGACAAAATCAGACCTTAGGACAAAAATTTTCCCAGGACTTTAGAACAACATCAGGCCAGGATCAGGAAAAGAACCCAGGTCTCTTGGTGCTGGCTTCAGGACTCCACCCCTTAGAGTCCCTTGTTTCTCAAGAATGGCTCCCAAGCCACTGTCCATGGAGTCAGAAAGTGAGCAGAGGTATCACTTAGTGTACATACAGCATGAGTTTGGGATGTTTCCTGGTTAAAAGGAAGTCCAGAGGTTGACATCACTTGTAGGTGAGATTAAAGTCAAAGAGCTGGGGAGTAATGTTCTCTATTTCACCAAGTAATATTCCTTGTTGTGTAACTAGAGTAACTAGAGGTCTACAAAACTCAAAATAAGAGGGAGACTTCAAACTGTTACCATAGAGAGCCAAGTCAAGCTAATTATCCCGGCTTCTGATGTAATTTTGTGGTCTGAATGTGAAGGATAGTAATTTTCTTTCTAAGTAAATTCTGTTTCTTTATATTGTTAATAAATATGTAAAAATGTTGAATGAGAAGACCCAAGTTAGAAAAAATAAGCCCACAGAATATACACTTTTGAAAACATATTCTGGGAACCAGGACTTCCCACACTTCAGTTATTCACATACAACCATCACCACTTTTTTTTTTTTTTACCATACCTCTGTGCTTCCATTAAACCGATTGTTTAAATATAAATGAATGAAAAGAGGAAAACTTTATAAAATTATAAAAATTGGTAAACCAGTATCATTTGCATTAAAAATAAATTTGTCATTATAAAATTGCTTAAAGTTTTCCTGTGTCATTAGAATGTCACATGTATGATCAACAGTGTGTCTTGAGAAATACTGATCTAGGTCAGCAGGTATCAATATTTTGGGGGGACGGGAGAGGAGACTCAGGAGCTATTTATACTAACCACTTAAAAGTTAATTAGAACACTTAAAGAGATCTTATTTAGTGGGTTACATGTATAAATATTTGGTATCTTAGAAATTGAAGCTAAAAGGTGTTTTAAAATATATCTTTATTAATTTACTTAAAAATAATAAACCCATCATGTAGTATCATAATATCATAGTTGTTATTAAAAACAACTATGTTTTCCAAAGCAAAAAAAAAAAAGCATATTAAGAATAGTGGTGGTGTTTTGAATTTTTGTAAATTAATATCTTGCTTAATGGAAGACAGTGGGTTCTTACAGCTGTGTCTGCAATTGCTGTTGTTGTTTAGGTTGAAGTATGTTGTTTGGGTTGAAGTATGTGAAGAATATGACTTCACATAGATATGTAGTTAGAAAAGAGAAGTGTATTTTAATAGTTTTTTCACATAATTGTAGATATTCTTCTTTGATACTATACCAAAGCTCAACAAGATATAGAATCTGAAAACAAATCAATAAATTTTTACTTTAGAATCTACTGATTTACCTTCTACTTTGTTTTTCTTATTTTATTTTTTTTAAGTCTTTATTGAATTTATTACAGTATTGTTTCTGTTTTTTCTGTTTTGGTTTTTTGGCTGCAAGGCATGTGGGATCTTAGCTTCCTGACCAGGGACCGAACCTGCACCCTGCATTGGTAGGTGAAGCCTCAAACGGATTGCCAGGAAAAACTACCTTCTTCTTTGAATGAATTTTTCACCCATGCATGATTTTGAACTGGTTATCGCGGGGAGTCAGACACAACTGAACGACTGAACTGAACTGAACTGATTCATTGGTCATTTGGAAAATATTATTTCACTGAGTTATGCAGATCTGCCAAATTTGGGCATGTTTCCTTATATAATATTTTAAAAATCATATTTTAAAATATAGCCTCCACCAGTCACCTTAGGAAACTTATCGTTGGAAAGCTGTTAAGCTCAGGATGGCAGGTATGAGTTTCCAAAATTTCAGTTTTCCCCTAATAGTTCCAATTTTATTGAACAAATACTGAAAAACATAGTTTTCCCCTACCTTGAAGTGAGAGATCCACTGTTCATTTTCAAGAAACGTGTCATCAGATACCAATGACCCAATGTCCATTGTTTGCCTGCAAGTTAAACTTCATTAAATCAAAGTTGACAAGTTTGTAAGCTGGTGTTCCATGAAAATTGCCACTAGGTCAGCTCAACATCTCACTGCACAAGACACCCATTGTACTTGAGTATGAAGCATATACACTTTATGAGTGTGTATCCCATTTCATCACACAAAATATTAAAAATGCATGTATTCAAGCACCAAGATTTAACAAAATTAAATATTTAACAAAAGAATAACTCACTTCATCACAGACATTCTTAGGTGAAAATGACAACTGTTCTTACCATGAATGCATGGTATTGAAAAATACAATGACTACAAGCAAAGTTTGGTGCCACTGCCTTGACTAGTGCTAAGGGGCTGATGATTTATACCTACTATTGCTTTAACACCATCAGTGCAAAAGATAACGCTGAAGGGATTTCCCTGGTGGTCCAGTGGTAGGGAGTCTGCCTTGCAATGCAGGGGACGTGGGTTTGATCCATGGTCAGGAAACTGGGTTCCCACATGCCATGGGGCAGCTAAGCCTGAGTACAGAAACTGCTGAGCCCAGACACCACAACTAGAGAGCCCATGTGCCACAGTGAAGATCCCGAGTGCTGCAACTAAGACCTGACACAGCCAAACAAATAAATATCTTAAAAAGGCAAATAATGTCTGCCTTAGTATTACTGTAGGAAAAAAAAAAAAAAAAGTTTGAGTCTCACAAATGTCCTTGAAAGAAGCTTATTAAACTTTAGGATCCATGGGCACATTTTGAGATCTGTTAGTCTAGAACAATCCTTAATCTGTCAAGTGTTGAGAAGGAATCTGATATTTAATAAGTACCTTATAGATACTTATATACACCAGGAGCTTCCCTGATGGCTCAGATGGTAAAGAATCTGCCTGTAATGCGGGAGACCTGGATTCAATTCCTGGGTTGGGAAGATCTCCTGGAGAAGGGAATGGCTACCCACTCCAGTATTCTGGCCTAGAGAATTCCATGGACAGGGCAGCCTGGCAGGTTACAGTCCATGGGGTCTCAAAGAGTTAGACACAACTGAAAGACTTTTACTCACTCACTTATAGACACTGTGTTATGGACCAAACAATGTCCCCCCAATTCCTAAGGTCAAGTTCCAACTCCCAAAATGTAGCTGTATTTAGAGATAAGGTTTTAAAAGTTAATTAAGTTAAAATGCTTCTCAGCTGGCATTAGTGGTTAAGAACCCTCCTGCCAATATAGGAGATATAAGAGATGTGAGTTCGATCCCTGGGTTGGGAAGATTCCCAGGAGGAGAGCAAAGCAACCCACTCCAGTATACTTGCCTGGAGAATCCCATGGACAGAGGAGCCTCGTGGGCTACAGTCCATGGGGTTGCAAAGAGTCAGACATGACTGAAACGACTTAGCATACATGTGTAAGTTAAAATGAGGCCATTAAGGTGGGGGCCCTAATCCAATATGACTTATTGTTGTCGTTTTGTTGCTAAGTCATGTCTGACTCTATTGTGACCCTATGGACTGTCGCCAGCCAGGCTCCTCTGTCCATAGAATTCTCCAGCAAGAATACTGGAGTGAGTTGCCATTTCCTTCTCCAGGGGATTTTCGCAACCCAGGGTTCAAACCCACATCTCCTGATTGGCATGTGGATTCTTTAACACTGAGCCACCAGGGAAGCCCCTTAATCAATAGGGCTAGTGTCCTTATAAGAGGAGGAAGAGACCATGGTGATCCACCTGTGCCCAGGGGAATGACCTTGTCACAGGGCAGCAAGAGCACAGCCACCTGCAAACCAAAAAGAGAGGTATCAGAGGAATCTGACCCTGTTGACACCTTGTTCGTGGACTTCCCACCTCTGGAACCATGAGTGTTCTATTGTTCAAGCCACTCAGTCCATGGACTTTTGTTATGGCAGTCCTGGAAAACTAATATGCCTTGTTTTTGAGTCACGATACAATCTTCAATGTATATATTGTCATTCTCATTTTATGGAGGAGGCAGCAGAGGCTCAGAGAAGATGGGTAATTTCCCCAAGCACAAGCAGTTAAGAGAGAAATGAGCCAAATCTGAGTCCAGATGTGACCATAAAGCCAGTGGTCATAGAGCCAGTGCAAGAGTGAGTCTGCGAAGGACCCCAGGTCCAGGGTTCTGTCTACGACAGCAGGCTGCCCTGTAACAGTGAGGATGTTATTTCCTACTGATCCGAACAAACAAGAAACCTGAATTGTAATAAACAATTTCTGTTACTAGTGCAATGTCCATCTGGTGATGTCCACGTGTAGAGTCTTCTCTTGTGTTGTTGGAAGAGGGTGTTTGCTATGACCAGTGCATTTTCTTGGCAAAACTCTATTAGTCTTTGCCCTGCTTCATTCCGCATTCCAAGGCCAAATTTGCCTGTTACTCCAGGTGTTTCTTGACTTCCTACTTTAGCATTCCAGTCCCCTATAATGAAAAGGACATCTTTTTTGGGTGTTAGTTCTAAAAGGTCTGTAGGTCTTCATAGAACTGTTAACTTCAGCTTCTTCAGCATTACTGCTTGGGGCATAGACTTGGATTACTGTGATATTGAATGGTTTGCCTTGGAGATGAACAGAGATCATTCTGTCGCTTTTGAGATTGCATCCAAGTACGGAATTTCGGACTCTTTTGTTGACCATGATGGCGACTCCATTTCTTCTAAGGGATTCCTGCCCTCAGTAGTAGATATAATGCTCATCTGAGTTAAATTCACCCATTCCAGTCCATCTTAGTTCGCTGATTCCTAGAATGTCGACGTTCACTCTTGCCATCTCTTGTTTGACCACTTCCAATTTGCCTTGATTCATGGACCTGACATTCCAGATTCCTATGCAATATTGCTCTTTACAGCATCCGATCTTACTTCTCTCACCAGTCACATTCACAGCTGGGTTTTGTTTTTGCTTTGGCTCCATCCCTTCATTCTTTCTGGAGTTATTTCTCCACTGATCTCCAGTAGCATTTGGGGCACCTACTGACCTGGGGAGTTCCTCTTTCATTATCCTATCATTTTGCTTTTTCATACTGTTCCTGGGATTCTCAAAGCAAGAATACTGAAGTAGTTTACCATTCCCTTCTCCAGGGGACCATGTTCTGTCAGACCTCTCCACCATGACCCGCCCATCTTGGGTTGCCCCGTGGGCATGGCTTAGTTTCTTTGAGTTAGACAAGGCTGGGGTCCTAGTGTGATTAGATTGACTAGTTTTCTGTGAGTATGGTTTCAGTGTGTCTGCCCTCTGATGCCCTCTTGCAACACCTACCATCTTACTTGGGTTTCTCTTAACTTGGTCGCGGGGTATCTCTTTACGGCTGCTCCAACAAAGCGCAGCCGCTGCTCCTTACCTTGGATGAGGGGAATCTCCTTACTGCCGTCCTTCCTGACCTTCAATGTGGGATGGCTCCTCTAGGCCCGGCAGACTTAGTTATAAGTATGTAGTCTGTAGACAGTTGTCTTAGAAGACTGGAACTCAGGAATGAGTAATAGGCTAAAGATTAGGAATTCTTGAGTTATATTTTTTGTAAATGAGGCCATGGATGAAACCACTCAGGAAGAAGGGTAGATGAGATTAGAACAGGAGATAGAATTCTAACGGCTTAAATTTAATGTGAGAGTGGTCAGAGAACCTTTCCTGGGAGACTTATAAGCCAATGGATGATGGGTGAGAAACTTGGAAGAGAGTTTCCAAAAAGAGAGAGTGGTCAAACATAATTAAGACATTAATATATAAGACTGAAAATTTCAAAGCAGATTCTGTAAATGGGATATGAATGATAGCCCTCAACAAGTAACTTTAGAGATCTGGATTGATTTTGTTGTTGTTTTCAAGAGTGAATATGGTTAAGGAAATGAACACAGCCAGGATGAATAGAGACTATATGATTAAGGGTGTTAAGAGCATTTTGTTTTGTTTTTGTATTCACTCTTCTAAAATCAGATCTTCTCTTGTGTTCTCTCGTTTTATCTAATCTCCATGCCTTCCCTCCTGTATTCTTTCCCCCATGCCACCCCTCCTCTATGTCTCTCTTATATTCTGTCTTTGGTGCCGTGAGATTACTCACCTGCTTTTTCAAGTGAGTGAAACAGGAGAAAGAATTCTTAAAAAACCTCCTTTTTCAGTTTTTTTTTTTCTTTCAGGAGAAACCTGTAACCAGGAAAGCCTCTTTGTGTAGTATGCAGTGCTTGAGGCCTATTTCCATTCTGTGGCATGATTTTGGCTAAGGTCCTGACTGCAACCTCACATTCTTTTTCTCACTGATTTTCTGTATGTGGTTTCCAAGGCTTCTAGTGTTTTGAGATCTATTCATTCTATTTTTAAAAATTTATTTTCTGCTTAAATAATAATCAGAGTCAGGTTCTATTGCCTACAGCTATAGTTTTCAGACACTGGAATAAGAATTTGGCTAAGATTAAAAAAAAGTTGAAATCATATAATCCCTTATAAATGTTAGATTTCACTTCTATAGTTCAGGCTTTGAAATTCAGAGAGTGTGTTACAGGGAGTGTGCTTTGCCTTGCTGAGCTTCTGTTAGTCAGCTGACATTGCAGTTTGGTAAATGTCACTACTCTCTGGGATCTAGAGTGCTAGGATGCAGCTGGTCTATTGGACTCTCTCTGAAGCTATTAAAGAAAGAAATATCTGACTTTTCATGGGGCATTTTTCCAAAGACATTGACCAAATGGAAAATTCTTCACCAGAGTATTTCTAGAATAAACTTCCTGGTGGTGAATTGTGACATATTGGACCAGATTGGGAAGAATTTTACTTTTATTTTTACCCCAGAGAAACAATATTCCAGAAGTCATCCCTCATTTATAGCATTTACTTGGAATGTTTTCTGGAACGTGAGTAAAGTGACTCTGTCACCCTTCTCTGCATATTGGATGTAGCTGCCTAAATCTCTCCTTGCTTAATGATTTCTCCATAATATGAAACTTAACTCACACAAGAGTGCCTTACACAGAAGATGCACTCATTAAATATTAGGTGCTTTTGGTGAGAGGCAGAGCTTCTCTTTCACTTGAAACTGAAAATGCCTGTGATTACATTTTAATCTCCCTTTGCATCGAGGATGAGCCACATAACCTTGACTTTTTACATCAGAAATGCCCTCTATAGTTTCTGAAATTGAAATACACAGATAGAGGATGTTAAAGAGACAGAGAGAGTGGAGAATAAATTCTGATGGTCTATGGTGACTATGGAGCAGACACATGCTGATGCCTGGGGTGACAGAACCCACATTTTCAGGAGAAACCTGTAACCAGGGAAGCCTCTTTGTGTAGTATGCAGTGCTTGAGGCCTATTTCCATTCTGTGGCATGATTTTGGCTAAGGTCCTGACTGCAACCTCACATTCTTTTTCTCACTCTTTTTCTATATGTGGTTTTCAAGGCTTCTGGTATTTTGTGATCTATTCATTCTACTTTTAAAAATTTATTTTCTGCTTAAATAATAATCAGAGTCAGGTTCTATTGCCTACAGCTAAGAACCCTGAAACATACAATTGCCATATACATCAAAACTCAGAAGCAGCCACCAAGGATCTTAAATTTAACTCTGACTATGTATTATTAATGCCTCAAGAATCTCAAGTATGGGAAATCTATGTGAAAAAACTCTGTTTATTCTTGAGAGTTGGTAATGAAGTGAGATGCTAGGGATTGATTACTTAAGGCATGAATTTGGTGAGTGAGGACTCGGTAGGTTGGATTCTGATTGCTGCCTATGGAGACTGCTTTCCCAGTTTGAGAAATAAAAGCCCAGCTCCAAAGCTATTTTTATGACTAATTTCTAGTAATGTTCCCTTAGTAAACGGACCAATTTTTAAAAATCTACTCAATAATGTCCCAAATAATGATTTCTGTTGCTAAATTCTTCAAGGACTTTTTTTGTATAATGATCTCCTAACTTCACCAGTTTAGTGACTTGTGTGACTCTATGATTCTTTTTCATGGATCATGGTTCCACCTCAGTCCCTTTGCCCTCAAAGTAGAACTTTTCTAGCTAATTGGGTGCTCCTGTAAAAGTATCTGCCAGTTTCCTCTTGTTTAAACCACAAATCTGAGATTCCTCATAATTCTTTAAGAGAAAAGGATTTGACTTAAAAGTCAAAAGCATTTGACTTAAAATAAATATTTGTGTTGAGATGACAATATTATATTGTCTTAATATGCCAACATAGAATCAGAAGAATTTTCTTTCGATGGTTTTACAATGTGGGACAAAATATTAAAGTGTTTTGGTTTCCTGTAATTTAAAAGTTTGTCTTGATACTTTGATAATATCTTTGAACAAATCAAGTGCATAGACATCAGCATGATGGACAGAAAGTTCCTCTGCCCTCTATATGCAAATCAAATGGACTTATTTCCTTGAAGTAGAAGTAATCTTAGCAAGTAAATGACCCCAATATATACTTGTTACCATGGAAAGTAATTATTTAGGCTTGGTTGGTAGACAAACAGATTCTTCAGAAAATTGACTGGTTCAATAACCTATAGATACATTTGAAAAAAGGATTTTCTAGTGTTCAGTTGACCGCCTCATGAAAAGAGTTGACTCATTGGAAAAGACTCTGATGCTGGGAGGGATTGGGGGCAGGAGGAGAAGGGGACGACAGAGGATGAGATGGCGGATGGCATCACTGACTCAATGGACATGAGTCTGAGTGAACTCCGGGAGTTGGTGATGGACAGGGAGGCCTGGCGTGCTGCGATTCATGGGGTCACAAAGAGTTGGACACTACTGAGTGACTGAACTGAACTGAACTGAGTGTTCAGCTGAAATAATAAAGGATATAACACTTTACCAATGTTATTTAATTGGCAAGATGGACATTGAATAAAATCCAGTATTATTTGGATAAACCAATCTGACATATTGGGCTTCCCAGGTAGCTCTGATGGTAAAGAATCTACCTGCAATGTCAGAGACCTGGATTCAGTTCCTGGGTTGGGAAGATCCCCTGGAGGAGGGCATGGGAGCCCACTCCACTATTCTTGCCTGGAAAATCCCCATGAACAGAGGAGCCTGGTGGGCTACAGTCCATAGGGTCTCAAAGAGTTGGACATGACTGAGTGATTAAATACAGCACAATATGATATATTGCCTAGAAGTTTGAGCCTCAGTGTTGGCATGGCATCAAACTTCTTTTTCTTTTCAGGAAAATCTTGTCCTATTCATGGGTGGTCTTTCCATTTGAGCCTTACCAATATTCATAAGGGGAAGTGAAATCTATTCTGAGCTTAGCTGATTGTTGAATTATATGACCCCCTTCTTTTCCAGTACAACACAAACCTGCTTTCACATAGATGTCGAAGAGCATAAAATCAATTCACTTCTATTTAGTTTTTATCAAAACTGAGCTGAAATGGGTAACCTCTAGGGAATATTGCCTGAATGATATTTAACCTTTCTACTCATTTATCAATCAATTTACATTAGCAATTAAAAAATTATGCTCTAGAATACTCTGTTCTAACAAGACTTTGAGTAAACAGTCACTGTGTAATAGAGATGAAGGTAAGATGGTCTTAGTTGGAGTGCAAGTAGGCAGCCTTCATCCTAATGATCAAGAACTTGGCTTTCCCTAGGTCTAAAGAGTAGTTTTTAGAAAATTTCATTCTGTGTTAATCTGGTTTTCTGCATTAAGACATTCCATCAAAGAATGTACACCAGAGCCATACTGTTCAAATCTCCACCACCTAGGATAACCTTATTTCACTGAATGTATTGTATGACACAGGTCATGGATGACTTATGAAAGATATTTAATACAACACTTTGAAACTCATCATACCTCTATTACAATTACAATATTGGCACATTTGTCATCATTGTAATTCCTCTTTACTCACAGGAAAACTGTATTTCACATAACACAGTGAGAAATAATCATGTGAAATCAACTTGTCTTCATCTTTTGAACATTAGGACATTGAGATTCCATATGTTCACTGGTTGCTTGTAAACTAAAATCTAGCAAGTGTACAATGAATGACCTATGGCCATATTTTGTGTATTAATATTTGATTTTGTGTGCTCTTGTTGTGTTTTTATTTGGGGATTGCTTTTGGACTTGATTTTATCTTCTTCTTTTTTTTTTTTTGTTTAACTTTACAATACTGTATTGGTTTTGCCATACATTGACATGAATCCACCACAGGTGTACATAAGTTCCCAACCCTGAACTCCCCTCCCACCTCCCTCCCCATATCATCTCTCTGGGTCATCCCTGTGCACCAGCCCTAAGCATCCTGTATCCTGCATCGAACCTAGACTAGCAATTCGTTTCTTACATGATAGTATACATGTTTCAATGCCATTTTCCCCAAATTATCCCACCCTCTCCCTCTCTTACAGAGTCCAAAAGTCTGTTCTTTTACATCTGTTGATTTTTATCTTTAACCTGTTTTGTTTCTCCACCAAAAAAATCTGAGGAACAGTATTTGTACTTTTGAGTGCTGCCTGAAATTCATGTTTTGGGGTCTTCTTTTGAACAAGGCAGGATATATATCTGGTAGAATAATTTTAAAATGTATCATCTCTATGTTCACATCCATGTAAAGTCTTAGTTTTGTCCACTTAATATGGCACGTTCTGAAGTTTTCTTTCTCTTTTCTCAATATTTATCTTCAATAAATCCACTGACTATTCACACACTAAAAATAAGCTACTAAGAGCGACTGAACTGAACTGAACTGAAGAAATTTTCAAATATTTGTCGTGCTCATAAACAATTGTGAACAGTCCATTTACTTCAAAGATAATTTAGGTATAAACATTTGTCTTCTCCTTTTAATTAAAAAACCTCCTAAGTTCCCAGTCTGGTGCAAAAGCACTAAGCTTAAAATGCTTCCAAAATCTTAACAACTGGTCAGAGTAATTAGATAATAAAGGCAGCCACTAATGCTCTTGTACTTATTAGCAGAAAACTAAGTAACAGAGATTTTAAAAATCTTTTCAAAAGCTAAGTGAGCACACCAAAGAGAGCTATTATGTGCACAGAGATTTCAGACATGTAAATTGAGTTGAACTTTGTTTGCATCCATCAACCTGTCCTCAGTGAAGTTAACCAGGAATTTTCTAAAGCTTTGCTGTAGTAATTGGTTTATCTAAAATAATAACTAGTCTCCAAAGTATGGTCTATTAGAGATAGTAACCTTAACATTGGGGAGAACAGAAATTTAACTTTATTAGTTCCAACTATCTTTCAGGGTCATATGGGTGTTCTGATACCATCAACTGATTGACCAAATTAATAGATAGTGCTCAAGTGTCCTTAAATAGCTAAATTTTATTAAGAAATACTCTTCTTATAACATCTGCTTCAATATAACTGACTTAAAATAAATATTTCCCAGTGTTAAAAAATTATCTGCTTAATAGTCAGAGAGTCTATTAGATCCCCAGGGATAATTAGACAGAATCACACTATGGAAACTGGGAGGCACATCAAGCAGATAATTTCTAATACATTTTAAGCAGTGGCTCTCCACTTTTGCACTGTAATTATTTCTCGCACGATATGATCCATCCCAGGGCAGAATTTTTGAATATAAACATAAATTTCAGTGGAAACCACTAATGAAGGAGCAATGCTTAGTGCTATCTAGCACAAGGACATGCATAAATCATAAACTTGAAATGCAAAAACAGGATGAACTACTCTATTATTCAAGGGTCACAGTCCTCAATACATTAGTATCTCCCAAACTAATGACATCAAGTAGACTTTCATTCCAGCTGAAACTTTCTAACCCACACAAACACACACAAAAATCTAAATTAATATATTTACTATTTCTAAATTTCCTTAAGATACTTTCTAATTAATTGTATAATTTGGGACAACATATGACTAGCATTTCTAGCAAAAAAAGCCAGCATTTTAATCAAGCCAAATATCCTCCAAAATGATTTATATATTGAATCTTTTTTATAAATTAGTCTAATGTTTTATATACAATAATTATGTTCATCTCTAATTTACTTAAAATTCTGCCACAGAACAAAATCTATAGATATATATTTTTTACAAACCTGTGATCTGATATAATATTTAGAAACCAACAAGATAATGGTTGATTAAAAAAAAATCAATACTTTTTTTTTCTGTTTTACCTAGAGCCAAGGTGAAGACAGGAAATTAAGCACCTTATTGCTTTCTAGTTTTTTCTAGGTTTGCTCACTGTGATGTCAAAGAATCCTCTGTGTGTGTGTGTGTTGCCAGTAAGAGAGATCTCTGGCCTGACCTTTCATTCTCCCTTATACCCAGGATTTTGTCATAGCTTCCACATATGTGCATATTATAAGCTGATGCCATATTCAAACCACTAGGGTTTGGCAGATGTCATCTGGGTAAATACTACTCAATATCCCTTCATCCTTTGGAACTCTATTTCTCTCCTCCATTTGTTTTCCTTCCTTCCCCACCAGCTCATTCTTT